>JARFXV010000830.1:0-456718 GCA_031761425.1 Cosmopolites sordidus
AGAGAAAGCTGAAGGAGCGTCAAAAATATTGATCGGAGTCGGAATTGGAATCGCTTTCGTTGAGGTAACTACAAAAAAAAAATCATCGATAACTATTCCTAATAAATGTTTTATTTTTAAGCTAATTGGAATCATTTTGGCTTGTTGGCTTGCCTCAGCTATAAAGAATAAAAGTTAAATAGAAACATGGACTAACGATCTCTTTTGTGGAAAAGTGTAAAAATTTATGATTTCAATATAATCGTTAGTTAATAATTTGAAAAAATCTGTCAAAAAATATACATAATTAGGTTTTTAAATATATCTTGTTAATATATAAGGTATTTAAAAGTAGTTTGAAATACGTTTATTTAGAAAAAAAGCTGGTATTAATTAAATGCACATATGGGATTATTAAAATGTAAATTTAAATGACCTTTAAATAGAATTAACATTTGGTCATATATCGATATTGATTTCCAATAATTAGATAATATACTTGGTATCTTATTTCTGAAATTAAGAACGTTAAATGTCACGATGGATCAATTTCCATGTATAAAGAAAGTCAATTAAATTTATTAGGATCACATACGAGTAGTATCGAGAATTTCAACTTTTTTAAGTATTACATTTAAAAGTCCAAAGAAATATTTACACAATTTATTATATTGTTAAAAATTTTCGCGAATTAACATTCGGGAAGCTTTTGACGGTGAGAACTTTTATTGTCAACAAGATGGCGCACCTCCACATTATCATCATGATGTAAGGGCTTATATTGACGAGACTCTACCAAACAGATGATTTGGACGAACAGGTTGGGTATAAGCCCGGCACGTTCACCTTAACTTACGCCCCTCTACTTATTTTTATGAGGATACATTAAAGACAAAGTTTATAAGACAAAACCGGCAAGAGTCAATGAAATAAGAGCAGCGATTGAAAGAGAATGTGGACAAACACCAATAGAAATGATTTTCGATGTTTGCGATTCCATTGCCTCTAATTATTAACAATGCCTGGAACACGACAGTGGGCAGTTTGAAAACTAAAGTTAAAGTGAAACCCTGAAGTAAACTGTATGAAAATAAATACTGATCTCAGAATCAATTCAAAGTGTGTATATATTTTTTGGGACACCCTGTATATATATATATATATATATATATATATAATATATATATATATATATATATATATATATATATATATATATATAGGTAGTCTGAAAAGTTTTTCACTAATATTGACTGACCTAAATGATTCTCACTCAATTTTCAAGGTTATCTTTCAATGCATGCGCAATTATACAACCAGAATTTTTTTTGACGAGTAACGCCATCTTCATGTTGACGCTGTAAACTTTTCAGACCACCTACGTATATTAGGTTAAAAATATTTTTTTTAATTTTCTCTTCTCTCACCCCTCTCCCAAAATTGTATGGTAATACCAATAAAACATTCTTCTTTCAAAGTTGGGCTTGATCGATGAATATTAACACAATGACTCAAAGACCACGAAGTTATTTGTACGCATTGTTTGAAGCACGTGTTAATATTTACCGATCAAGCTCAAATTTGGAGGACCATTGTTTTATTGGTCGTAATAAAACATTCGATTGATAGCATAGAAAATTTTAATAACAATATTATATTCTTTTCATTATATATATATATATATATATATATATATATATATATATATATATATATATATATATATATATATATATATATATATATATTATTAGGTGCGTATAGACCCGGTTGGATCACGCAAAGCATTCTGACTCATTTCCAAGCGTTCTTTCTGTTCCTTCTCTCTCTCCCTCGTTTATCATCCATTCTCCGTGGATTCTCTTTCTCTCCTCCGTCCACCTTGTCCCCGAACTCCTCGAAACTTCGCTCTCTGATGCAACGTTCCACATATGTATTTTGTTTCTGTACGTTCTTCTATCCTCAATCTCTGTCGGCCCGGGGCCATTTATTTGTCAGCTCTGACTTGTGCGATCAATGGTACTGTTGACTTGACTCCTTGTATAAATATATAAATATATATATATATATATATATATATATATATATATATATATATATATATATATAAATATATATAAATATATATATATATATATATATATATATATATATATATATATATATATATAAATATATATATATATATATATATATATATATATATATATATATATATATATATATATATATATAAATATATATATATATATATATATATATATATATATATATATATATATATATATAAATATATATATATATATATATATATATATATATATATATATATGCCCGCAAGGTAGCGTAATTCGTCCACGAGCATTCGCCGTATTGGCCAGTTAATCTGGTCTGGCCCCGATCGTCTCTCCGAACTGCTTTCCTTGCATTCGTTTAGAGCTCGGCTGATGACGGCTGAAAGGCTAGAAACCGGTCCCGAGAGACACGTGACGTCGCATGGTTGACGATCGGCGAAGGCGATCGGTGGCAAGATTTCTGTATAATAAGTTATAAGTATCCTTTTGAAATACAATAAAATAATAAATATATTGGGCTTAATAAAATTAATATTAATTATTTCAACAATTATTAATAATACTAGTAATAATATATGTTATGTAATAAAAAGTGATTGTTAATAAATGTTCGTCTACCACAAAATAACCGGCATTTTTCATAATTACGCACACGATAACACCTTTTGTTCTATTACAATGAAGTCACTGAAAAAAAATCCAGACTATGATAAAATGTTCACCTTTATTTATGTTATCGGGGAATGATTCCAATGAACAATATTTTTCTGAAGTTATACGCTGGATGGCGATAAATTAAAATAAAGATTTTAACAAACTTTTATTACAAAAAGTTTTTTTTTACAATACACCAAAACACTATTTTTATATTCTGGACGCACGTTTCGCTAACCATGTTAGCATCATCAGCAGATGATTAAAACTAAATTCTTATTCTAAAAACTCCTTACTGTATATAATGCTCGCTTAGCATTGATGGCGGGGCGACAATGCTAATCAAGCGACCAATAGCAAGTGAGGACCTAGAGCAGTAGGAACAGAGGAATAGGACCGTTGTATCTGTTCATACTACTGGTACATTTACAGATTTTTATACTTTCATAAGCGTCTAATTGTCTATTGTTTGTTACATGTTTGATTAATCTTAAATTATTGATATCTATGCAATGATCATTCTCAAAAATATGTTGAGCAACACAACATTTATCGGGCCTATTGTATCTTAATTGAGCTATGTGTTCTTTGAACCTTGTTCCTCGTTTGCCCAACATACCTTTGATCGCAATTCTTACAAGAAATTTCATAAATACCCGACCTTTCCATTGGAGGAGTTTTATCTTTAGAATTACCTAATAAATGTCGGAAGTTTAAACCAGCACTGTATACCAGTTTTAGAGTGACATTCTTAAAAACATTTTTTAAGCCACGCGTTAAGTTATCATGAAAAAGTAATGAAACAAATCTTGAGGTGTCTCTTTCCAATTGAAAAGTCGAGTTTTCACGAACTAAAACCTTATATCTATGTTTTCTAATTATCTTATCAACTAACGAGGGAGCAAATCCATTACACTCGGCTACATTCCTAATATAATTCCTCTCTATTCATATATTTCGTTATTAAGCGGAAAATTGAGTAGTCTATGAATTAAGAAATTGAAACTAGCCATTTTATGACCAATACAATGATAAGAATCGTTAGGAATATATCTAAGTGTAGTGGTATTTTTTCTATATATGTTAAACTCTAAACAATTATTCTTATTTTTAATAATCAATAGATCTAGAAATGGTAATCTGTCATTGTTTTCGATTTCAAATGTAAATTTGATGGAAGGAAATCGATTATTTAATTTTGAGATAAAAGTATCTATAGAGTCAGCGTTTGTATCAACGTTTGTATGTGAATGATATTTTTGAAAGCAAAAATATCATCCACATACCTTAGCCACACTCTCGACCTCAAACCTGCTCATGAATAGATTGGCTAAAAAGGGGGATAATGGATTCCCCATTGCGGTCCCCTCTCGCTGTTCAAAAAACGTATTATTAAACTGAAAACAGTTTTGTTTCATGCAAAGTGTAGTAAGCTCAATATACTCAGATACTCAGATACTCAGTAAGCTCAATATACTCAGAAATATTTTAATCCACGTAAAGTGATTTTTTTTAATCCAGATGAACAAATGTTAATTGCAAAGCTAGAAGAAAGAAGACAAATTAAAAGAACAAGACCAAATACTTGCCAAGAAGTAAAAAAAAAGGCACAAAAAAAACACAGATCAAACTGGCTAGAAATGTTTGTGTCACCGTATAGAGAAAAAATAGCCATCATATAAAATAAACCTTTAAACGACAAAAACTCACGAAATAAACATACCGAACAAAAATAGATAAAAAGAGGGCGTGAATACTTTAGGGAGTTAACTAACATAAAAAGTAAAGATATACAACTATCGCATTGATACAGCCGGGTTGCCAATTAATATTTATATTACCTAGATGAGAAATGATAAGTAGCGGTCCAGGCCCGACAAGAAATCAAAAATGGGACAGCAGCAGTATGTTTCTAAAGCATTCCGGGTGCCAATCCATTCGTTCTGTGAAGAGTCACGACGTTTCGTCACAATCTCGTTTGACATTTTCCAGTATTCGCTTCGAATGAAGAATCCAACATACATAGGACAGACAAACAGACGGATCCCCACCAGAATACAGGAACACCAAAACAACCTACAAAACAAACAAACCACTTCGTCGTAGTTTCGCGTATCTGACCCGCCCGTTTACTCTATTTCAATTGTTTGGACCTTGTGGTTTTCAGTGTTCGCTGTTTCTTTGGCTCTTTCGGGGTTTGTGGATTGTGTACTGCAACAGAGTGGAGTTGCAAAGCAAACAGTTGCTTATGATGACCTTTCTGCTACATCTGTTATTAATTGACGTAGATTTGGCTCCAATATTGCCTTTAAAAGGTTGTCGTCAAGATCGGAAGGACGTCCCGCCCTCGGTCTCATTAAATGAATTGTTTCATTAGCAGACTGAGGTGTAGGGCTATCCTGTTGAAACCACATATCGTCCAAATCAATATTATCCAATTCAGCCCACAAAAATCCAGTTAACATTTAAAAATATCGAACACGATTTACAGTTACAGCTTCACCAGCAGCATTCTGAAAGAAATATGGCCTAATGATACCTCCTGATCATAATGCACACCAAACAGTAACTCGTTTAGGATGTAAAAGTTCTCACCCCAAATGTGGCAATTTTGTTTGTTAACATAGCCACAAATTTGAAAATGTGAGATGATTTTTTACAAAAATAGTATGTTTGTTTTTTGAACCAATTAACAAATGCAACGTTTTGAATGATCTAATGGCTTTAGTTTCTGTGTTATTTGAACTTTATATGCCTTTTATTTATTATGCCTAAATCGTTTTGGATTCGTTTGGTTCTTGGTTCTTGTTGTCATTGGTTCGAACGCCATGTTGTGGATTCACTTGTGGAGTCGTCCAAATTATTGTAAACGTCGACTAATGGAAATTTCTGGGTCTTCAGCAACACTTTCGCTTACCAAATCAATATGCTCTTGTGAACGACCGCCACGACTATACATTGCTCTTCTTTTATCTTCCACCTAACAAGTTTCTCGACATTTTTGAACAATTCTATTGGCAGTATTTTCAGATGGATGATTGTGTATACCGCAAATATCACATAATTTTCTAAAAACATTTTTCACTGGACGCCCATTTTAATAAAATAATTTAAAAATGTTAACGAATAGTTGTTGTATATACGACTCCTTTATAAATGTCATATATTACCCTTGTGAAATCAGACTAAACCTAGGCAAACTCACAATGTCATCTGTATTTTATTCGATAATTAAAAAAAACGCTCGGTTTGAAAGACCTGTTTTGTTGTTGCTTATTGTGCTTAATATAATATACATTAATTGTTTCCATCATTATTAATAATACTTGCAGTGATATCTGTTATATAATAAAAAGTGATTGTTAATAAATGTTCGTCTATCACAAAATAACCGGCATTTTTCATAATTACGCACACGATAACACCTTTTGTTGCAATAAATAATGTTTTTGTTAATTGATAAAAATATATATCTTTTAAAATCCAAATAAAGAATGTCAATTTGAAAACTAGAAGAAAGAGGACCAATTAAAAAAAAACATTTTTAAATACTCGAGTCGAGGATAAAAGAAATGAAAAAGAGTGTTTAATGGAAAGTATAAACAATTACAAAAAACACAGAGAGAACAGTAATCAAGAACAAAATTAAAAAGTTACCTTTAAAAGATAAAAAAGTAACGAAATATACATACCGTTATATCTTAATGTTATATTAAGACAAACTACACTGACTTATGGCATTTATTGAGACAAAAAGCGAAAAAAAACCGGGCATACAAATATAAATTCTTTGAAAACTGTATTAAGAGTGGAGAATATGTTATTCAAATAATTGTTTCTAGGTCAATATTGTTATTTCATGAACTATTATTTGTTGAATTTTGTATTCTGTGTAAATTATGGTATAATTTTGTTGACAATCAGTTGTAGATTGTCTTGATAAAACAATAAAAACTATAACGGTGATAAAATAAAGAAAATTGAGGAAAATCGGTTTGAACAACTGTACATTTGAGTGTTATTCTCAAAACAAAAAAACGCAACTTTTGAATGGAGTTACGTGAAAAAAAATGATCTAATAAATTTTGCTATAGTGAAGATTTACAACTACCACAAAGACATTAGATCATTTTTTTCACATAACTCCATTTAAAAGTTGAGAGTGTTTTGTTTTGAGAATATCACTCAACTCTACAGCGAGGAAAAAAATATTTGAACAAACCAACTTTCCTCAATTTCCTATATTTTACCACCGTTATATATTTTTATGTTATATCAAGACAAACTACACTATGGCATTCAGTGGAAGAAACAACAAATAAAACCAAGCGTACAAATATAAATTCTTTTAAAACTGTATTACTCTAAGAATGGAGAATATGGTATTGAAATCATTTTTTCCAGGTCAATCAATCAGTTAGACAATTTGTGACACTCAGTGGATTGTCTTGATATAACAATAAAAACTATAACCGTGTTAAAACAAAGAAAATTGGGGAACATCGGTTTGAATCGTTGTACATTTGAGTGATATTCTCAAAACAAAAGAAAACACACTTAACTTTTGAATAGAGTCACAAAAAAAATGATATAGTAAATTTTGCTAAATGCAAAAATTTTAAAATCTTTAAGGAACGATCCAATATTAATCTTTTGAATCCTGTAACTTTTAGGAGATAATTTCGTCGAAACCACGATTAAAATTTTTTATGTTTATTGACAGAAATACTAAGATTATTATTTCATATACATTATCATTATTTTAATATAATATATATTTAAAATTACTTAGGTTTTAATTGATAATAGATAAGTAGGGCTATCGGCAAATATTGAAGTTCATAATGAACCACCTATTACATTAATTCTCTATTTCTGTTTCGATACATGACCACGGAATATACACACGATGTCGAAAAAATAACGGAACTTTTTAATTAAAAAAAATTAGTTGTTTTGCCAAAATTATTTATTTTTATTCAAAATACATCCTTTAAGCATCAATACAATCAATGCGAGCATAGATTTCTTATGTTGTTTTTCAGAATCAATTCAATGACACTCGTCGCGGCTTGGACTTGTGTAACACTGTCATGACACGTTCTTTTCATGACATTCTATGGCTTTATAAACCTCTAGTACAAGACATTTGTACGAACGACATCGCGTCAATAACTTATAGGTTATAAGATGGGCGTGGTAGGTTGCTGGTTTCCCACCTCATAACTATACTATTGTCCAAAGAAAATACTGAAAAACTCGATACTCATCTTTATTTACAACTAAGATGTAATTTTATAATGAATTAATTTGACACCACTGTAACCTTGCTGCGACCCATGTCTGTGTGCCTTGGTGTGGTAGCTAACACTAGTTATTATATGCGCTAAGCCGCCACAAACTGATTTTTCTGGTTATGTTCACAACAGGCTCGTATATTATATCTGGTTTTGAAGCTGAAAGATTTAAAATTGCATACGGTGAGAAAAATTTCAATCCGATAGTTGATCCGATCCGATAGTCAGATATTGAAGAAAAAACAAAGACAGAAAAAGCATGGACTATCAAAAACACGATAAAGAATTCAAGTAAGAAATTACTAGAAATCCTGAACCTGAAAAAGAAACAAGACTGGATGAATGAAGAAATATTGACATTGGTGAAAAGAAAAAGAAAAGTGTCTCAATAAGAAATAAAACAAGAATAAGGGTGGGGACTTAAATACAAGATAAACACCGATATTTAACACCGAAAAAAAGATTCAAACACACGACCACAGCACATTCAGACATTCAGACATTCATTCAGAAAACATTCAGACCACAAACAAGAGCTGCACACTAGAATAGTTTTAATAAAATGGTACAACAGTGCCTAAAAAAATGGTTCTATGTCCGGCGCCCATGAACCTAAAAAAAACAAAATATATGTGTTTCGCGAAATACCCAACAACAATACACAGCTAAGAATATACCACAGTAACATTGAGCGAGTGGATAGATACAAATATTTAGAAACTTGGATTAATTCAAAAAATAATAATATTAGCGAGATCCTACGTAGAATATCCAACGAAAGAAGTTTAATAACAACCATAAAGACACGCAAATTGGAATACTTGGGGCATGTAATGAGAGGAGAACGTTACGAACTATTGTGATTCTGCAGAGAAAGCTAGAGGGAAAAAAAGCGTGGGAAGACCAAGAATGTCATAATTCGAAAATTTGAGAGAATGCTTCAACTGTACATCGAACCAGGTATTTATAGTAGCTGTAGACAGGGTGAAAGTAGTGATGATGGTCGCCAACTTTCATTTGAAGATGGCACGATAAAAAGTCGATAAAACGTAAAGGCTAAAAATCAAGTTGAGAACCTAATATATCATCAGAATCTATATATCTAAAACTAATAAACTAGATGTTTCAAAAATATTTTTAAAGTATAATAATACAAATTTCAGTATTACAAACTATAAATGCTATATATTAACACTTTAATCAAATAAAAGGAACTAATATACTATATTTCCTGTTAAGATGCGGTGATTCAGATATTACTAATTCTCAAAAATTAATTCAGTAGTCAATGGTTATCTAGTAGTAGCCTCTACTATTATTAATACATCTAATTTCTAAAAATTAGACCAAATGTATTTGCAATGCATTGGTATTAGTCACCTTCATTAATGTGAAAGGGAAGTGGTAAATCAATTCTTGTAATTGTTATTAACAATCAGCTCTGGGAATAAACAGTAAACATATAGCTTGACCTTCCAGATTTAGATTTCATCATTTAAATTTAATAAATCTGCAACTATATATTTTCAATTTGAATTAGAAATTCTTACCCGTGTACTATAACGATCAAAAATTAATGTGATGTTTGTTTTAAAAATTTGCTCCATTTAGGTATCGGTACAACATTCCGTTTTTAAGTTGGTATGTCTGTCCTTGACGTCTGACAAAAGTTTTATATTATTTCGCTTCTTAACCCTTTGACTACCCATCATTTTTTTGTATCAAATATGAAAACGGACTAATTCCTTTAATTAATCAAGACCAAGATGTAGCTAAAAGAAATCCATTACCCCGGGAAACTCCCTCGGAAAAGCAGGAAATGTAATGGGACATATTGTCCCAATTTTACTTAATAAGTGGGATAATATATCCTATTGGTATTCAGAAGACTAAAAAGAAAAAGAAAACAAAATATAATATACAGGAAAAAAAGGTATTTATTCTCAAGGTAAACAAAACTCAAGATGAAATAATTACATTAAGTTAGTCATGTTTGTAATACGAATAACAATTAACCTTCAAGAGAAGCGCTATATCGCCTTCCCGATTCAGGATCATATGGGTAGGATTTTTTATATATTAGTATCTTTTGATTAAATTATTCAATTTAATATATATGTTTTTTTATTTATTTAAACCTCAATCAGTATAGAAAAGACTATATCTATAGAATGTTCCAAAAAATAATAGTATTCCTAATACCATCGGTAAAATCAGCAAAAATTAAAAAAAAAATTAAATGAGGAGTTCTATTCAAACTATCATATCTAGGCGAAATTAATAGATAAAAACTTCCAACGACATTTAAAAAGGGACCTAATGTACTTTCACATACTTATTTTAAAAAATATATTTATTTAGTTAGGTAAAGTTCACTGGTTTTAAAAGAATGCTATTTGTTCGGACTCGTTGCTTGATCACTCACTTTCAACAAATTTTACCTGCTCCTCTTCGCTTTCGTCTTGATCAGACGCACTATATCTACTTCAGACGCCCAGCGAGTTCGAGAACGCGTATTAATTTTAAGTTAAATAGAAAATGAAAGAAACATATAGGATAAATAAATGTTAAAAAAATTAAAAATCAAAGTTTTCAACCACAAACTGTGTCAAGATCGAACAAAAAACACACTATTGGGCAAAAAGGTTATTTAAATAAATTGACAAAACACTGATACAACAATAGAACTGGGTGGAGTATACCCATAAACTGACTACGATCGCTTTTGTTAATATTCACATCTCAAGATGGCTATTGAGGGGGATCTGTAGTGGGGATAGTAAACTTTTTACACCACTCAACGTCATCCCCCCAACGTGACCATTTATAAGGGAAAAAATACTTTTAATTCACACCATACCCGGTACTTCTCTTGAGGGTTCTATGATATGGAGTAAAACAAGCTGTACACAGCGGAATATTACATACTGAACAAACTTGGTCCTCGTTATCTTTTTTGTCCAGAGCACATTTGATCCATCTGCGCCGGCCAGAAGTTGGGACTGTCATATGCTCTCCAATTTTCTGTAGAAGTTTGGCCCTCTTTGATTGAGGACAGCTTGGTCCACTGAAGTTTCTAGTAATTTTGGCACTCTGACGTCCAATCAGAATAAGCTGTTGTGCCAGATTCACGAGAAAGCTTAGAAATGTTTTCTTTTTTATCACCTCTTGATGTACAATATGTGCATTTATACCCGCTGCCATAACAGATTTATAAAAAAAAATCTTCCACCACTCAGTGGATCTTCTGTCGAAGTCGTAGATCTGAGCTCTGTGATCTACCAAATCTACCCTTCCCACTGTTTTGTTATATTACAATACGGGTAGGGCACCTGACTTTTTTGACCATCTTTTTGTTTTTTTTATAACTTCGGTTTCTGAGTTACTATAATTACTGATCACTCATATCTCTTTAGAATCCAACCACCTAACTGCTAATAGACCATCCTTATGTTTCCTTTAGCTTGTGTTACAAAAGTCGGCATATGTTTTTCTGTTTCTCTTACTGGTTTCTTCTTAAGCTGCAACTGCTGCGCACAGTAATTCACTCAAAACCTTTATACTTGAAAAAAGTCGGTCAAAAGCAATTAGTACATAATGATTTTGTAGGCTTTCGCATACAACTCGTTTCCCCAATGTGTTGTTATTGTTGTTATTTGTCATGTCTTTACCTGAATATACAGTTGTGGTCAAAATAATAAGAGTATCAATGCTGAATCTAAACATTTTATTTTAATGTGTTAATGTGGATTCGTACAGTAATGATACATTAAATAATGGTATTTTTTTAGTGATACTTCCCACTCTTATTATTTTGACTATATATCTAAATCGTAAATGTAGCCGTAATCGCACCGCTACCAAACCTTTATTCCCCGTTTAACGAGTTTCAGAGGCATATATTGTTTCAGTACAGATCTGCATCTATATTAAATTTTGTTGAATTTTGTCATTGACTCATTAATAGATTGGTAATTACCTTCTCTAATAGCCTTCTGAAAAGTTTATTTAAAGCAATTAATCCACTCTTCTGCATAGTATAGTTTCCCAGTTCCATCAGGTTTATCAGGGTGATTGAAGTATAGTTTTGATATCAAAATTTGAAACCGATTTCTCGATATGTATTTCTTGATGAATGGATTTCCAATTAACTCATTTTTTAATCAATAGTCGCTTTAACTGGGAACATGATTGTAGAACATAACCAAGATCAGGCCAATCAACACAATTTTTCGCCTTCATCTGTCAGCGGAATATTTTCTATTTCACCATGTTACAAATCATTAACATTTCGTCCGTGCACTCAGCGATAAAAATATAGAGGCCCTTGGGAAACATCAATTTGAATGACTAATTCGGTTTACGATTCATTGAATGGTATTCGTACTTCTAATTTAGAACGCTCAGGAATCGTATATTTTGGGATAAAATCTTCAGAACGCTTTCCCAAAATAATTGGGTTTCTAATTAACGTGCTTTGATTCACATTTGTCGGTTCAGAATCTTCACCTTATTCTTCATTTTTGACACCATCAACATCGTTTTTTCCGTTTGAACTTTTATTTATCTCGTTATTGGATAGCACATATTTCGATTCTGTTGTTGATGAAAAATCCGAATCTTCTTTATCGGTCAACTCTTCTAGCGCTTTCAATATTTTATGGTCAGTCATTGTTCTTCTACTCGTCCTAAAATAATACATAATATTGCACAGAAATTTGTTTTATTACCCGTAGGATATAAAGTCCCAGTAAAAAATACCACTGGGACATTATATCCCAAAGAATCAAAGACTGTAAATATACAATTTATTGTAAAACACAAAAACTTCTGCCTATTTACGAAATAAACATATAATAATAAGACCTAAAATTACAGAACATAAGACATATCTATTACATTACACAAAACACTTATAAAATAAATGCACAACCGCTTGTTGTGCTATAAAAAATGCACAACCGGTTCAACGTACTGGAATCTGACAAGTAAAATGTCAAATAACACAATAATGGCGGATCAAGGTCAACAACTGATTTTACGTCATTGAATATACTTCAAATTACCATTGGGGCGAAGAGAACCGCAGTTTGAATGGATCTTTGTCCCATTGGTAGTCCCACATTGACCCATTAGTATTCAGAGGGTTAATTTAAAAATTATAGTGGTTTTTTAATTCTCAAGACAATTTTGTCGACTTTTTTTAATAATTTTATCGTATTACATCTAAAAACTGAATTTCTAGTGTTGGTCTGTTCTTAATACTATTGTATTAAGAACATGATAAAACTATGCCAAAAAAATGCTACAATAAATTGAAAAACAGTTGAATCTGAACTTCTGAAACGTTCAGGAAGACCCTATACGTCAATCAGTGCCATCAATACCATTCCACAAGCACCATATTTGACACTATATGCCTTTTTCCTATTCTTTCAATTGAATAAATCACATCGAGGATGCTGCTTTAAGCCCATAGAATCTATTCAGAAGAGTTCTCAAAACGCTTTAAAGGAAATACCAGAAATTGAATAGTAAAACTGTTTCAAGGTTACTTTGATAGTTGTAAACTAAATTTTGATAAATAAATAAATACTTTGTGTTTTATTTACACAAAGTCACCTTAGTTTTTGATCATAGTGGTATATTGAAATAATTACAAACGTTGAAAAATAATATTATGCTTCTTATGTACCTACATATAAAACAAAAAAAAATACAACTTAATTTTACTTTACTTTTCCCTTAATAATTTTGATGTTATGTTATGGCGTGAGTCATTTAATAATATATATTGATAAATTATATTAAAAAAAATTAAAGGTGAGGATGTACACAAGTGATTCTTAAAGCAATAAAAAAAAAGTTAAGAGATTTTGGAAAAAATCTCATTTGTTATAGAAATCAGTTTGTCAGTAGTGAAAATATTTTAAAACGCTTCTTTTAATTAAATAAAAAGTACAGTTTTACGCTTAGAAGTACATCAGTAACTCAGGTTTTATAGCCACTTGATTGATTTACCGCTTTCACCAACTCTCGATTTTTCCGATAGCACCTCCCTCTATCAGCTATCAATCCTTTCTTTGTGCTTAGTCTCTCAAAAAGCATCAAAATGACAACGTAGAATACCTCTCAGAAAGTATCTGGTCTTACCCAGTCTGGAACTGGAGTGACTGAGGGACAATTCCTTGTCGGTTGTTTTTTTTTCGCCTATTGAAATAACCACAAGCCCGGTCTTTCCTCGGATGCCTACGAATGCAAGTAGTAACCGCAACAAGTGACACTGTATTTCGACATCCGAGTCACTGCACTACAGGGGATGCCATTTTTGTAAATTAAAACATGAATTGACAAACCACACAAATTCCCAATATAAACGAGTCTTAAGTAAGGTAAAGTAAATTATCCAGCATATGAAAAGCTGTTAGTTAAGGTAAAAAAGTTTTAAATTTGTGGGTGAAAGACAGGACAAAAAACATATCCATTAATGATAATACGATAACACAACGATAATACAACAAAAATCATTGATTCTACATGAAGATATACGGCCTTAAGGTAAAACAAAAGGGGAAAGACAGTCATTCACAGGAGTTAAAAACATACATACATAAACATCAAACAAAAAAATATATCATCCATACAACTCCTACCAGGAAGAGTTATATGCTAATGAATATACTAACAAGCCAAAATATTTTCGAAAATTTAACCAATGTCAAAGTCAGAAACCTAAGGGTTCGCAAGAAAAAATCAAAGTTATTAAATTACTAACTAAAAAGATTTCTTGATATAAAATAATGTTATATCAACATTGCGACCAAAATTATATTTGTTTGTCAGTGCGGTTTTTTATTGTGAGTTCTTTTTGAAACCAATAATGTATTCTATATGCGAATATCATGATGTGCTTCTTATAATACTTACGAAGAAGTTCTCCAAAACTCCGAAGGGGCTAAGCGTATTATGGGCAACGATACCTAGAAAGGCCGCTTCCAGCTCGACAAACATTTGTCCAAGTTTCTCAAAGATTTTGGATACTGGTAGTATGGTTTTAAATTATCCAGAATGTGGGCGGCAGCGAGTAATCGGTCCTGAAGTCAAAGACGAAAGTTTATATTTTATTAGCGTATTTAAAGTGTTACTCGGCAAGTTGGAGTTTCTCATTGGCTTGTACATATAATACTAAAACAGCTTTTATTCTACCTTTATGTGTACAAAGTGTACAAGTACTCTTGCCCGCTGTTTTTTACAAAGGCAAAAATACTGTGAATGGTTTGTTGACCAAAATAAAAAGAATCCCAATATTTGGATCAATATGGTATCAACCGATGAAGCTTCTTCTGTCTCCAATGGAATGGTGGAGATGTAATGAAACAATTAATTATATGTTTCTTAATGTGACGTGAATTTTTTAAAACGTATTATGGTGTGAAAAATTAGTGGTAACAATTTCAACTTTGACATTAAACAACAATAATGTCCAAGTTTTCCTTTTCAAAACAAGCCAAATTTATGCTAAAATATATGGAATAAATGGCTATAAAAATATTACATTTTATTTTCAAATAACACCTTAAGAGTCCAATATGAAACAAAAACTATATTGCGATTGATCTAAATAAACAAGACGAAAATAGACGCTGTCATTGTTAAGAAAATTAAACTTGTTTTTTGTGGAAATGGTAGCATTTTGGAGACATGTTTTAAGGAAACTTTTTGTTCAAAAAAGTGCAAAGAATCGGTTAAATTTACGAAAATACTTTACATTGCACCGTGTTTATTTAAAATTTAACTAAAAATCGTATTTATATCTCAGGCATTTTAATATAAAATTATTTTACCAGTTGTAGTGATTTTAAAGGAAATGTATTTATCTTATTTTTATTATTTTAAGAAATATATAATCCATAAAACTAAGGTATATAGGATGCTTTTTTCAAGGTCTAAGCACTACTACATCATTATCTCTAGAGGGATGTGGTTTTGTGTTATTATGTTAAAATTATCAGTGATGATTCAATATAATGAAACTTCATTGAAAGATCACGAAGATTCCAAATGTTTATTTCTATTTAAAAAAAGTTCCCATGATAGATGTACAAATACTAATTAAAAAAAAAGATTCATCATGCATAAAAAAGACACATAAAAAACTTTAAATTTGTACGTGGAAGACATAAGAGATAAGATTGCCATCGATTGTAGTGGGTTATTCCATAAGTTCCAGGCGTTTTTATAATTCATTTGTTTCTCCTCTATTTTTATTTTGTATGGCTAAGTGTATAAATTTTCATGTATGTATGTACACGAAAACCCTTATTCTACAAAATAATTGACATCGTTGTTCTGATAAAACTTAATTTTAATTAACTTTCAGACTTTTGAATTACAAATTCCAGGCGGCAAAAACTTAATTTTCGACATCTGCTATATTTTGCCTTTGTAAGTGTAACTCAGAGCTTTGGTGCCATACAACTAACCGGCGACAACAAACAAAATAGTCGCAACAAAGCTGCTCAAAATCTTGCACAAAACGCGGCCACGAGCAATAGCTCTTATACAGAATAGTTACGGGAGATGAGTAATAGTGTCTCTGTGTCAATATGAAGTAAAGGAAGAAATGGGTAGCCGCAGAAGACACGCTAAAGCAGAGTTAAGCAAGATATCCGAGCCAAGAAGACCACAATTTGCGTTTGGAAGGACTCCGGGGGGTCTTCTGTACTGGAAAATGGTGGAAAGGAACAAGACGATCGACAGAAAACGCTAACTTGCCCAACTATACCATGTAAATAAGGTTATTCAAGTGAAATATCCCGATCGATAAGGCCAAATAATCTAGATTCACGACAATGCACGACCTCACACTGCAAACATCCTCAATGAGGCTCTGAAGGATCTCGAATGGGAGGTTCTTCCGTATCCTCTGTACTTTGCATGTCATCTGTCGTCACATCGCCTCGCTATATAACCCGCCCACCTCCATTTCAATACCTTCACCTATGAAATAATGTCACATACTTTCGTCTGTTCTCTGATCCATGTGCAGGTCCTTATGTCCCATTTTGTAATGCCAAGCATACATCTTTCCATTCCCCTGTGTGCTACCCGAAGTTTTTGAACTGATTGTGATGTGAGTGTCCATGCTTCACTTCCATACGTCAGAACAGACAGCACGCACTGATCAAAAAACTTTCCTCTACAAACAAAGTGGGAGTTTACCCCTAAACACTATATTGAGCCTGCTAACTACAGTTAACACGCCGTTCCACCTCCCGAGCAGTATCACCCTCCATTGAAATTCTTTGCCCATTATATACATAGTGGTTCACCACCTCTAAATCTCTTCCTTCTGTTTTCAGCAAACTTGTTGAACATAACCTGACCTAACTGACCGTAATTGACTCTTTTTTAGCTTTATTTTCAACACGAAAAGTTATCCCGCTCTTTGCAGTTTTTGCATGTGTTTTTGTAGTTCATTTAGGTCTTGTGATAGGAGAACGACATCATCCGTAAATCTAAAGTGGCTTAAGTATGCACCATTCACTTTTATTCCATACTGTTCCCCATCAGAAAGTAAGTTCAGTGTTCTTAGCACTATTTTAGGTATTATAGGATGCTTATTGAGCGGTAGTTTTTCAAAACTTCCTCTGCTCCTTTGTTATGAAGAACAATCACTTCAGCATTTTTCC
Organism: Cosmopolites sordidus; assembly: GCA_031761425.1. Classification (NCBI taxonomy): domain Eukaryota; kingdom Metazoa; phylum Arthropoda; class Insecta; order Coleoptera; family Curculionidae; genus Cosmopolites; species Cosmopolites sordidus. The sequence goes on from JARFXV010000830.1 coordinate 17,698, forward strand.
ATTAATTGAATATTTTTTGGATCTGAGGCATTTTGAGTTCAATCTTGACAGTATTATATATATGCCTTGTGCAAATTAATTTAGTCATGTGATTAAGTCTGGACTTGTTTACAAAGTACAGTATCCATGTGTCTTTAAAAAAACAATTTTTTGTTTAACAACCAAATAGAAAGCTGTGTATAATAGCTACTTTATTTACCAAGTGGTATCGGCGATAATTCTGAAGAAGAAAGATTTATAATTCAAGCAGCCGGGCCTCTTGAGTCACTAGTCACAAAAGAAGAAAATACTCAAGTGATTTTCTTACCACCTAATACAGCATAACACAATACACAAAGCACAATACACAAAGCACACAAAGCACAAGAGGCTCTAAAGCTCTAGCTCTTAGGTTTTGACATAATTAGCACTATAGTTGACGGTTTCTCTGATATGGGGGTAATGGAATGCAGTGCAAATCATTTAGAATTGGTAATGGAGCAATGGATAAAACAAAACAAGAAAAGATAATTACATCCTGGAAGAATTTGTGGAGTAATGTCGTTTATATTTTGCAAGCCGTCTCAGATATTATCTCATAACTAATAACGATAATTAACACAGTGTAACAAATAGATAGAGAAGAGTTTTATGATGTGACAAAAGAACAACATGAGGAATTCGGAGATCTTGTCAAATCTTCTTCAGATGCCAATGAGCATGAAAGTGAACAAGTACCGTCAGCGTCGACGTTTGAAACAATTTTTTCGGTGGAATTGTGTAAAAATACTTTCAACATATTTTTTTACACAGTAGCATACTACTATGATAAAAACTAAGGTAACTGTTTAAATAAAACACATCCAAATTTATGCTATCTCCTTCCAAGTATTCCACTATCACTGCAATACTAATTCCAACGTTTGCTGCAGTCTCTAATACTAAATTGGCGATTACTAAGTATAATATCCTTGATTTTGGAAATGTTTTCTTCATTGGTTGGCGTGAAAGGTCTCCTGAACGAGATTCAACTTCAACTGCTTCTCTACAAATATTTTTTAGTCATAGTTTCATTGCCGTAGCATTTTTTTAATATTTCGAATGCATCAACACAAGAAATGAAATTTTTTAAAGAAGATTACGGCATACCGTAAATTAATTGCTCGGCGACAAAATTTCTTAACAATTACAAAAGACGCTATAATTTTTAACTTCTTAAGAATAGTCATACCAATTTAAAAAAGAAATTGTTGTATCGATAGGAAAAGCGCACGAATTTTTATAATAAAAGTCACCTTACGTTTTGATAATTGTAGTATACTTTTCTCGAATTTCAATCTGTTTTAATAAAGTTCCTTTGCACTAATTCTTATGCCTGTCAGCAGTGCTAACATCATAACTCACAACAAATTAAACAGAGTCGTGATAGTTAAAATATTTGGTTTGATATTGTGAAGGTATTTTTCTTCTTCGTCTTGTTTTTCTTCTTCTTCTTCTTCTTCTTCATCTTCTTATCATACCATCTTCAAACGAAGGTTGACAACCATCACGAGTATCTTCACTTTGTTTACGGCTTCTTTAAATAACTGGTTAGATGTATAATTGAACCATTCTCTCAAATATCGTAGCCATGACATTCTGCATCTTCCCACGATCTTTTTCCCTCAATCTTTCCCTGTAAAAGTACTCTCAATAATTCGTAACATTATCCTCTCATTTTTGCCCGATTACATGCTCCAATTTTCGTGTCTTTATGGCTGTTATTAGTGCTCTTTCCATAGATCTACCTCTTTATTTGTGTCTTTCCTTACCCAAGATATTCGTAGTATTCTTCTGAACAGCCACATTTCAAAAGCTTCGAGTTTTTTGATCATGTATTTATTAAGGGTGGACGCTTCTATACCGTAAAAAGAAATCGAGTATATGTAACAGCAAATCATTCGGATTTTCAATTCAATTTCTATTTTTCTCCAACAGAAAGAATATGCTATCTTGTAGAATATTTTGCTATCTTTGCCTCTATCGTTTTTTCTATTTCTTCGGTGTTGTCACACTTGTTCCTTAATACTTATCTATCGTATCGTATCTATCCACTCGCTGAATATTACTGTTGTTTATTCTTAATTGTTTGTTGTTATTGGGTGATTTCGTAAAACGCTTTTATTTTGTTTTCTTTAGGTTCAAATTTAATCCGTACAGTTTGCTGATTTCTTTTATCCTTTCCGTCATTTATTGTGGCTCCTCCATATTTTCCATCAATATGACTGTGCCATCGGCATACCTTATATTATTAATATGAACTCCATTTATTACCAAGCCAGATGTTTTTGAAACATAGCTCTGAAAACATATTAGAAAGTGCCGGGGGGAGGCTATACCTCTGCCTTACTCCTCGCTTTATATGTATGCCTTCTTCAACACTGATTCTAGCTATATGATTATTGTATAAGGCCTCTATTATCCTCAAATGTAGCTTATTTATTTACTTTTCCTTTAGTGGAGGCATTGACATTGACAAAAACAAAGGTGCAACGATCTACTACTATTTTTGTTATATTACAATTCAAAATTTAGATGAAAAAATTAGCTTTACATGCATGTAATATCTAGAGGGGGGGGGGGGGGGGGGGGGTATAATAACCATAAACCTTCAGCTAAAACAATGTTGACATTTTCCATTTCCACTCGCTTAGATTGTAATTACACAATAGTAGCAAATTGTTACAGTATGAAATATACGCAAATTACACTGCGCAAGCTGTAGTCATTATCCGAACCAGAACCCACCGTCAAGCCACAAACGATGCATAAAATCTGAAATTATGCGCATTCAAGGCTTTTCGCCTGTTTTCTCACTTGTTCACGCTCTCTGCAACGACTACAGTCCTAATATCTGAAAAACCTAACTATTCATAGACGTGACCTCCTTAGATTTTATATTGAAGAATAGATTTGTTTGAAAATACATCAAGGTGGATTTTTTGTTAAATTACGCGTGACTTCAGTTAATTACCGCCGTGTCCTTCCTTAGCACAGGATAATGTCCCATTATTTTTAGTACAGAGTTTTGTTTTTGATTGTCAAATTAAAAAAAAATCATATGCTTGGCTTTTATATGATGATATTATATTAGGCATAATAAATAGGTATATAACACAGGTCAACAAATTTAAACTTTTTTAAGGTAAAATTTATGAAAATAGGTGTATATGAAGTATTTTGTAGTCCTAAATCCGAAAATGATTAGCAAATTATTTATATTATAATTATTAAATTTTCCTCTTGTGTACTGCAGCATCAACTCTTTTTAAAAACCACCAGTAGTCGCCTAATATAGATGATTTCCAGTATTCCTGGTATCTTGCTTTCATCGTCCAGATGTCCTGGTAAATCTTTGTTGCTGGTCGATTAATGCACCCAAAATTTCTGGAAAAGAATCCAAGAGTTCATCTATGAGGTTTTAATAGTTTTCATCTTTTCGTCAAAACATTCCGTTTTCGGTAAAGTGAAACACTTGCATTTTTATCTAATAGGTTCCACCTGAAGTGAAGTTGAAGTCAGCAGTCAAGAAGATCCGATTTTTGTTTTCACAATCCCACGGCAAGTACCATATTGTAAAGATAGTTTTCTTCCTCTTCGTCTTACTCTTCGTCTTCTTCTTAGTCTTCTTCTTCGTCTTCTTCTTCTTCGTCTTCTTCTTCTTCTTCTTCGTATCAAGCCGTCTTCAAACAAAGGTCTATTCACCACGACTATTTTCACTTTGTTAACAGCTTAACAGCTTCTTACAAAAAAGCAAAGAAAAATATGATAGCATACGAAGGAAAACGAAGAGCGTGTGTAGCAGAAAAAAAGAAAGAGCTTTTCGAACGTAAATTTAAAGAAATAGAAGAACATATGCTAATAAGGAGATAAGAAATGTCTATCAAGAAGTTAAAAAAAAGTAAAGGCAGTAGCGCCAGGAGACTCCATTATTTAAATACTCAAAAAGGATCCCTAGTAGGATATGGGGAAGAAAGACTGTAAAGATTTGCTCAATATTTCTCAGAGACAAAATGAGACTCTCAATGACCAAATGAGACTGGGGAGGAAGGGAGCTGGGGCGAACATGTAATAGAAGATGAGATTGTAGACGAAGTTAGTTATAACGGTATAAGGTATTTATAACGAAGTTATAAATACACCCAGAAGAGGAGAAGTAGAAGTTTGTATAAAGTAGTTAAAAAATAACAAGACTGCTGGAAAAACCTGTATAATATCAGAAATATCAGAAGGTGGCAAGAACATGGGTGTTAATGAAAAGAATTAGGGAATAAGAAAATATGCCAGAGAAATGAAATAAAACGTTGATAATACCCCTTTGCAAAAAGGAGCTAAGGAGGAGTGCAATAACTATCGAGAAATTGCACTACTAGACGTGACTTACAAAATATCATAACAAAAAAGGGAATACCAAGGAGGATTCAGGGCAGGAATACCAACAATCGACTAGATATTCATTATGAAATAGATCTGGCAAAACTTATGAAAACTTATGAACAAAATTTGAACTTACATTTGCTGGGAAAAGTTGTTCCAAGCAATGAGACGGTTGGGAGTCCCAAAAAAGTTGAGGAAGTCAGTGGAGATGACTGTCAGAAGAACAGAAAAAAAGTTAGAATTTTAGAGTTCACTGTAAAGAAAGGACTGAGATAAGACGATCCACTGTTCATAGTTCTGTTCAATCTAGCACAGGAAGTGATTCTAAGGGAGAGTGGCATCAATGCCAAAGGGTTAGTATACCGACGACATTGTATTGATAGTGAGATCCAAGAAAAAAATAGTGAGAACATCCAAAATGTTAGGGGCAAAAAATAAGGCCTGACAATTAACAAAAACAAGACTAAATATATGGTAATGAAATATAGTACCAGGGGGTGTCCCCTTTATTTAGTAATTAATTGCGCAGAAAATAAGAACTATACCATAGAGGAAGTTCAACAAGCTGAATATCTAGGAGTAAAACTGAGATGTAAAGGGGATAAAGAGAAAGAAATAGAGAAACAACTAGCGAGAGTAAGCAAAGCCATAAGAATGTAGAATATAATATAATAAGAACAGAAAAAATAAGAGTGTATCAAACAATACTAAGGCCCGGGGTTACCTATGCGTGCGAGACATGGACAATAACAAAGAAGGACTAAAGTAAGCTGGAAATCTGGGAACTTGGACTATTAAGGAGGATTTTTTATTATTATTACTATTTAGGAGAAATTTAAAAGAAGAATAAATAGAGACATAGAGGAACTGTACAAAAAAAACAAATATTGTTCAGGTGGTGAGAGCACATAGAACTAGATGTCAGAAGCACATAGCGAGGATGCCTGGCAAGAGATGGATTAAAGGGGTTACACTTTTAACAACTCTTAAATAACTACTATCTATATTATAGTCATACTCGATTGCATGTTAGGAAACACAAAATTTCTCGTTTCTTCCATATCCAGTGGGGGCAATGTGTTCTTTATATTTAGTTAATATCTTGAATTACAATCTTGACAACTAATTTCATAAATCATCGATTTTTCTTGTTGATCTACTTATTTCTTAGATTTCACAGATCCAGTAGGAAAAGCAGAAAAGCTGAAAAATGTTCTCTTAATTTATTATATGGTTCGTAAACTACCCTGATGTCCACTTTTTTTTTCAATTTTTGAGAAAATGAACAAAATTTTCCAGGAAGCAAAGTCCAGAGCAGTTATCAATTGGGCCTCAAACGGTATTACCATAAATTTATTTCTGTTTTTTTGAATCGAAAATTGCATTTTTATGAATTTTTGTACTATTTAGTTATTCACTGTTTATAGTTATTCAGTCTTTGACACCAGTCCAATGCCTCGCAAATGCTTGTTCTAGGATCTGCAGTAAGGGTTGCTCGTAAAACGTCAGCAAAAAGAGATCGTGGACGACCTATTATTCCCATATCTTCAAGACACGTGTTCCCCCTCCCCCCGGAACTTTTTGAACCAGAGCTAAGCGGTGCGTAATAATACGGCATCTTCCTCTTCTACTTCGCAAGTCTCGGTCGCTTGAGGCCTTTTTTAAAATGTCTTACAATGGCCCTAATTTCACGACTTATTTCACTCATTTTAATGTTTTTGTTAAAAACCGTAGAATGGATATTTCGCAGTCGAATCACTTTCATACTGAAGAAGGATTATTTATTTGTCGGGAAAAATGTTGTAATCGTATTAAACCTCTGAGAAGTGACGTATTATTATTTATTTATAAACAAAGGAAAAAACGTAAATAATTTTGTTAGACCCTAGTATATCAGTCAGTTTATTTTGTTTCTTTTATTTGGGTTTTTCGCCACTATCTAAAACTCAAAAAATATCAAAAATACCTGTTCTTATTTAAAGAAAGAATCAGTGGGTAAAAACAAAAAACCAAACAGAGACAAATTTCTCAGTGATTCTTTTTTTGTAATTTTGTAAATTTGCCTAACGAACAAAATTTCAAAGATATAAAAATGTTATAAAAAATTTTACAAACTTTTAACGTTAAAGTTTTGAAGGGTACTCTCCCCCCGTTTTCAAAACTAAACTAAAAAATAAATTATATTAATTTGTAATATATAAAGTAATGAGTGAAAGTAAATATATTTTTTTGTATATGTCAACGATACTTACATTGACAACAATAGATTGTTTTACTTTCACGCGTTACATTATATATTACAAATTAATATAATTTATTTTTTAGTTTAGTTTTGAAAACGGGGGGATAATACCCTCCGAAACGTTAACGTTAAAAGTTTGTAAAATTTTTTATAACATTTTTATATCTTTAAAATTTTGTTCGTTATGCAAATTTATTACAAAAAAAGAATCACTGGGAAATTTGTCTCCGTTTGGTTTTTTGTTTTTACCCAGTGATTCTTTCTTTAAATAAGAACAGGTATTTTTGATATTTTTTGAGTTTTAGATAGTGGCGAAAAACCCAAATAAAGGAAAAAAAAATATATGAACACGCCACAATCGTTCAGACATATCAGTCTGTTCATGACACCTGGTAATAATCAGTAACTTATTTACTGGACAAAGTAAGCTTTGTTAAGTTAATTACTTATAATTGGAAGTGAAAAATAAATACCCTGGTTATATCCTGCTAAAATTGCTCTAGTTATCACTTAACCATTAATTAAAAGTCTATATAGAAACTTGACCAAATTTAATGCCACTTAAAGTAGATGTATAAATTGTTTTACACCTAACCGTTTATTTTGGAACAATTTTAAATGCTATATATTCAGCAAGTAGCATTTTATAGTAATATTTATTGATAAACGACATTTTATGTCTATTGATCTAACGATTTTATTAATTCTACGAGAGCAGCTATTTATGTATCCGGAATTGGTAACAATGATGCTGCTAGGCGCCATCTGACATATACATCGTAAAGTTTGTAGTTGACTTTATACGTACTCAGAACGTTTCGTCACACAGGCGCTATTTGTGTTATTTAGTGACTTGAAAATGTAATCTCAATCAAAAAATTGAATTAACTCGTGAGAACTTTCATACGATAATTTACTACGACTTTCAACGTGCATTATCTCAACAACAGTGCATCGATCAACTCAGTTTGACTTTTCGCGATGAAACACCATGTAAAACTACTGTATATCACTAGTTTAATAAATTCAATCGTGACCGTCGCTCGCTCACGGACCTTTTTAGAGAATGTCGTCCAAAATCGGTTGTCGTGCCAGAAATCATCGATATGCGCGAACTGATAAGTAAGATCGTCACGTGATATACCGTGAGATTGAGGCATTCCTGGGCATTAGTATGACAAGCACACACAAGAAGACAGGCCCTTTTGGCTTTCATCTTTATACCATCGTAATGATCTTTCTGATCTTGTTAATAGTTTAGGTCATCTGCACACCCTACTATCTGTTTTTATTTATTTATCACTGTTGAATTTACGTCTATATCTGCTTCGCTGATGACGTTGAACAGGACTGATGCCAGTTCATCTCCTTATCATCCTAAAACTTATGGATCAGTATAATACCAGGAGGATATACCAAAATTATCGTTATTTCATAATTAATCTTAGATTTTTTTCAACTTTATTAATTTTTCTCTTCGATTACATGTAATATTCTTATTTATTCTTAATAACCTCTTCAATTCATTAAATGTCGGTTCGATCTGAAAATTGTATAGAAGAAGGGACTATCGATGAGCTAATTACCTTTAATTAGATACATTAATGGTTATTTTCCAAAAGATCATGACCTTATACGTTACTAATGCGTATCAAGGTTTATATTTAAAACACCCAATAAAAGCCACACGTATACTTGGTTTTTCAAAAGGATTCTTCAGATATTCCTTATTTTTCTTTAAGTTTTAATTGTATACTATATAATTTTCTAGATTAATTGATATGTTTTGTATATTAAAGATTTTTTATACGCTATATAAGAAATATTTGATTTTGGCTTTGGGAAAACAACCATTGTTTATATTTAATGATATCAAAGTTCTTAGAATGCTTAAAAAATAAAAATAACAGTATTTTCACATAACCTATTTAAGTCTTCGAAATTCAAAATCTTTAGAGAGAAAATTCAGTAATGAGTTTTATTTTAAAAATTCGATATCAAAGTTGTTGGAATGCTTAACAAATAAAAATAACTGTATGTTCATATTACCTTTTTGAGTCTTCAAAATTCAAAACCTTTAGAGGGAAAATTCAGTAATGAGTTAGCGGTGCATATATGTGGACATTCTACTGTGATTAAAAATTTAAGTGAATGACTCTTGTTTTAAAAATTCGATAGCAAAGTTGTTGGAATGCTTAAAAAATAAAAATAACTGCATTTTCATATTACCTTTTTGAGTCTTCAAAATTCAAAACCTTTAGAGGAAAATTCAGTAATGAGTTAGCGGTGCATGTATTTGGACATTCTACTGTGATCAAAAATTAAGGTGAATGACTCTTGTTTTAAAAATTCGATATCAAAGTTGTTGGAATGCTTAACAAATAAAAATAACTGCATTTTTATATTACCTATTTAAGTCTTCGAAATTCTAAATCTTTAGAGGAAAATTCAGTAATGAGTTAGCGGTGCATGTATTTGGACATTCTACTGTGATCAAAAATTAAGGTGAATGACTGTTGTTTTAAAAATTCGATATCAAAGTTCTTGGAATTCTTAAAAAATAAAAATAACTGTATTTTCATATTACCTTTTCGAGTCTTCAAAATTCAAAACCTTTAGAGGGAAAATTCAGTAATAAGTTAGCGGTGCATATATGTGGACATTCTACTGTGATTAAAAATTTAAGTGAATGACTCTTGTTTTAAAAATTCGATACCAAAGTTGTTGGAATGCTTAACAAATAAAAATAACTGCATTTTCATATTACCTATTTAAGTCTTCGAAATTCAAAATCTTTAGAGGAAAATTCAGTAATCAGTTAGCGGTGCATGTATGTGGACATTCTACTGTGATTAAAAATTTAAGTGATTGACTCTTATTTTAAACATTCGATATCAAAGTTGCTTAAAAAGGAATGCTTAAAAAATAAAATTAACTGTATTTTCATATTGCCTTTTTGAGTCTTCAAAATTCAAAACCTTTAGAGGAAAAATTCAGTAATGAGTTAGCGGTGCATGTATGTGGACATTCTACTGTGATTAAAAATTTAAGTGAATGACTCTTGTTTTAAAAATTGACGTGCTTTACGTATCGATACAACCATTTATTCTTTTTATGTTGGTATGACTGTTCTTGGCATCTGGCAGAAGTTTCAAATCATTTCGTTAAGTGTTTGTGAGCGATTTTATAAAATGGATAAAATTACAAATTGTGGCGGTTAATAATTCTTTTTTTTTAAAGATTGCGCTGAAAACAATGTTTGATTCACAGTCTAATCTCTTATGTCATTTTATTGTTACGACAGTACCTCTCAAGAAGCCATTTATGTAATTTCGGGTTAGCGTCATATTTTTTCATGTGATGAACATGTTGCGTTTCGAGCCAAATATAGAGCAACAGGTATTGCTTTTAAACTCTCGACAACAATCAACATCGACGACCGCAAGGCCGATTCGCTTTGAAAAGAAGACAATGATCTGAGTTAGGTGTGATCAGAAGGGTGTCGTGTACCATGAGCTTCTCAAACCAGGTCGAACAATTAATACCGTTCGCTACCGTGAACAAATGATCAATTTGAAACTAAGTATTGAACGAAAAACGACCAGAATGGGCTACAAGACGCGGAAAAGTGATTTTGCAGCACGACAACGCCCCATCACACACAGCAAAAACGGCCAGAGACACCATTTCTGCACTTGGCTGGAAACTTTTGCACCACCCGCCATACTCACCAGACTTGGCCCTTTCAGGAAACACTTCAACAATTACGGAGTTGTCGAGAAATGGCTTGATGACTGGACCGTCTCAAAAAATGTACGGTTTTTCTGGGAGGGCATCCACAAATTGCCAGAGAGATGAGAAAAATGTGCAGCTGGCGCTATCGTTATCCGCCACTTCTGGTATAGAGTAGAGAATTGGCATTAAATTTTATTTAAAGACAGAAATTACTTATGATGATGATGCATAAAAATATTAGGAAAGTGTTACAGCGATCGAGCAGTTAAAGTTGAATCTAGTTCAGGATATAGCATATACATCAATTCAATTAATTTTCAAAAACAATTAAGGCTTATTTTTTCTGCCTTCACGTCTTGTTCGGAACACTGATTTTTTTTTGAAAATTGTCGTATTGAAATTACTAAAGACTTTCTTTGGGTGCCTCCTTGATGGGTGTTTTCTTTGTGTGCCGACATTTTGAAATGCGTAATTATTGGTGACAAGACATAGTCCATATGAACGTAATATGTAATATGTAATATGTCAATATGAACGTGATACGTCCATATGAACGTAAAACTGCTCAAGAATCAGGTGAGTATCTTGCCAAAGGTGAATCAAAGCCGAAAAAAACTACGTCAAAAGGCAAACAATTCATAGTTTCCATTACCATATTCACCAGATATGGCACCCTGAAACTTTTTCCTGTTTCTTCGATTGAATAAATCAGTTCATAGACGACGTTTTGAACCCATAGAAACCATTCAAGAAAGATCCCTGGCCACTTTGAAGAAAATACCAGAAGCCGAGTATAAAAATTGCTTCAAAAACTGGAAAAAATTCGAAATAAATATATTGCAGTTAGAGGGAATTACTTTATAGAAGACAATATAAATTTGAATGTATAAATAAATATTTTGCGCTTTATTTATAAAGTACCCTACTTTTTGATCATAGTAGTTTACAATATTTTATTTAAAAATATGTAGTTTTACTGGGTAATACTTTTTTTACACACATAGTGTATATGCATTTTTTGTATATGCATTTTGACACATAGTGTATATGCATTTTTTACAAAACAAAAGGTTTTATTACATTACACATCTTGACTAACACTAATAATTTCGCAAGTGAAATTGGTAATTAATTGGTATTTTTATTCTTTTCAGTTCATTGAATATAGGTTAGGTGTATTTCACAATATTAACGTCAGAAAATACTGTAACCGCAATGCAGGTGCTAATTCTAAGGATGATTCCTTCTATAAAAGAGTAAGATTTTATACGGACATAGTTAGGAATGTATTTGTTATTTTGATTCTTCTTCACAGTTGAAGAACAGAATATTGAATAAACTTCTAGAATTAACAATAACTAGAATATACAACAGACATTAGCTCGCAATTTTCCATAAAACATGTCACGCAGAACAAATCAAATCATCCTTATCTACAAATGATGGCGGTATCTAGTTCATTTATAAATAGACTGTTGAACATTCCAATATCATTAGATAAGAATAACAAAGAAATATCACTTAACGGATCGCGATGAACAACGGACAATGTGACGCAAATATTATAAATAGAATTTATTAGATCAATTCTTCAATTGGAATCTTCGATGTGAAACCCAAAACTCGAAGAGATTTACCACTAAACACCAAATCACGTATTTTAAATTTCTCGAAGGGCGTTTCGCTAACGATGTCAGCATCATCAGGAGAAGATTTATGATGAGATTATATCTCCTGATGATACATGATTAACAAGACGCGCGTCGAGAAGTTTATAAAAAGTGATTTGATGTTGAATCGCAAATCTCTTCGAGTTTACAATTTCTTACTTGAAATTTTAACATTGTATTGTCATGCAATGTTTGATTATAGTGGAAATTCAGGCAGGAATCTTAGTTCGGTTATTTGAGTTTTTTTAATTTAATTGAAAATTTACAGATTCAATAATTTGATAAGTGCAGAATTGCTATAAGATTGAAATGTATACTTAATATTTAACATATTGTTTGTTTCATCATTTTACCATCCATATACAGAGTAACTCGCAAGTAGATTCCATATTTTGATTACGTATAGAACTCATTTCAAGACACACATTTTCAAAATTATTTTCTTAAATAACACAAAAACAACAAAAATTTGATTCTTACTTTTTAAAAACAAGCCGCGATCTCACTTCTTCGTAATTTCTCCAGGCAAATTTCATCGAATTCACACAATCATCTTCATAGGATATGGTTATCCTACTAGGATACATGAATATCCTAATTTTGTAGAATAAAGTAAACTATCTACATTGCATATCAGGATAATCCAGAAAGTTTACAGCCTCAATATGAAGATGGCGTAACCCGTCAAAAATATTCTGTAATAAATTGCGCATGCGTTGAAAGATAACCTTGACAATCTCTCAATCTTCTCAAATCATTATCTCAAACCAAACCTACAAAATCAGTTATAGACGCGATTTCATACGAAAAGCAAGATTTCAGGTGCGTCGTTCTTTTCGGCTTTCAACTGAAAAATAATGCTGCGGAAGCTTAGAACCTGATTTGCGCAGCTTTGGGAGATAATGCTGTTTCGTGCAGTAACTGGAATTTTTGACTTAGATGATACAGAACGTCCTGGTCAGGCAAAAAAAATAGCGGATGAAGAATTACAAGCATTGCTGGAAGAGGATCCTTGTCGTATAGTGCCAGACCTCGGACAGGAACTCCGAGTCATACTGCAAATGTTTTATTATTGTCTTCACATGCCAGAGAACAACGAAAAAAGTGTTTTTTGGTCCCCTGTGAACTCACAGCTAAGAATAAAGGTAGATTTTTGATGGTATTATGTAATTGCTTTCCAGATTCAAGGAAAATAACTTCCTGCATAAGATTGTCATGAAAGTGGCTCATCTACGAGTATCCAAATATCCAGCATAAAATCAAATATCCAGCTCAAAGAAAGTCAAAAAAGTTGAATAATTAAATGAAAAACCTAATACTTTTTACAAAGATTATGGATAAGCTCTTTAGTTCATTTTTTCAATCCTATCAAATTGTATCAATGCCTGGATAATATCATATATTTGTGCCTGGATAATATCATAATGTAATCTAAATCTTCTCTAAAAATGTCTTCAGAATCACCCTCAAGATGCCTCAAGATTTAAAGAACGTTTTAATTAATTTAGCTGTCGTCTCTCATTAATATTTAAGTATAATATACCAGGTATAAGAGATATATAGTATATTTCTTTAAACCCAACGGTTTCTGCCAAAAAAAATTGCAAAGTTATTAAATCACCAATCGAATAGCTAAGATAAAAATTATTATTTTAAACAAATATGTGTAAAGGCATATTTAGCAAATATTAATCAGTTATTTTTTAGTGAATAAACTACAAATAAACTAATGATTAAAACAATACTTTAAAAATGAAGAATCACGCCATACGTCAGCCAAAATAGAAGTGAAAACATCACATTGACTAACTGAGATAATCCATGACATAGCTTGTTGAAGACAAGAATTATTTCAGTGTGTCTATCCTAATACCATTTTAAAATCAAAATTGTATTCTGTACGCGAACATCACCATATAGTTCGTATTTACGCAAAAACTGCTGCCCACTAGACCGGAAATATACCAAAATTTTTTCAACATGGAAATAGGTTCCAGCACCAGAAAATAGATAAGACGGTATCAGACTTATATAGACTCAGATATTTTGAACGCTTAAACTATTAAAACTATTAATCATGTGTATATTAATGTTGAGTGAATCCTTTAACAAGTGTTATGGTATGAAAAATTAGTGCTAGTAATTTCAACTTTGACATTAAACGACAATAATGTGTAATTTTAATTTTATTTTGTAACAAATCAAACCAAATTTAATTATTAAATAATTATCAAACATTATGTATGGAATAAATGACTATAAAAATATTACATTTTATTTTCAAATAAATTTTCAAGTAAGCAAACTTAGGAGGTAAATGAAACAAAAAACAAAATTAATTAAATAATTGATATTGTTCGGTTGCTGACTGATATTGGTCGCTATTATGCATGGAAACGGTCAAATATCTCGAAACACTTTGAGATTTCTTAATGAAATTTTGCAATAGTTGCACGGAAACCTTACCTTCGTCTACTAACAAATTAAAACATTCAAAGAATTTTCTTCACTAAGTTTTGTATTTTGTTTCCCTAATTTTAAACGACTTTTAATGCTATCTGTAGCATTGAATCTTTTAACCGTTTTTGAAACTGTTAACTTACTGATGTTTTTATTTCAATAAATATAGTGCAATTCAAAATATACCGTTGACCAAATGGCTGCAATAAACTGTTAACCCCTGTCGTAACAAAACTCGGCAAATTTGCAAAAAAAAGTAAACAGGGCTGGGCCTAATAAAATAACAGGTAAAAAGATAGTAGTTTCAAAATATTTTAGTTTAGTTCGTATTCTTTTCTTAAACAGTGAAGTTCTATAATTTCGATCGTATTTTTATTATTCCAAACGTGCTAAAAATGTGGCGTTCTTGGCAAGATAATGATCATTGTGCCTCCGGTAGTGCTAATTTTAAAAGAAATCGTCCGATGCTAAGCAAATAGTTAAAAATGTGTATGTTTCATTATTGAATATGGGGCTTAATGTAAATGCAGCCGCAGCAGAAACATTTTCATTAACGAAAACGCCATTGTGTACAGTTAAAGATATTGTGACAAAGCCAATTAAAGCCAAAAAATTCGTAGCGATTCTGGTAAAAGTAAATGGGTTGACGAAAGCTACAAAGACTTAATTCGAATCAAAATTTATGCATTGCATTCATTGCAACAGCGACTAAGGAAAGATTAAACCAACATTCTTTGCAGCAGAACTAGCCTGCGGAGAATATTATCTCTAATGGGTTTTGCCTATCAGATCATTAATAAAAGACAAATATTAATGGAACCAGAACGATTGCAATGATGGCGGTTTGACTACTTAAACTCTATAAAAACACAGATTAAAAAATCATCCCATTATCTACCTTGATGAAACATGGTTCGATACACATAAGACGTCAGCAAGAGGATGGGTAGATACATCAAGAAAATGCCAAACGAAAGGCCCAGCAAACAAGGGAAAAATAATTACAATTTTACGTACTGGTTCAGCATGTAAAATTGGGATGGATCGATGGATGGATAAAGGATGGTTACAAACTGTTTACGGTTGTTCTCCAAAAATATTAAACATGTTTGGACTATCATGACGACATCACAGGAGAACTTTATGAAGATTGGTCTTGGCTGAGATGATTGATTTTTTCCAAAATTATTTAGAAGTTCAACAACTCCGACTCTGGCGCCATTGAAGAAACTACGAATATTTTTAGTGAAATTTATTGGGGCAATTAAAATTTTGCCCAAAGGCAACGAAATATCTTGAACCGGACTGTACTCGACAAACGCATTCAGCATTAATGTGTATTCTGTAACCGTATCCAACAATTATCAGTATTTCAATTCAGTCGCTTTCAGATAAATACATATTAATTCCATATACAAATTGAAAGAAATATGAAATTCACAAATTGACGTTAACAGTTGTCAAGTGTAATCAAATAGTTCAACTGCCATCTAGAGTTTCATAGCCAACTAAAAAAAAATGTATATAAACCCTGAAACAGACCGAAAAACCTTTTAGTCATTTTTGAAAATCTATTTTTTAAAGTCATTAAAAAAATCAAGTTAGCTTTGGATTTCAAATATGTGACAAGAAAAAATAAATAAATAATGACAAATATTTCCTGATGTTTGTGTATAAAATTTCATTAAAAAAACTCAAAGCGTTCTCGAAATATTTGACCGTTTCCATACATAATAGCGGCAGTGTATATCTATATTAATAAGTTTTTCTTTCAAATTTGAACATTCCATGTCTCAATATATGGACGAAAAACAAAAACAGAAATATATCACAATTACCTTAATATAAGACACCATTAAGTATAAAGTTAATAATTCATAACTAACTATTCCCACTGTTAAAATTCCATGCTTCATTAGAAAATTTAAATACTGCATTCAAGTTTATCGCAACCAGATTCCAAACCGAATATTAGGAAAGTTCATTCACTGAAACCAGCTTAAATGGACAATTATCCTAATCATACCGTATTTCAGTAAGGTGACCCAGTTTTTAGATTTAATATATGCAAAGGCTCGTTAGAAATTAACGAATTAATTTATTTAATATTTCCCATGTTTCGTTTTAGTATATCTTTAGAACGAGAAATAATATTTCGACTATGTTTCTTGATATTACAATTATAATAACGGATGGAGCAAATGTAACGCCCCTATTTTAATTGTTTATAACTTTTAAGGAACTGCGAGCGATACTTATGAGTCAAAATAATTGTGATTTTTTTATTTTCCTAAAACTTAAAATAGTTACAGAACTGTACAATTTTTATTTATAATACTAAAACAAACTTTATTATTATTAATAAATTATTATCTTTCCTCTGCCACTAGGGTCCAATACATTAACGATGTCGTCAATCCATCGTGCTTTCGGTCTTCTTCGCGAACGTTTGCGATCAAGCGGTATCCACTCCAGGATTGCCTTGATCCATCTGTCGTCCCATCGCCTCGTTATATGGCCTGTCCATCTCTATTTCAATTGCTTTACTATTCCAATGATGTCACAGACATTCGTTTGTTCCCTGATCCATGCGCAGGACTTTCTAGCTCGTCTTGTAATGCCAAGCATACATCTTTCCATTCCCCTCTGTGCTACCCGAAGTTTTTGAATTGATTACGATGTGAGTGTCCAGGTTTCACTTCCGTATGTCATAACGGGTAGAACGCACTGATCAAAGACTTTTATTTTCAGGCAAAGTGGGAGTCTGCTCTTAAACACTATGTTGAGCCTGCCAAATGCCTGCCAGCCACATTTAACACGCCGTTCCACCTCCCGGGCGGTATTCTCCTCCATTGAAATATTCTGCCCAAGATATATAAAGCTGTCCACAATCTCCAGATCCTTTACATTAATTCCCACTTAAAGATCATCAAGGTGAATTGTGGCTGTAGCTCTATCATATATCGATCCTAATAGGTTTACATATGCTTTATCTACCCCTAGGCTAAGCAGTGCATCCATTATCGCATGCTTTCAGATTAAGTTAAATGCTTTTTCGCAGTCGATAAAAAACCAAGCACAATGGCATGGTGTATTCGTTGTGCCTTTCTATGACCTGCTATACAACCTGGATGTGATCCATTGTACAGAATCCACTTCTGAATCCTGCTTGTTCTCTTGGTTGTGTGTCATTCAGTTTTAATATTCTTTTAAAAACTATCTTATTTTTGTATAGGTATTTTGCCAGTGTTTTATGTAACGTCCGACCACCAGCTTCGACAGTTACACATTTTACACAGTTACACAGTTTTACACAGTTTTTCATCAATTTTGTAGCATTTGTTACTTCCTCCACTAGGATATCTGGCATTTGTTCTTCCGTGGGTATTGTTGTCTTTGATTGGTTCTGATCTTCATATAACTGAGAATAAAATTTTCTGACAACCTCTAACATTTGCGTACGCGCCCTGCACACTGTGCCATCCTCACGCCTTAAGGCATATATTTGCGTTCTTTTGTTTCTCAGCTTCTGTTTAGCTTTGTTAATTCCTTTGTTTTTTTCAGGGTTTCTTGCACTAGCTGCATGTTGAATCGACGCCTGTCCTCTCTGATACGTTTTCTTATAATTTTGCAGAGCTCAATGTACTCGACCAAGCCAAAAGAACTACATGCATTTTTCGCTGCAGCCGTTTCTTCATTAAATCAATGGTCTCACAGGAGATTTTTGTCTGAAACATTTTTCTTTTTTCTATATATATATATATATATATATATATATATATATATATATATATATATATATATATATATATATATATATATATATATATATATATATATATATATATATATATATATATATATATATATATATATATATATATATATATATATATATATATGCCTTTTCCTCTGGAAGCCTAATTTCGCTTTTTAGCTATTTTTTGTTTTATAGCAACAGGTAATTCTTCTTGGATTCAGTCCATTTTGGCATCTGGAATAGCTTCCATGCAGCTGGCTACAAGTTGACAGTGTTTTTATGACTTCACCCAGTTCTGTAGATATATCCATTTTAATTAGGTTATAGAGTTCTTCTCTAAACATATGTCATCAGTACGCTAACTAAACAGCTATAAATATTTTTTTTTTATTTAACATATGTAGACATGTGTAAAGACCAAATATACGATAGTGGGACAGACACTCAGTAGGAATGCAGACAAAACAGTAGGAAGTGAATGAAGAATTGCAAGTAATGGGTGTGACATTTACACGTTTTAATAGTTGAATGTCTAGAAAATAGCCTAGAATTCCTGAAATTTTTGTATGCCTAGGAATGCAAATAAATGCAGGAATTGACAAAGGAAACCAAAAATATGCAGCCTTGACACCATTACTACAACCAAACTTGGTTTCCAGGAATACTAAATAAGGATATACAGGACAATCTTAAAACCAAAACTAACATTTACATGTGAGACATGGGTGTTAAAATAATCTGAGAGAGATATATTGAACACATTGGAAAGAAATATACTGAGTTCTGTTAATGGTGAGACAAGGACAGAAGAAGGTTGGAAAACGAAAGCAAACAAGGAAATAGAAGGATTATGAAACAACCTAGATTATACATATACAGTAAAACACAGAAGATTGGGTGGTTAGGAAACGTGGATTGAAGATGGAAAGAAAGAAAAAAAATTCAAGGGGAAATAATGATAAAGACAGTTTTGTACGGAAAACCAATAAAAAGTAAACTGGAGAATCAAAATAACAATTAGAGACGAATGGAGAGAAATTGTAATTAAATAACGACTGATTTTTTTAGTATTTCCGAACTTTAGATAAGGGACGCTGTAAAACGAACTGTGAGTTTGTGCGCCTCTACTGTCAAAATTATTCAGTATAATGTGGCAAACAATCATGAAACGGTTAATTAACATCAGAGTAACGCTTGCAAATTGTCGAGATTTATTATCAAAATCAGTGTTATGTGCGCTAAACACTTATAGAGCACTTTCTGAATTTTATGGTGCACATAATCGCCCAACCGATCAAAATATTCGCCGATTAATCGACGAATTCCGAACTAATTTCACGCTGCTCGATGTTAAAACCAAAACAAAACAAAACACTATGCGTTATCAATTGCAAATGTATCAATTCGTCGCAGGAAACCGAGCTTTGCCATTCGAATACGTGGAGCATTTTGCGTAAAGATATTCGTCGCAAGACCATCGTTTGCTTTCTACGTCCGGCGAATGAGCTCAAAATCAATTGTAACTTGACAAAGAATTTAACCGCAAAATTTTGTTCAGCGACGAAAGTCGTTCATGTCTAAATGAATACGTTAATAAACAAAATTGCCGCATTTGAAGTAAAAATAATCCGTAAATGATACAACAATTTCTGTTGGATCCAGAAAAATGCATCGCATCATATATTACGGATTGTACTATGGAGGCATCACTATATATATATATATATATATATATATATATATATATATATATATATATATATATATATATATATATATATATATATATATATATGTTTATGGAATTTTTTTGACTTCTTTGGACTGCGTCCAACGAGACAACAGTAGTCAGAAGTTATACACCCCCTACCGTTGGGTTCCACAATCTCATGTGGAATGCACAACAACCTGCGTCTCCGCCATAATGAGCATTGGTTAGTTGCTTAACCGGGAGGAAGCCCCACCCCTCCCTTACATTGGACGGCACATGTTTCGTCTGTTGGTGGTTAGACTCATCAGGGTATCAACATATACTCTCTCGCCAAGAATAGGGAGTCCCTCTCCACAATCAGACAACCCATATTTTCGCCGACTTCTTGTCCGTTGGCTTATAAATGGAGTTTTTTGACTTCTTTGGACTGCGTCCAACGAGATAACAGTAGTCAGGAGTTATACACCCGCGACAATTGATTTATTGTGGAAACAATTCGATCAGAAAATTATTTGGAGGAACGAACCTATTAATTGTCTCCCAAGGTCATGTGATTTAAGGTTTTTAGATTATTTTCTTTGGAGTTATGTTATCTTTGGTCTATGCCAATAAACCACCAACTATTAACACCTTGGAAGCCAACATAACTCGGACAATTGCAGACATAAGACCCCAATTGCTTGAAAAAGTGGTCGGGAATTGGATCTCCCTGAAATATTCCTCTCTCGATATTTGTTGTTCCAATGTACTGTTGGTGAACAAATAAATTAACTTTCAAATATGTTGTTATAGTCACAATGTTGGTAAATTTATTCGTTGAGCAGAGCTGGGAATAATTTATACAACACGAATAAAAATGTTATTGGTCTATAGTTACTGGGTTGGTTAGCATCACCCTTTTTATATAACAAATATGAATTCCCCTTCATCACAAAGTCGGGGAAAGTATCAGAATTCACCATTATTCCTTAAAATGCATCGGCAAGAACCTGATAAACCACCGTGAAGTTTTTAATCCAGACGTTGTGTAGTCCATTTGGCCCAGGCGTCTTCCAGTTTTGAGTTTTCTTGATGGCAGTGCAAATGGCAATCGCTTCGAGATCGTTGAATTCCATTTGTGGAAGTGTATCAGTCTGTTTTCGAATTGTTGTAAATTGATAATAATAATGTGTCAATAAATAATCAGTAAACATGTTTACAGTTATATGTAAATGATCAGAAGAATAATTTATTGACTTCAATCCCGTTTGTAACACAAAAATCAATGGCGTTAGGCAACTTATTCGTGTAAGAAATCCATTAAATTTATTAACAAGTGATTACAATTATTAATTTATTGTCATGCATAACTTTAGACAATGTTCTACCCTTTGATATTATTAGCCTACCGCCCCAGATTTGGTACATGGTACTGTGGTCTCATCCAGCTGTAAACATATTACCTAATGTGTCAAAAAATTCTTTTAAATTTTCCTGGTTGTTATTATATTTTGGCGAGCAGTGTATAGGCAAAACTAACTATAATCAATCTAACCTAATCACCAGTAAATAACACTGATTAATCGTTTATGAATGATTAGATTAATTATATTTACCTACAATTCTACAATTGATAAATGAACCACAAATGTGGAGTTTCAAAAGCAAAACACCTGCAAAAGAATAGTTTTCAACCACACAATATTATCTCTTGATAAGAGTCATGCATTACTCAAGAAAAAACAATATGATTCATAATTCTTCAATTCTGAAACAATAACTTTAAGTGACTCAATCTACCATTTATGTACGTCGCACACCTTACGTCGCACACATGAGTAAAACAGCGTCCCCCACCAATGAAAATCATTAGTTAATTTTCAAAGTTAATAAAAATTTCAGCGAAAAGCTGGCTTGCTAGTCAATAGTACTTCCATTCAGCGAGCCGTCCTTGCTAAAGGATCAGCGATTTTTGTGGTGGTACCGAAAGAGGTCAACAGAAGAACGACAGAACTAATACAGTACCGTTTATTCGATCAGATCTTTAAATATTAAAGAGATATTTTTAATCGGTTTCGCCTAGCCCGCGACGGAGTGCAAATTTTGAGTTTGTTAGTTTGTCGTTTTTTTTTTCGTATCGAATCGAACAGTGAAACGACAAAATGGGGGTTGGAATTCAGATGATGAAAACTGTGCTTTTTATATTCAACATATTCTTAACGGTAAGTAAATATATTTTATGAAATTATCGCTTAAAATATTCTACTATTAAATTCATTCTTTTTCAAGATTTTTTTTTCAAAAAAAAATCTCTTTTTTTGTTTTATTAAATTATTATAATCTGCTGTATCTCACAGCATTTAAATTCATAAAATAAATTTAGAATTTCTTAGCTATTTGTTGATATATATATTTATCAATAAATACGAACTATTTTTTTTTAATTTCTCGACGCGCCTTTCGCTAACCATGTTAATATCTTCAGGAAATAATTCGATCTAATCAATATTTAAGTTTAGCATTTTACACCAAAAATATTTCCATCCCTTCATGCAATTCAAATAACATTTGAATTCGATACATTATAAATGAAGCATTCGATACATTATAAATTAAACACTAAACTCAAAGAGATTTATCTTTGCAATTCAGCAATTCTGAATTGCATTCATGCAATTCAGATAACATCAAATTTAAAAAAAAGGCGAAAAATTAAGAAAAGATATTTGATGTTTTGTGGTAAATTCCTTCGAGTATAGTATTTAATACCAGAGGTTCTAATAGAAGAATTGATAAAATATACAAGCCATTAAAAATAATAAAGAAATATATTTTTTAAATGAACTCCTAATCTGGATTTCTCAATCTTATTTTGTATTAACAATTACCTTACCAGTTTCAACTAGAAACAAGCTTAGCACATGAGGTGCTACCCTTCATATGCTAATTTGTGTAGTTTGTGTAATTTTTATAACAATTTGTATGATAAAGGTGTATGGTTATTTATTTTATACCAATACGTTTCAGTAAAACTAAAGAGCTTGATTCAATTAGTCTAGTGGAACCTTCGGTGTGGAACGCCAAAATCACTTTTCTTACTTTCTCGACTCGCGTTTCGCTAACTAAGTTAGCATCGTCAGGTGAAAATTCAGTCTAACTTCCTCGGATATTTCAAGATAGAGAAAATTGAATTTGAATAATATTTTTATAATGACAACATGATTAGCGAAACGCGCGTTGAGAACCTAATGAAAATTATTTGGTGTCTAGAGAAAAATCTCTTCGAGTTTATAGAACTTGGGTTTAAGCCTAATAAGATTCACATGTTGTTTAGTGCCACAGAACTGAAGCCTTCACTGGTTCTACATTTCCATTAAATCAAAAAGAAATATGTTAACAATTCTAAAAATGTTTGTTTATGGAACACATTTTTATCTCAGATTTAATAGAGATTTTTTGGAGTTTTAATAAATAGCATTTTCGCTTTTTTTGTCTCTCTTACGCGCCCCTAGAAGAACGCGTCCCATATATTGAAATATTGAGAATTTTTTCATGAAAGCCAACAACATTTTTCATAAAAAATTATCGCTCGAAAAATTGTTGTTCTAACACAGAAAAGGCGTAACTAAATTACTATGATATTTGTCAACCCTGTTTTATTAGATAATTTGCTGCGTTTCAGACCCGTGTTTTTTAATTGCTTGTTTGTAGCGATAGATTAAAACAAACATGTTTTGAAATGTGAAAGTTATAAAGCACTTTATTTTAAAGTAAACTGCTGAATTTTAACGTACCATTGAAGGTACGCGAGCTTGGTGACATTGTAAATATTTTACATAGTGTGGTGGGTATGAAAAAGCTTTCCGGATACCGGGTTTGTTATCAGTCGACCAAAGACGCATTCGAATGAACAACTATCAGAAATATTTAGACTTATTTAAACTCAATTTTACTGAGTTTATTTGACGTTTTACATGCCAGAGATGAAACTGTAATCCTAATAGTGGGGGGAGAGCAGGTGAAAGTACACTGAAGAAAGCGAAATTGGTTGCATCTGTAGGAAAAATCGTTACGGTTTTCTAGAAGTCTCATAGTGTGGTACTCATACACTTCCTAGTAAAAGGCAGACCACTACCAGGGGGAATTATGCTTCATCACTGGACCAACTAAAGGATGCAATTCCGGTTAAACGTCAACTTCTGGTCAAAAGGGGGAACTTCCTAGAAAAGTGCTCTTTCACCACGATAATGCGCTTGCACACCAGTAAAACTCCATAATCTACACTTCGAATTTTTCCCCATGCACCGTATTTACCGGATTTGGCTCCCACTAATTTGTTATATTTCCAAACCTTAAAAAAGGTTCGATGGACGCAGATTCACTTCATATGATAAGATCAAAACTGAGACAGCCCCTCATTCATATTTTTTACACATTATATATTATAAACAATAATTACACTGGGGAACAGCAATTTTATTGACTTGGATTTGTGACTTGTTTTTGACTAATTTTTCACCTCTGAATTCAAAAATATTCGCAGTTTTTCTCTATCACGTCAAGTTCTTAAACTACAGCATACCCCTCATTTTACCTTAAAAGTGTACATACGAAAGGAAATAAGGTGAGATCTGACCAAATAGATATATTTTATTCATACATAGATTAACATATTATTAAAAGTTAAATTGTGTTTATACAAAAAATAAATAAAAGATATTATGGTAAAAATTTCTTCTTATAGCTTTTTCTGGAGTGTTCAGTTTGTGGACTGCTCCAACAGTAGTCAGCCATCATATTGACATCCCATCTACCTTGATACCGCGCTTCCATAACCTTTAGATCTTGGTGGAATCGCTCGCCCTGTTTATCACTAACAGCACCAAGATTTTCTGGGAAGTTAGTTACATAGTACGACTATGTAAGAAATGCAGTTTGATGCTCATGTTGCAACCAAGCTTTTTAAAGCTCTCCAAGAGTTGTTGAACAATTTCGATGTAATTCGGGGCTCGTGTATTTCCAAGAAAGTCTTTAACAATATTTTTAAAAGCCAACGAAGCATTCCTCTCAAGTTCGGTCATTGTTTCAGTAAAATTTTCATCTTTAACAAGTTGCCGAATCTGTGGACCATCAAACCCACCAGCCTTTTTCTTTTCATATGACAGGCTAGGGAATGCCGAAATGATATACTTAAAGCAGTCTCCTTCAATTGACAAAGCCTTAAGAAATTGCTTCATGAGACCTAGTTTTGTATGCAAAGGCGGAAATACAATGTTTTTTCTGTCGACAAGTGGCTGATTTAAAATGTTTGGATCACCAGGTCTTAGGTCAGATCTTGGCGGCCAGTTCGATTGCACCCAATGCTTCTCACGAGCTCTGCTGTCCCACATGCACAAAAAACAGGGATACTTGGTATACCCGCGTTGCTGGCCAAGAAGGAAACAGATCATTTTAAGGTCAACACAGATGTTGATCGCAGATACGCAGATCTCATGCGTAACTGACCGAACTAGTTTTGGATGACGTAACGTCACTCACGGCCCCACTCCTAGGTCGAAGAAGGTTCGCCGGTAGGAGAGCAGTAGTGACTTCTGTGATTCGCCAAGCTTAGTCGGATGCGCAACAACTGTAGAGAAAAAACTTGACGTGATAGAAAAAAACTAAATAAAGTGTTGGAATTAGCATGTTAATTTACGTATAAAATAGCTTAAATATCAACTCAACAGAAATTATTTTTCAAATTGTTCCCCAGTGTTACTTAAAGAGCATTAAGAGTCTCAACCCACGTTTAATTTTTTACTGCATAACCTATAATTTTTAATTACCTAGCATTATAATCATCTTTCTTTGCTTTCAGCGTATAAGAATCAATAACTGTTTAAACAGGCAAACAACCCTAATTCTCAACAAAAAGGAAATTTTAGGTTTTCATGGACTCTTTAATATATAAGATCCACGTAACTCAACAGTGAAAAATCCTAAATATCAATAACATACAATTTATTTTTGACTGTGTCGAGATATCATTGTATAATGTTTTCCTCCAACATCGCTCTGCAGTCATTCCCTCCACCTGCCTTTATTCCATCTTCCTCCTCTTTGGATTTTTAGATACTTCACTATTCCAAGTTTTTCTGGGAGTAGTTATCTAAACCCCGTTCTGAGACACTCGATGGCATCTGTCATCAAGAGCGTACCAAAGTTTGACCTTTTCCGTCCTCAAGGTCGTTCTTGGCTGAAGAAGTGTCGAAAAGTTTGACCTTTTCGGTCTTCAAGGTCGTTCTTGGCTGAAGAAGTGTCGAACTTAACAACCAGAACCTGTTGAGGAGTGACGCAAGCCTTACCTGGCAGGTGTCAGCCTGGTGAAGATGACAAACACTTGACATTTGACAAACACTTTATTGTTTTGTCTTTTTAAAACTTTTTCAACTAAATAGACATCATGGAGGTTTGTTTTATGTAATTGTTCGTTATAGAATGCTCCTTCTGTAGTTTCATGTTGCATGTGGATTTGTTAGTTGAATTTTTCTAATAATAAATACCTCTGGAGACCAATTGGGGTTATATTTCTTATCAAAAATTCCTCGAACTTTTGATAGCCGCACATAATCTCCAATTTTAAATTTCGTATTTAAATCAGATATTTTAATGTTATTGTAAACTGAATTGAGAATTATATTTTCATTCTTGTTGGTAATATCAACTGGTTTCATTTTTATTGTTCTATGTAATGAACAATTTGCGGTAGTAGCTTAAGCCATTTATAATTTCCTTATACATTAAATTCTTTCCACATTCAATTTTTCAATATTCTATTTACTCGTTCGCAAACGTTGCATATTTTTGTTATTCATAATATGTTTACCAGAATCTTTTGCATCAGAAATTGATAAGATTTTTATATTAATACCTCGGATTCTGTCAGCGGTGATCAATCAGTCAGTCGTTAGAAAATACAAGATCATTGTCATTTTACTGAAAGATATAGAGGAAGTGCCCACTCTATATGTAATCTCAACTATAAAGATGATCATATGATACCTAAGAGGAGGAATTTCACAGTGCAGCACAGGAAGCAGTGCAGCAGAGGAATTTTCACAGTGCACTTACTGTACTTTGATGTAAATAATTTATATGGAACTGCAATGAGTCAGGCACTACCTATAGGTGAATTTAAATGGATTGTTAGTACTGAATATTACTCTCGAATTTAAATGGCTTGATAGTACTGAATATTATTCTGAAAATATTATCAATACACCTGATGATGCAGATGTTGGGTATATACTTGAGGTTGATTTAGAATATCATGTAAAACTTCATCACTTACACAAAGACTTGCCTCTATGTTCAGAACGTCTAATACCACTTTCAACGTCTTCAAAACAATCGAAATTATTAACAACTCTATTTGATAAGAAAAACTACATTATTCATTATAGAAATCTTAAACAAGCACTTAATTTAGGTTTACAGCTTATCAAAGTCCATAAAATTTTAAAATTTAATATTCTGTATGATTTTCATTATAATATTATTAAACCAAAATTTAATGAAGCGGTAAAATTGTACCGTTTTCGTTTTCCGGCTTCTATTTTCGATAAGTTGTTAAAGTCTGACTCTTCATCCAATAAGTTGAATCGGTAGCGTCGTACTACTTTTTCCATTATTTTAAATTCCTCCATGTTATCAATTTTGGTTCGCATGTAGCGAACTGGAAGGATTCCAAATTTTCGTTTAAGCGTTTTACCTTTTGGCGAATACGAAAGTGATATAAAGACTTTGTCATCCTTTAGCGAAATATATTTTACACCATATCTATCAGAAAATTCGAGGAATATGAAAATCTATATATCTATAATAATATCTTCTTCATTATTTGTGTATCGGGACTCATTAGGCTGATTCAATATGCAAGTAAAACTGTTATCTCCCTCAAAGCAGATTTGTAAACTGTTTTGATCTTTTTAGATCCGATTAGAATTATTAGATCCGATTAGATTATTAAAGATCTCTTAACATTTTTTAAGTGCATCTTCAGATCTTTTTATGTAAAAATATATTTTTGTTATTTATAATATGTTTGCCAAAAGAGCAAGAGAAAAAATGTGCGAATGTAGATAATGATTGAGAATTAGCACTTGTTTTTCTGAACTTTATACTTTTCAATCAAAACAATACCATCTTTTGCCTCAGAAATTGATAAGATTTTTGTATTAATACCCCGGATTCTGTCAGCGGTGATCAATCAGTCAGTCCGTTAGTCTGTCAGTTACCTTAGCAGTATACCACCACCAGCACCACCACCAATACCAACACCAACACCAGCCTACCTACAAAGATGGCCAGCCAACAAGTATTAGATAAAATGTTTGTAATTGACATTCAAGGATTTCAGTATGGAGAAAATAGTTTTTTTATGCAAGGAAATTGCTATACTGGATACATCAACTCAAACCTGTGAACATAGGATGATAAATTTACCAACGTCACTTGCACAATATAATTATAAAATTCGACAACATATGAACTGGCTAACCAACAACCTACATGGTTTAAGCTGGGAAAACGGAATAAACAACAACAGCAATTCACAGGATGAATGAGGTAATTGTTGCGGTAACAATTTCCCTTCTACTTCTTCTTCAAGTGTAATTGATTATGAAGAAATTGATTCATTCCTCAAACAGTACCTTGATGACAATTCTACTGTTTTAGTTAAAGATTTAGAGAAGAAAAGCTGGTTGAAAAAGTTTATTAGTAATAATATTATACATTTATATAATAAATATATATATTTATTATATAAATCCTATAGAAGGATGTCCTTCATTAGAAAATTTAAAAATATTTCTTAAATCACATCATTGCAACTTACACTTATATAATCATCTACACTGTTGTAAAGAGAACATATACTTTCTCTATTATTGGTATAATTATTGTGAAAATATATTATAAATATTATATTAATGAAAATGTTAATTTGCTTAGTTTTAAGTTAGAGTTGAGTTAAGTATTGAGTTAGAATAAATAATGTTTTATTTATTATTATTTATATTACAATACCGTATATTTTTGATTTTCAAATTCATCAGCGTCAACATCATATATTTCTATAAACGATGAGGTTACTGGTTTTAAAGTAGTAGAAGAAGTAGTAGATGAGAACGAGGAGTTCACATCTTCTATCATATTAGTATAAAAGTCCACTTCTGAAAATTCTCCCATACCTTTGAGGAAGAGTTGTAACTCATCCTCAATATCTGCGGTAATTCTCAGATAGCGCACTGGTAATCCACGGACTTTTGCCTCCACGGTGACATTTTTTGGCGAATATGAAAGCTATAGATGCACCCTCCCATTAGTAATTTTTCTTCTAATTTTTCTTTTTCTAGTAATCTTTCCTTCCATATCTAAAACGTTAATATTGAAAATAATAAATAGTTATTTCTTTATAAGGAAAACGTATTCATAAATTTTAAAAACTTACCTAAAGAGATTTTTTAGAAAAACCACCAACAACTTGTTTGAAAGTTTTTGATATTGGTTTGGTTGATATTGGTCTGGTAATTGGTTTAATTTTCCCAACCAGTGTTTTTGTTAAGGTTGTTAAATCGGTTAATTTGAAAAACTGGTGTTCATCTTTTAATCACATTATCAGTCTGAAATAATGCAAAAAATATTAGTTATTAGTTGTTTAAATAAATGTATGAAAAATATGATCTTGTTTTATTAATAATAATAAATAAAAGTTGCATGTGTGTGATTAGATAGTGTCCGGTCAGCTAGGTCAATCTTGTGTTGACAGTAAACTATTACCCATCGACACATAACATATATAAGATAATTTGCTATGATATCATATAGTTTATATTGGGTATAAATTAGTTTTCGTTTTGTTTTTCAATGTTTAAACGGTTGTGTGTGTGTGTGTGTGTGTGTGTGTGTGTGTGAGTTACTGTTAATAATTATTCGTTGGTTCAGAATCATGAATCCTTTATCGCGAGTCAGATACAACAGAGGTTTGTTATATCGCAAGTTGTGGTTGGATTTGAGACAGGTGAACAAGATACTGGACATTTGCAGAATTACCTTGAGCTTTCACGCTATCAACGACTCTCTTACGTTAGATGAATATTCAGTGGAGGTCACTGGGAGACGGTTCGCGGAACGCTAGACAGAATTACGATTATTGTATCAAATCAGAACATTTCTTTCGACTTTGAGATTGGTCTTCCAACGATAGAAACAACTGAACAACTGGCATTGATGCGACCGCGCCACAGGATGCGATTACTTTAACGAGGGTGTATATCTGCCAGAAGACAAATTTGGATCAACAGGTTGCGGAATATCGAGAATGGAACGCAAAGCGACAGCGGTATCGAAATGGAGTTATAAAAAATATTTAAACGCTTTAAATATTATAATAGATATTATAAATATTTTTTGTTTAATTATTAAAAGAACATGTTCCCAATTTTTAAAATGTTTGAAAACAGTTTCACATGCATATCTACCGACCAAAGGTAGTGAAAGAGCTGCTGGATATGACTTAAAGAGTCTTGAAGATGATTATGTTCCAACCCAGTGAACTGGAAGGGTTCCAAATTTTCGTTTAAGCGTTTTACCTTTTGGTGAATACGAAAGTGATATAAAGACTTTGTCATCCTTTAGCGAAATATCTTTTACACCATATCTATCAGAAAACCAGATAAATATAAAAATAAAAGAATAAATAAAATAATTCAAAAATTATTACAAAAATCTCGTTACGTAGCAGAAATTGAACTGCCTAAAGGATCTCATGGACGCATTGCTCCAAGATCTGGTTTAACGATAAATCACTCAATTGATGTTGGAGGTAAAATATTTTTATGTTTGTTTTTTACTTATTTAAACTATAATTTTATTTCAGCTGGTGTTATTGATAAAGATTATAGAGGCGAAATTACAAAATACAAAACTTTTTCATATATATAATACGTTTAAGGCCCATTTGCCATCATTATACTTTTATTTTGTCATACTAAAACTACCCCTAAAAACTACCCCAAGGCTTTTTTACCACCCTACTGGCGAGGTTACACGCATGCGTAACCTCCTGACAGTTCGGTGGTCAGGTGACCGATGTGGGGCCGCCAGAAAACACCAGCCCGGAGGAATGGGGGCCCCCTAATCACCCCCCAGAGAATTCGCCCCCCGGGGGCCCCCCGGCGGTTGATAATGTCACTGCTGCCAAAAGGGCACTGGCGTTTTCAACAGCCTCTGGTCACTGACCACTCCTTCTTCGGATCGTACCTGATCTCTTCAGCACACAGGTAATTAGGGCGGGGCCATCTTCACCAGGTTGACACCTGCCAGGTAAGGCTTGCGTCACTCCTCAACAGCCTCTGGTCATTGTCTTCGATACTTCTTCAGCCAAGAACGAACTTGAGGACCAAAAAGGTCAAACTTTTCGACACTTCTTCAGCCAAGAACGACCTTGAGGACGGAAAAGGTCAAACTTTGGTACACTCTTGATGACAGATGCCATCGAGTGTCCCAGAAATGGGTTTAGATAACTACTTCTGGGCCTTCTTTTCTTATCGTTTATCATTATCCATATAGCTTTAACTTTCTTGTTTTTATTCATTCTCGTCAAATTACTCAACTGTCCCTAATTCTGATTTCGCATTGAGCTTTTCGCGAATCAGGTTATTGTTTATAGGACCCCCAATGGTTTACACCTGCGACCTCCCTGTTCCACACACTCATTTGCATTTTTGTATAGATGCGTATTTCAATACTTCTTATAAATATTTTATTATTCTGTTATCAATTTCAGTTCGCATTCCATATTTCCTTTTCGCATTTATGATCAAACCTAATTATCAATTTTTTTCTGTTATTCTCAGTCAATTGTTATTGTTTTATGTTCTTAAAATCTTTCGCCTGTTTATTATACACGAACATATTGCGACTATAATACACAAGTAAAGTTTTATAATTACGATAATTAATGCTAAAATGATTTATTTTAGTATGTTTAAAATTTTAAGTTTGAATTAACACAAGCTTATAACATCTCACACTATATTTTGTGCGTAATTTTTATTATATCACTCGACATAACCACATTTTTCATTTTTGTTCAATTGTTTACGAAACCAACCTGACCACGCCCTCTATTGAAATAATGCAATGCTTGCATAGTATTTAGAAGGGACTCAAAGCACGCCATGGTATAAATAATTTAGTACGGTCCAAGCAAAACAAGCAAGTCCATTACGTATTTTTGTAACTATAGAGTCTTTAAGGAAAATATTTTGTTTCAAAGCTAACAATCATAAACTAAAAAAAAACAAAACCATTTTTTTTTATTTAATTTATTCTGTTAAGAGAATGGTGATGAGCTGTTAATATATGAGGCCAGAATTGATGAATTCAAAATAAAAAATAATGAATCATAGGCCAGCATTAATGATCGTAAATGACCTGATGTTTCATCGAGTGTTGAGTCAAAAAATGTTTTAGCTTAGAGTATATATTTGTTGCTAACTTAATCATATTTAACTTTGCATAAGAAGGATTGGCAATATAAAATTTTGTATAAAATAACAAGGGGCGTTGTAATAAAAAAAGCATATAAAGGGTACAGGCAAAAAAAAGGATAGTCTAAATTAGTTTATTTATAGAAAAATGCAATCAAGTATTTGAAAATTTCTAATATTTTATTACTTAAAGTCTATACATTTTAATACTCTTTATCTTAAGAAACACTTAAGAAACAGTGAAATTACGTTTTGTTACTATACTTGTAGTTAATCAGAAACAATAAAATTATAATAATCATTCCAAATACACAGGTAACTGTATATAAACCAGGAACGTCCACTTAAATATAATACAAAATAAGGAATGTCCATTAATCATTTAAATCAATATTCTTATCGTCATATTTTAATGTCTACTTCTCATGAATAAAATTATTTCATTCACATCAGGTCTTCAGATTTTGCTTGATTAGTAGATAAAAAGGCTTTGAAAGAAAAATCAGGAAGTAGAAACTGATCGACAGATTATATTTTTTGTTTTTTATTCAGTAAAGGTGTTTTGTCCCAGAGCCCATTATACTTTTGTTTGTGTGACACTATATGACATTATGTGATACAGTTTTTTATGTACCTTTCTGAGATTTCTGAAAATCATTGCCGAATAATTTCGTTTGGTGCAACTTTAAATAGACATGGTCGAATTCGGAAAGCCTTTATTAACTCATACCATTGATAAGGTAAGTCCATAAGAGTTTTGTCTCATTCAGAGTCAAGAGTTTGTTATTTTTGTCTCATTCAAGATATGAATGTCCTCTTATTGGAAAACTGATTTTTTAGAATCTAGAAGTTTCAATGTGTGGACAGTGTAATAGATTAATCTCAAAATTGTGAAATTTTTGTTCTATCTTGTTTGTTTCTAAATGAACATGTTTCTAAATATGAATAAAAATATGGTTGTCCATTTACTAAATTATTCATATTGTCTCTTGTAATACATATCATTAGTTGAAATACTAGGTAAAGAATCTTTTTTAACTATTCTTCTTTATTTTCCTGTTCTAGAGCCTTTGCTGTAACTAAATACATGGCACAGGTACTACACGTGTCCAT
Source organism: Cosmopolites sordidus (assembly GCA_031761425.1). Lineage (NCBI taxonomy): Eukaryota > Metazoa > Arthropoda > Insecta > Coleoptera > Curculionidae > Cosmopolites > Cosmopolites sordidus. Next base: position 51,299 of record JARFXV010000830.1, read on the forward strand.
TATTGATAAACCAAATGAAATATTAAACTTTGTATTAAATATAGTTCTGTATGACTTGTACAAAATTTTATGATCAGGATATACAAAGTCAAACATTTTTTTAATGAATAGAGTTTCAGGCAGATAATCTTTTCTTGAATCTGTTAAACTGCAATGACTATTTCTGCCTTTGAAAGATTTGATATGAGCTCACACCTTCAAGAAAATATCTTCATTCATTGGTTTATGGTGTTATAAATGCCGCCTTCTTTGATCTTTAGGAGCAGCTCCAACAGGTTTCAGGGAACGTTGATGATATTCAAGTTTAGAATTTGTTATACTGTGGATGGAGATAAATGCTTTAGAGCACACAGGAATATCCTTGTTTAGATTGTCTTTGTTTATTTTGACTTTGTATGTATTTGAAGCATCATGAAAATTTGCATCTGCTTCATCTTTTCGGTTTCTGCGACGCTGTACTCTATATACAGTTATGAGGCCACATAAGTATAGATACTGTTCATCAACACTTTGTAATTAATTAAAATATTTTATATATCATTTAGATTCTGTTCCGATAGGCATGGATTTCCGCCTTCGTGTGAAGAAAATCTCAGTGTTTTTATAACGTGTTGTTTTTAATAAAGTCATATTTTTAATTTTTAAAGAATTGTTTTATCAATGTTCATTAGTAGCTTTTCGATCGATTGGTGATTTATTATCTGTTCCATGCCATAGCATGTTTTTTCTCGCAAACTCTTAAGTTTTTGGCCCTTTTCGATTATTTATAAAAAATTATTTAAATAATTAATATGCAGTTTCCTGTAACCTGTTTTACTATAGAAGTAAGGTTGTTCTATATCCCATATTCTGCACACTTTGAATAAACATTTCTCTAAATTAATTCAAAACCATCATAAAAATTATCATTATTTTATAAATTACGTAAACATCTTTACTGTATGAATTAAAAATATATATAAATTAATTTCATATGCATAACATTTTTTCGTATGCAAAGATTTTTAAAACTTACCTACTGACGTCAATTTTTAAAATACATTAAGAAGTGAAAGTACTGAACTTCTCCTATGGAAAAGATGAATTGTTTACTGTTAAATAAATGCATGTATTATATAATGGAATATTTGAGCTTTCACTACTGATCTGATATTTATTCGCAGTGACATACATATATAATTACAGTACTTTTTCAGTCAAAAAAACAAATAGGTTTCATTTTATTACATATTATTAAAGCAAAGCAATGGATTTTAGTGGCATTTTAAGGGGTTTTCAAGATATCATTATATCAGACAGAGCGCTTTTATCATCTGCAGTTCGAACTGAAGAAAACGTACCAAAAGTAGCCAAAATGAGCTCAGTGACACTCATAAACCCACTGTGCTTATAGTTTTATTAATTTCTTGACTCAAGAACATATTTTACTCAGTCATACCCCATATTCATCTAATTTAGTACCATACGACTTCTGATTCTTACCAGCACTAAAACTGGAGATGGAAAAAAGCGTTTCAATAGCGGCTTTCAAGACGATTTCCAAAAATTAGTATAAAGAGTACATCAGCATTTTTCAATCCCTTCCAGCATTACCTAGGCTCTAACGAATAACAAATCCCTCAGTCACTCGCCAGGCGACAAGAAACTTGGAAAAACAAGAAGGTTAAACAGAAACCAAAGGCTGTTAACTCGAAGGGGGTGCTGACTAGGATTAATCGATAACAGACCGTTGACCGAGGTTCGAATCTGTAAATAACCCTTGCAATTGATGCGATGGGCTTTACATATCGATACAATTAATTGTTTTTTAAGTTGGTATGACTATTCTAGGCATCTAGTAAAAGTTTAACTTCATTTCGCTTGTTAAATTAGAAATTACAGCGTCTTTTATAATTATTTAAAATGTTTATCGGCGATTTTTTCAAATAAATACATTTATCGAGTAAAGAATTTGCATTAAATATTTTCTAAAGAACAACATTTCTTGCGATCATGCATTAAAAATGTTAGAGAATAATAGTGTTGGCGATGAAGTTATGTCAAAAAATTATTAATAATTGGTCCAATGACTATAAAATTAAGGACCTTGTACTGAATAATCGCAGATTACTTAAGTCACCTTACCTTTTGATCGTAGTAATATAACGTAGTTGCATTGTATTGTGGCATTGATTTGCATTCAATTGAATATCTGTGTTTTAACGAAAAAACAAACACTTCAACTCTTACTTGTCTAATACATTGTTCTTGAATTGAATTTTAAAAAATATACAGTTATAATTTCAATTCAAATTTAATTGAAAACTTCAAATAACTGTTCACAAGCCAGGTTAAAAACATTTAATTATTCTCAAACAATTTCTCATTGTCAACCGCAACCAATCAAGACAAACATTGTTTTCCGTATAAAATCCACTATTGTTTTTTTTTTACTTCTAATAACCTTCTAGTCATCTTTTTTATCATTACATTGTTCATGTTCAATCCCACATCAAAGCTAGCATGAAAAAACATATTAAATTCAACTGAATTATTATTTGTAAGTATTCTGAAATAAATATAATGCATCAATTATGTTATGTGTATGCTCTCCGGATGTCGAGTCACATTCTTCATGATAATGCTCACTTAAATTAATTAAAAACGCAATTCCAAATCATGCAAGAAGAATTTAATACAAGTTAATAGATATACCAATTAATTCGGTTTCAAATTTTATACAGAGCCTTCATTTAATCCAGCAACTCACGTAATCACTAAATGTGGACACCCAGCACGATTAGTTGGTAATGATTAACACAAAATCACTAATTTTCTTAAACTACGACATACGTTTATTGATTATTTTCAGTTTTTATAAAGAATCTTTTTCTTTGAATTATATACATAACCTAACACTAATAATGAAAATAAACTTAACATTTGGTATAAATTATTTTGAACTTAAACTTAAAAAAATGTAAAAATAACTCCCTTGGAGCAGATGCCGTGGAAGATCTAGAAAAAATGTTAGTAATATTTTACGTAACAAATAATACCACCTTTACATAATTCAACATAAAAAATTAAAGTTCCTAAGTATAAATAAATCACAATCACGCGAATTACAGGGTTTGAAGAAGTTGCCGATATAACCGCACAAAATAATAATAAATATACCGAATAAAACTTTTAGTTTTTACTAAAAAACTTTTAGTTTTTTTTAGTTTAAAGTAGTGTTTGCTCATGTTACATTGTACTATATATTGTACTATATACAACTATAGTCAAACAAAGTTAAAAATAAATAAAAAGTCATAGATAAAAATAATAGATAAACAATAAAAGTCATAGATAGAAGTGATAAAACACAATAATTATCGCAAAGTAACGGACAAATCAAATAATAATAATAAATATGACTATCGATAAGTAATTTACGCTATAAATAAAGTGAAAATTAAATATGAAAATACAATTATTCATTAGTTCTTGAACAACGGCCTAATGTTTCCAATTGAGAATATATTACTGCGAAGGATTATTCAGAATACAATATCTGGTTATTCAAGAAATCTTCATAGATTTTTCGATACATTCTAAAAGACAGCAAAAGGCTTTATGTAATTTGAAATATAATGATGGTTTTGTGACTTTCGTTGGAAACACAAGGTGCACAATGATGTAACATTAACTTCTAAACTAAAATATGCTTTATTCTAAACATTTATGTGAGAAGATGAAGAAGTCAAGAAGTGTATGAATATACACTCAAAGAAGTGTATGAATATAATTTAAAATTCATTTAATGTAGCTTCGTATGAGAGCACCTTGGTTCATTAATATTTCGCTGAATCCCTAACTATTCACTGTATTTACTGTTCCCTGTTACTATTTTTTGTTCCTAGAATTTAGAATTCCTCATTACAAGAACATGTAGAGTGAAAAGTTAGATAATTTTTAAATGAAATATGAATTTTTAAATGCGAAGTCTCCTTTTGGCTCGATACACTTTGCCAAACGATTTTTCAATATTTTTATGCCTTCCAGAAAGTACAACTTGAACTCTGCAAAATATTCATCTGTTTCGACGATGTCCTGTTTATTTGATGTGAATTTATTTCTAGCTATTTCTTCATGCCTGAAAAAAGAAATAAATTGAACGAAGCCAAGTCGGGAGAATAGATGCGACAACGAACGAATGAGTGGATGTATTGTTGTTGAGAAACAGCACCTTTATGTTCACCAAATGAAGGCGTTTTAATTAACCTTCATGATACTTGACCAAAAGTGCAGTATAATACTATCATGTGATCGTCTTTCCATTCAAACCACGATTTACTTTCGCCTTTTTCGAAGCACATTCGACGGGTAAACTCACTGTTTTGGCTGAATTTCGTTTCTAATGTGCAGTGACGAATACAAGTTTCATTAACAGTAATAAACTGCTACAGAAACTCTTTTAAACATCGCTAAGAAATGGTAACTCAATTACGTTTTCAGTTCGCAGTAAGCAAACGCAGAATCCATCACGCTGATAGCTATCTCAGGCCCAAATGTTTGCGTGGGATATTCCGTACGCATTCATCCGAAGTGTTTATCATCTAAACAATGTCTCTAGCCTTCACTCTGCGAAAGGTCAATACGATATTGTAAATTTCGTTGACCGTTTCACTAATAGTAACCACAACGGGGCATCACTCGTGCTGATTCAACCTCATTGAAACTCAGTAAACCACTTATGAATCATGAAATGTCAAGGCGCATAGTCTCCATAATATTTTTTCACCTCTTCTTCTGTTTGCACGGTTGTTTTCTTACGCATATATTTTTTAATATAATTCATGGAGCTTTGCTAGGAAGAAAACTACTTTTCAGAAATGCCCTCTGCGTTCTCACCGCGATATATCAAAAAAATGTTTGACTTTTCACTCTGTCCTGGTATTGGTGCTTAAGAAACTTATTTAATGTAAATTAATGTCTGGTCGTAAATTAATATTACCAATTTGTAGTCAATTTAATAATGAATCTTGTAGTCAATTTAATAATAATTCATCATAGATAAAATATTACCACAATTATAGAATTATTTTTAGAGGATTTATTAAGCGTACAAGTTTATTCAGTACATTTATATTTTCTGTTTTATTTATCTAATAAAATCCATGAGCTCTCCTCTGCCATTCGGGTCCAATATACTTATTAATAATGTCATCAGTCCATCATGTTTTCGGTCTTCTCCGTGGACGTTTGCGATCAAGCGGTATCCAGTCCAGAACCGCTCTGGTCCATCTTTCGTCCCTCGCTACATGGCCTGCCCACTTCCAATTCAATAGCTTTATTCTTCCAACGATGTCACTCACTGTCGTTTGTTCTCTGATCCATATGCAGGTCTTTCTATCCCGACGAGTAATGTCAAGCATACATCTTTCCATTCCCCTCTCTACTACTCGAAGTTTTTAAACTGACTGTGATGTGAGTGTCCAGATCTCACTTTCGTATGTTATAACGGGCAGAATACACTGATCAAAGACTTTTCTTTTCAGGCAAAGTGGTAGTTTACTCTTAAACACTATGTTGAGCCTGCCAAATGCCTGCCAGCCACATTTAACGCGTCGTTCCACCTTCCATTGACACCCTCTGCCCAAGATATATATAGTGATCTACAACTTCCAAATCCGTTCCTAAAATAGAAATCCTTTTGTCCTCGGCAAATTTATTGAACATGACCTGACTCTTTTTCCGGTTTATTTTCAAGCCAAATGGTTTCCCCAGTCCTTTGCAGCTCTTGTACATATCTTTGCAGCTCCTCTGGGTCTTGTGAAAGAAGTACGATACCATCTGCGAAACTAAGATGATTCAAATATGCACTATTAATATTTATTCCATCCTATTCCCAATCCAGATTACAGAACACTTCTTCCAGGCAGGCTGAGAAAAAAAGAGGCGATATTGCGTCACCCCCCCCCCCCCCCCGTACGCCCCACTCTACATTTATTCCAACCTCAAGGTGGTCAAGGTTGATTGTCGTTGTAGTTTCATCATATATCGATTCCAGTAGATTTACATAGGCTTTCTCTACACCTTGATTAAACAATGCATCCATTATGGCCCGCTTTGAGATTGAATCAAATACTTTTTCATAATCGATAAAAGCCAAGCCTTTGAAACATTTATCTTTTGGTGCTATTGAAGCCGCCGTTTTAAGCACATTATTGGCGATTTCTTCTCATCTCCCCCGGGTCTTGTAGCACATCAAAGCGATTTGACGAAGCAATTTCAAAATCTCTGCCCCTCTCCAGCAGCTTCCTAGAATCCACTTTACCCTTTTTTGATCTTATCATTTTTTCACGCTCATTTCGGCAGTTTATCCTAATCTTTGCTCATACCATTCGGTGGTCACTTCCCACATTAAAATGGTTAAGGACAGTACAATTACAAAATATTGCTTTATTTTTTGACATGATGTAATCAGTTTCACTTGTGAGTCCAGATGGACTTTTCCATGTTCATTTTCTGTTCATCTTTTTCTTGTAAAACAAATTCATAATATAGAGTTCTTGTCCTTCAGCAAAGTCAACCAGCCTGTCACCTCTATTGTCCCGCTCACCATTTTCATATGGGCCAGTTGCAGTTTCACCAGTTCTTGCTCCTCCGATTCTGACATTAAAGTCGCCCATCGGGATTTTATACCTACACTTCTCTTTGTCTAAAAGTTGGGCCACATCATCATAAAATTCCTCAATTTCCTCATCTTTATGGCTTATAGTTGGTGCATTAGCTTGGACGATTTGAAGCTTAAACTTTTTATACAGCTGAATGACGCATTGCATTGGGCTAATCTGTCGAATATATATTCAAATTTGACTACACCGTCTTTCAGCTTTCGATTGATGAGGAATCGAAAATCGAATCGAGGAATAGAGTATGTGACCAGTTGGTTCTGATTTGATTAACTCTTCGTCCTTTCTTCGTGTTTCACAGAGCCCAATAATATCCCAATGTATATTGTCAAGTTAGATTAACAGTTCTTGCAGTCGGGTCTCCGTTTTCATTGTCCATATATTAAGCGTAGCAATGTCAAAATTCCGATGGCAGCCTGAACTAACACGGTGAATCTTAGCACCCTCTGCCTTGGAGCAGATCTTCCCGCTGCCGTAGGTAATTGCCCCTTGGCTTCAGGGGAATGAGGGCCGTGTTTGAAGTTGTACTCTCATGTTGAAGGCATGGACCGTAATCTGCCACGATGGTCCAATGTGGGTTGGCAGTTTTTGGATCATGTTAGGCTAAGGCCTCTGCCTCGATCTGTCCGCCAGGGGTGACCCTCCCAAGAACTTACGCTCCAAACGGCATAACTCAAAGCTTCATTGTCCTACTCAAACCTCTTTACCATGTCAAGATCTGATCCACAAAGGGGGATATATATATATATATATATATATATATATATATATATATATATATATATATATATATATATATATATATATATATATATATATAGCAATACAGCAACAAATATCTTAGTAATGTCTGAATGATTGTGGCGTGATCATATATTTTTTCTTCTTTATTTGGGTTTTTTGCCACGATCTAAAACTCAAAAAATATCAAAAATATCTGTTCTTATGTAAATAAAGAATCACTGGGTAAAAACAAAAAACCAAACGGAGAAAAGTTTCTCAGTGATTCTTTTTTTTGTAATAAATTTGCTAACAAATAAAATTTTAAAAAATATAAAAATGTTCTAAAAAAATATACAAACTTTTAACTTTAACGTTTCGGAAAATATTATCCTCTCATTTTCAAAACGAATCTAAAAATAAATTATATCAATTTCTATAAATTATGAAAAGATAGGAAGTAAATATATTTTTTGTGTATGTCAATGATACTTACATTGATAATTAGTTTTTAATGACAGTGACATATTACCAAAAAAATATATATAGGTGAGGTTTACTGTGTGATTGTGATTGTATATTGAAATACTTAAATGTTTTTAATTGTATTCTTTAAAATCGGGAATCATATTGAATTTAAATCTACCGAAAGCATAGCAATACAGTTATTTTTATTTAAATCAATTATAGCGGTTTCTTTTAATCTTCTGTATTTTGTTACCGATTCTTTCAATGCTGTTTTAAAATCCAAATAAAGAAGAAAAAAAATATCCTTGTAAAATGGCTCAATAAATGGAATCTAAAAATCAATATAGACAAGTGCGTAGCAAAAATTTTAATTCTAAGGAGAATCAATAATCCTCGGATAACACAGTCAAATTTAAACTTTTTTGAGGTAACATTGATGAAAAGCTCTTTTTAAAAACCAGACCTGGTATCGTTCTGATGTCCTGGTGAAACCTCTCTCCTTGTTTCCGGAAAAAATGCAAATGAACGTGTAAAAAATGCACTTTTAAAGACATGCAACACCATACTATTTCACTGGCTTTCATGACTTCATCTATGAGGTTTTTACAGTTTGCATCATTCTTATTGTCCAGAAATCCTTTCACTACACTTACAAAATACTTCCAACTGCCAGTTCCATTTTATTTAATTTTTCTTAAAAACGGAGTTCTTAAGCTTCTTGAAATCACTTGGAAGTTTTCTTATTTAAGGTCTAATAAATGCTTTCTTTTAGTATGATTTTTACTACCGCTTACTTTAGAATTAAGCATCGTCATACCGCTTAATACAATAAATTTAGCTGGTTTTATCATTTCCTCCGTGGCCTCGTATACTATTACTCTTTATACGAGTTCTTACACCTGCCTGAAATCTATGATCATCTGGAAAAATCCAATAACTCTAATATATCCATTAACTTTTCAATTTCCCCAATAGAAAAAAATATATAATTTCTTCGTTTACGAACAAATCAAAAATTTGTCCCTTAAAAGTTCAATTACACTAATGCAAGGTTGTCGCATTTGATCCACTCCACACCAAAGTGATTCATGGCTTACAAAGTCAGTTAACTGTTTTAATTGAACGAATTAAATAAGCTTTATTAACGATTTGACACTGCACACAAATTACCTAAAGGTTAGAAGATTACTATTTTTTTACGGAGTTTTATGAGATGACGTGGATATTTTTTATTTGTCGAATTTAAGAGTCTACACCGAGATACGATCAATATTCATAAAATTCGATGAGCGTATTTAGGATAAACTAAGAAAAACAGAAACAACTATATCTGTTTATTTATTATTAATATATAATAAACAGTTGTACACAGTATGTCAGAAAAATAATGGAACTTTTTAAATTTAAAGATAACTACGAGTGCCATCTATTGAAACAATATATAATATAAAAGCTGTATATCTTCTCTATAAAATGAGACTGTCCTCGTTAGAATCGATCAACGAATTGTCAAGTTATAGCCCTTAAAATGACAATACATTTTGTCATCTAGTCACAAAAACTAATATTAGTATTCGACTGATAGCGAAGGAATTAAATACGACCAAAGACATAGTTCATGAAATTATGACAAAAGATTTAAACAAACATAAAGTCTGTGCTGGATTTGTCCCTCACGCCTTAAATGAAGACCAAGAAATTGCTTGCGCTGACCCTGCAAGAACCTTGTTAAAACAGCGCATTCGTGGAATCGATTGTAACTGATGATGAAACATGATGCTTCAAGTACAATCATCGAACAAAGCGACAAAATTTTACATGGAAGTCTCCAGACTCTCCGAAATCGAAAAATTGCGTTTCCAGAAGTCACGAAAGAAAACAATAGAGGTTTATTTTTACGACTCGAAAGGTATTATACTTCAGGAATTCGTTCTACATTGTCTAAATGTCGCTGGTGAATATTATCTAGGTATTATGGAGCATTTGTAGAAGAGGACCGAATATAATGAACCCTCTGACTGGACCGTCACTACTCGTGAATTTTTGGCGAAAAAACAAGTTTGTGAGCTTCAACATCCTCCGTATTTGTCTGATTTATCTCCATGTGCCTGTTTCCTGTTCCCGCAAGTCAAACTGGCCATGAAGGGACGTTTTATGAAAGTGTTATGAAGAAAACGAAATAATTTTGGCAAAATAATTAATTTTTTTTTTTTATTTAAAAAGTACCCTTATTTTTCTGACATACTGTATAGTTTTAACTACTCTCCATTGAAAAATACTTTGTATTTTTTTTCGTCCTATTATTTGAATATTTATAGCAGATAAACGTCTCTTAGATTGTGATAATCCTTACTGACTGACGCTTTATCTATCAATACATCCATTTGTTTTTTAAGTTGGTATTATTGTCTTTGACCTGTGACATAAGTTTCATGTCATTTCGCTTGTTAAGTTAGAAACTACAGCGTCTTTATTAATAGTTAAACATTTTTGTTGGCAATTTTTCTTATGTCATTTTGAGCCCCATGCTTTCAAGGAGACTAAATAAATGTTGATGAATAAATAAATACTTTGTAATTTAGTTAAAGTCACCTGACTATTTAATGCTAGTGGTATTTCAACGCAGCAGGAATGTAATTATTAGGTGTTTGTACTCTCTATTATGTTGAGCACTCACTGTTGCCTATAGTTTTGATTTTACTCCAGTAAAGATTGAATACAATCAATCCACAAAGATTGGAGGATTTTACCGAGGATGATACCTTTCATATATTTGTATTTCGAAATTATATATTAATAATATTTGGCTGACAAATGTGCTGCAAAAAAATTAAGCTATTATTAAAAATGTGTCGAATTATAAATTAACCAGAAAAAGTTCATATTATTATTTGCTAAACCTGTACATTTTTCATGAAAATCTCTAGGATGATATTCTAATAAACAATTTCGTAAATGCTGTAGTCCGTTGTTAAGTAAAATGATGAATTCATAGTTGAAATTTCTTTGGAGTCGGTAAAATATAATTTCAATCAAATCTATTACGAGGGTTAGTATTTATGTATCCGGAATAATAAATAAAAACAAATATTTATCATTAAAAATGGTTTTATTGTTTTTCAAAATATTCTCCGCGATGATCAATACACTTTTGCATGCATTTGAAGCAATTTTCGTAACACTTTTTCTATTTCGATTGAGATCTCCAAAACATGAATCTTGAACGCATCAACCTCTTCTTAGGGCCTCGAAATCGACCACATAGTTTATTCTTCACGGATGGGAGCAAAAATAAATCATTGGGTGCCAAATTAGGACTGTACGGCGGACGACCATTAATTTGATGTTTTGACCGGACGAATATTGAGTTGTTCGGTCCGATGTGGGAGAGCTCGCGTTGTCATGTTGAACAATGATCCTGCGTCGTTGCTTGTTTTTTTTTATTTCTTCGAAGACTTCTGGCAAACAAATGGTTGTGTACCATTCAGAATTGACCATTCTACAACTCTCTAGAGACAAAAAACAGGCCACTATTTGCTTTCAAGTGCTTCTTGCGCGAACAACTTTTGTTTGGTTTGGCTCATTTTGCAAGACCCATATCAGTCGACTGCTTTTTACTTTCTGGCTCACGCATAGATATTATACACTACTTTTGACGCACCGTGATTGTATTTTTTGTGATTGAACATTTCTTTACACCAATCGAAACGAGCTTTTTTTTAGAGACTGTCAAGTTATGAGGAATCCAACGCGCACAAATCTTTTTCACCGCTAAATATTCATATAAAGTCTTGTGTATGCTTGTAATACTAATGCCCTGGAATGCCTCAATCTCAAGGTATATCACATGACGATCTTGCTTTATCAGTTTGCGCACATTATCGATGTTTTCTGGTACAACAACTTTCTTTAAATTCGTCTGTGAGCGAGCGACTTCCAGGAATTAATTCACTAAACCAATAATAGACAGTAGTTTTAGATGGTGTTTCATCGCGAAATTGAAGTGAAGATAAATACCAACCCTCGTGCATTCCTTTCGACAAGCAGCATTTGTAATTTTTAGAAGTTTTTATTAGTATATAATGTTCACTAAATCCCTGCAATCATGAATTTTATTCATAAATGCACATGTAACATCACTTTTAATTTTAAATTTAAAAATGCTTATTTTCTTTCAGTTAATATTTGTTTTGTTTTTCAGCTTTCTGGAATAGGAATCATCATAGCCGGTGCACTCATCTTGACCGAAATGGCAGATTTCAACAGAATAGCTGAAAGCGACTTGGTGAAAATGGCCATAGCGATGATAGTTGGAGGGGCAATTGTCACTATTGTAGCCTTCGTAGGCTGTCTTGGTGCCATGAGGGAATCCTACACACTTTTGATGGCTGTAAGTAACTCTGTTATCATTTTGTCGTCTCACCTATCAACTAAACTTTATACAAAATAAATATTTTTTGTATATTTTTTATTGGATGGATCCACTGAAGGCTGGTCCACTCGGACCTCAACATGACTAATTTTACTGATTTTTGAAAGAACTAAGTAATTTTGCCATTGTGGAATGAATTATAAGCTTTATAATGCCTCAAATAACCTAGATTCGGCATGGTCTTCCACATGCTTGGCATTTAAAGTCACGAGAATACAGAATTGGCTTCAGTTTTGGCGATTATTTTTCTCATGGAGCTGCACAGCTATGTATGTCTCCTCACGCCATTTGGGTTTGTCGTTTGCCGCCCTTTCCCATTCACACAACTGACATGGAGTTTTTACAGACGATTTTATGACGTCTTTTTATCTCCATTTTGGAACTCCCAGAGTTTGTTTCTTGTTTTTAACTCACCATAGAAGATTTGCTTCGGCATCCTAATGTCCTACATCCTTTGGCAATAATCTAACCATCTCAGCTGAGCTTTCGTGATCTGGGATTCTAAGCTCAAACTGTTGGCTCGTTCAAGTACCTCCACATGTATTTAATAGTCTAGCCATTTTGTTCTTAAGATTTTTCGGAGGCAGCCTTGATAAAACCTTTCAAGTTGTTTTATTTGCTTTCAATAAGGAACCAGGATTCAGCTCCATGCAGAAGATTGGGGATTATAATGACATTGTAAAACACTGGTTTTAATGTGTTCCCTTAAGTGTCGGTAACTAAATACCCTTCTCATTAGACTTCCAAAATTAGTACCAGGACACTTTATTCTATATTCCCTATTACTATATGTATATATCTTTCATTATGACATACAGTCAGTCAAAAAAGCCTCCATACACTAGTCTATTTTTTAATCTTCTTTTTTATTTAAGTTTAATTAGAAATATATTTCAAAGTAAATATCGGCAATCTCCTAAAAAATAGTAAAAACAAAACTAAAGTCGTGTGAAACACTTTATTTGAACAATGAAAAATAAAATGATATTAGCAACAATAAAAATATATCAAAAAAGTCTCCGTACACTAACATTTTTTATGCTAAATTACAATTTTCTTAAACCCTAATATTTTGTACAATTTCCATTTGCTTTAATGATGGCATTAAACCTTTTTGGAAGACTTAATATAAGCGTTCTTCTAACGTCTGGTGTAATGTTCTCCCACTCTTGCCTTATTTTATTTTTAAGATCTTTTTTTATTTGGTGTTTTCTCACGCGACGCGTTAATTCGCTCCATAGGTGTTCTATTGGGTTAATGTTCGGTGATTGCCGTGGTGTATGAAGTCGTTGGCGCACATTATGGATCATCCATTCCCATAAAAGTACAATCACTTTGCTTTAAATTAGTCCGTAGAGTTTTTAAATAGGTGGTTCATAATACCGCCAATGAAAACTAAATTGCCTATTCCATTGGTTGACATGCACCCCCACAATAAAACCTTACTTCCTCCCTGTTTCACTGCAGAACATTTTCAATTTTCAAAGCTGTATTTTTTCTCCAGGTTTTCTCCCGGCCATCCGATCCCTAAAGATAAAGCTTTTTCAAAACTCATTGGTTTTATTAGCATATTCTCGGGCATTTGCCATAGTTTTCTTCCGTTATAACCCGCTCGATGCAAGCAATTTATAATTGTTCTGATGACTAATATTTTTGAGAACTATTTCTTGATTTCGTCCGCATGTTTTTGGAGCGCTTATTTTAGAATTGATTCTAATCTTTTTCAGAACACTAGACTCTTCCCGTGCAGTTAACTTTCTGGGACGTCCAGACCGTTGCCGTACTTTATAGAAACCGGTGGCTTTGTACGGATTTATTACGCACTGTACAGTGGCATGTAATTTTTCCAATTATTTTCCCAATATTTCTAAAGGGCTTTTTCTTTTTCCATAAATCTACGATAATTATTCTAACAGAAATTGAAATTTCGCAATTCTTATCACTCATTTTGCTTCAACTACGAAACACAGATTTAAAAGTGACACTTTTAAACAAGTATGATTCATTTGTTTTTAAGCGAAATTTGACACAGACCAACTTGATAAACTCTCAATAATTAATGATGCTGAATAGCATTATACTAAAATGTACGGAGATTTTTTGATATAGTTTTTCGATGCTAGTATCGTTTTATTTAAAATAAAGTGTTTTAAACGAATTTAGTTTTAGTTTTATTATTTCTTAGGAGATTGCCGATAGATACTTTAAAATATATTTCTAATTGAACTTAAATAAAAAAGGAACATAAAAAAATCTTTAAAAAAGTCTAGGGTATGGAGACTTTTTTCATTGACTGTATATTACTAGCCTTTGACCATGGCAGATAACCTTTTCCAAGTATTTGCTGCTTTATTTCGCTCTGCCTCTATTAGACTCCTCCCTGTGGTTTCTCTATTGTTTATTCTCATCATGAACTATTTCCATGCCTGTTTTGTTATATCAATGATTTTCTTCCTTAGAGTGTAGCCTATCCGATTTAATTTATTTTTCTTTTTACTTATCACTGTACGTCTAATTAGTGTTTCTTTAGTTCTTGTCTATAAATCCTTATTGGTAATAATATTTACTATTTACGGATCTCTTTCCTTCAAAAATATCCCTAACTTTCCGGGCAACCCACTAAATGAAAAAATTAAGTCAAGTTTTATACATATAAAATTAAAAGTTAAATATGATGATTGAAAACGATTTTCAAACTATTGTTTATATTTTGTTATAAGCTTAATTTTATTTTCAACAATTAAATCGGAATGGCATCATCGTGAAGCTTGTCACGTCACCAGCAGGTGTGGCACTCAAAATAGCAAAACAATTTTAAAAACCATTTTCGACCATTATATGCGCATTGTGACCTCTGTCAAAAAAGAATAAACATTCAAGCCGTGTTTTTCTGACCAACAATTTGTGAGCTGTATACAAATGATGAAGCCCGTTAACTGTAAACTGTAAACGACGCATTACCTTTCTTAGTGAAATAGTTTCAATTCCTCTTATGTTCATTCAGTTTATTAAGTATACAAATTAGCTTTTAGGGATTCCACTTTTTGAGTATTACAACTATAATTAATCAATTAAACAATTAAACAATTTAAACATTAAAAAATATAAAAAAAAAAAATTATATTATAGACATTGAATAAAATTTATTTTAAATATACTACCAGGATGATTCTAAAGTTTCTTAAATGCACATAATAAGTTTGATATTTTCATTCATTTATTCATTAATTTTTCTTCAACTAGAGGTTTTATCGGAACGCAATATTCTTCTTATTGTACCGTCTTCATATTAATGTTGGCAACTATTATAACTATTTCCACTTTGTTTACGCCTGCTCTAAATAACGTTCGATGTACAGTTGAGCTATTCTCTCAAATTTTGCAGCTATGACATTCTTCGTGATTGTTTACTAGTATAGGCATGACTAAGCTCCTGTTTCATTTCCTGATGAGTCTCAATTTGGACAGGCTCCAGGTACACTTAGAACAAAAATGTGGACAAACTCTGAAAACACAGAATGCTTGGCAACAGTTTAAGAAGTTCACAGACCACAAACTGTGGTAGGCAAACTTGGGCTTTTATTTTGTTCTCTGATGAGTCTCGCTTTGGACTAACCCCACATTGATCTAGAACAAAAGTTTGGAGACAATCTGAAAACTCAGAACGTTTGGCAATAGTTCAGGATGTTCGCAGACAGCATGGCAGTGAACGGAATGGTTTGAAGTGGTATCACCATTGATGAAAAAACTGACCTCATTTACTTGAAACAGTTTTAAAATGCTGACTATCACGATATCATTGTTGAGCCCATACCTTTTGCACAACAAGTTGGTTCCCAATATTGAGATGCATGAAAATGCGCATCCCCTTTCGATTAAGGTGATCTGTACAATCTCCAGATTATAACCCTATCGAATATTTATGAGACCTGTTTGATAGACGAGAACAAATTTTTAAGTGTTTCTTAACTAACTAAATAGAATGAAACAGAGCAGAATGACATAAATTATTTGAGAATGAGTTTGACCCGAAGATTCAGAGTAGTTAAGGTGATACATTGTTCTAAAAAAGGCCAATTATTGATCTCAAATAATGCAAATTAATTTTTTATTAATATTCTTTATTAATTCAAAAAAATGTGGTCTGTTTTCCCGTTTTTTGTTCGAAGAAATTACCACTAAACAGACTCCCGTCTGTTTTTCCTCAAAAAGATTATCATTAAACATCAAAACACTTTTGTTAGCTTCTCGACGTGCATTTCACGGACTGTGTTAGCATCATCAGGAGATAATTTAATCTAAATATTTATTTGTAATTAGTGTTTAATTTCTTGTGTCTTGGATTATTTAGATGTATGTATTTACCAAAAATAATTTATACAAAAGTTGCAAAATAAAACAGTTATTAACAGTTACAAAATTTGAAAGCAGATCTGAGTTTTTGATATTCTCGACCACCAAGTTGTAAACACATAAAATATTTGTTTACTACTGATACTGGGTATGACAGAGTTTGTATTCTTATGCGATATTTCTTTTGAGTGCGACGTTCGATTTGACCAGTGGTAATAATTCTTTAATAGTGCGTGTTTAGTTTTTGGGTTCTTTCTGCGACACAGAGTACTTAAAGGTACAACGAGGAGGTCATGCGAGAAAACCTCCACGCGAAATGGTAGAAATTGAGGAAAAATTATTAGAAATTGTGGAAGACGAGCCAACAATGAGCACTAGGTCTATAGCAGGTCCAGTTGTGGAAGACTATACCACCAGAATACTTTTATCCCTATCATTATTAACAGGTACAAGCGTTACAACTCGAAGATTATCCTAGAAGAGTTGAATTTTATCAGTGACTTTACATCAGTACAAGAAAAATTAATATGTTACTAAATTCATTTTGGCTACCAACGAGGTTACATTTACAAGAAATGGAGTAAATAATTTCCTCAACAACCATGTTTGGGTACTAGAAAATCCGCATGGTGTGAGAGGAACCCATTTTCACCACAGATTTTCAGTAAATGTTTGGGCTAGCGAAATAAATGGCAAGTTTATTGTACCTTTTTTTCCAGGTCGACTGACAGATAAAAATTATTTAGACTTTCTACAAAACAATTCTGCCAAAATTATTACAAGATGTTCATTTAAATGTTAGAAAGAATATATGATTTCTGATTGAGCTCCGCCACATTTTAGACGAGAAGTTCACGAACATTTAAATAATGAATTTCCTAACAGATGGATAGGACGCAATAGACCCATTTCTTGGCCTGCAGGATCGCCGGATTTAACGCCCTGCAATTTTTTTCTGTGGGGTTAGTTTGTCACTATAGAGAAGTAAGTACTGTGAAAGAACTACAATAGCGCATTGAAAACGCTTGTGAAATTATTCGTGGACACCGGAATTTTGTTTTTAACGCGTGCTGTGACACATGCGTATGCCGAGCAAGATTTTGTGTTAACAGAATAAATGGAACATTTTTGTTTTTATTATTCTGCAACTTTTATATAAATGATTTTTGCTAAAGTTTTGCTAAAGACTTCTCTTTGCGAGTTCTACAACGCAATGGTCAAAAATATCAAACAGTCAAGTCTGTTTTTAAATTTTGTGTTAATAACTTCTTTATTTTGCAAGTTTTATATAAATGATTTTCGGTAAAATTACATATTTTTAAGAGTTCTACAACCTCTTAAAATAATTGACTCAACTTTGAAAACACCCTGTATAATATTATTTTTTAGCATCTATTCTTTCAGCTAAATAGGTGCTAAATGAGGTTTAAAAAATATCAGTTTCATTACAGCTAATAAATGCATTAACGAATAAGTTTGCGACTTGCCACTATCACTACTACACAAATTGTGGTTTATTTTAATATTTCAAAAGGAGATATGTACATCTAGTACTATAATTTTTTTTTTTTTAATCCATTAGTTTGTCAGATAAAACGAATAGAAAGTACTACTGAATGTAACAGTAAAGTTGTTTTTATATTGTGTAACGTTCAATTACGAAAAAAAATATAGACAGTGAAATTTCGAGACATTAAGATTGGTGTAGTAGGAAGGAAGAGATAGTCGATATGAAAAAAGTATGTCGAAGATTTTTCTTAATTCGTGTTTCACTTTTGATGTCCATGACCTTAGGAGCGAAGAAAATAGAATTAATTGTGTTAATAGAATTAAGTGAATATTTAAATGTCGTTACTTTCTGCGTGGAGTTTATTCATATTCATAAAACAATAGGAATTTGTAACATGCATTGCTTTATTTTTTTAAAGTTTTATTAAATTTAGGGTTCCAAAGATTTAAAAATATATATTAATGGCTTCATGCGTAATGGAGAAAAAATTAATTACATATTTATATCACTGAAATTATTCGTATCAATGTTCATATCATATCGTCTATAAGCTTATTTTGTTTAATATTACCTCAATCCTAATGCATATAACATGTTTAAAATATGTGCCATAAAGATGATTGATTGAAGTGATAATATGCTTCCTAGTTCTCCAATAAATTTATTTATCTATAATATTCACATTATACACAAGAGCTTTCACATTATATTTGTATCAACCTAGTAATATATATATATATATATATATATATATATATATATATATATATATATATATATATATATATATATATATATATATATATATATATATATATTATATTTGTATTATGAAAATTATTGTTATACTTTTTCCTAAATTTGATTAATTACCAAAAATTGTTTTCCAATAATAATAAAATAATTATACCTTTGTAAGCGCATATACATTGAGCTGTTCTTGTATTACCACTAGGAAACCCTCTGTCTTAGGAAATATTTATCCAGCAGTCAGTCAGTAGTTTGACGGTAATATGTCGACTTATTCCTGATGACTTTATTCATATGGCTTCCATGCAGATCATTCTGTCTCAAGACTGCATCTTGTCATAATAAATGTTTGCATAATAAATATTGCTTAAACCACTTTTTTTGTAATAAAGTAACGATTCTCAATAATTCACGAGAAGAGCAAAACACGCAATGCATATCCTGCAATTCTTGGTTTAGTACCAGTAGAAAAATGGAATAGAGTGACCAATTCTCAGCAATGTTTAGACATGTATAAGCGCAATTCGAAGAAGTTTCTGCAGCGATTCGTGACTATTGATGAAACTTGGTTTCAACAATACACACCAGACTAAAAATTGAATGGCAGGACAATGTAAGAAGAGTTGCAGAAGGACTAGTGAACATACACGAACCTACACGATTTGAAGGATTGGTAATCTGTAGTGACTTGTTCCCTTGAATGTTTAATTAGGTGGCAAAAAGGATTCTCACTTGGGACACGATAAATAACAAAAATTGTAAAGATATTGCTTAAACCACTTTTTTTGTAATAAAGTAACGATTCTCAATAATTCACGAGAAGAGCAAAACACGCAATGCATATCCTGCAATTCTTGGTTTAGTGCCAGTACAAAAATGGAATAGAGTGACCAATTCTCAGCAATGTTTAGACATGTATAAGCGCAATTCGAAGAAGTTTCTGCAGCGATTCGTGACTATTGATGAATCTTGGTTTCAACAATACACACCAGAAACAAAGAAACACTCAAACTGCCCGTTTTACCCGGCGAACGTGCCCCGAAGAATACAGATAGTCGCTTTTATTGGCCTAAGAAACTATGGCCACCGTTTTCTGTAATTCGCAAGGTATTATCCAAATCGACTATTTGTAAAATGAAAAGACAATCGCAGGACAGCGTTATGCTGCATTTTGGGTCATATTTCTAAAAGAACTGATATAAACACCTTATTCCTGCGCCATTACCACAGAGAAATTGTTTAATTTACATACCAATTGGTGCCTCGTCATCTCACTAGATCAACATTCAAATTCGCCGAAGCAGAGGCCTATTTTGTTGAGAACTCGTACTTTTTGAAAGGCTTAAAAAGCTGTTAAATCGTTGGACCAAGTGTATCGACTTAAAAGGCAACTATGTTGAAAAATAAATCGATTCTAAATCTAAAAAAACAATATTTTATTTGAGAAGTATCTAACGTTCCACTCTACTCTCGTATAACCATCTTTATAAGCAAAAGTTCGAAAAATAAAATGTTAGTAAGGCTAAAACGGCATTGGTTTGCGGAATGTAAACACGGTATTTAAATAAAAGAGATATTTAAAAGGCAAACCGTAAACTGTCTCCGAGAAACAAATCGACTAGGAACAACCTAATAGCAGAAGTTATATCATCAGTTGGTTGTTTATGTGTGATAAAATTCTCGTGTAGCTCGAACAAATAAAGAATATTAATGAGTTCTCGTCAGGTCGAATAGAAAATTCCTCAACAGAAAACCAAAACGAACACGTTTACTAACATTTGACTAACTGATATTGCGGTCAAATCGAGCTACTTTATGAATACAATTCTGTATTATAACAACGTCAATTGTCCATTTAGCGGTCGATAGATTTTCCATGTCGCAACCGCAGACCCTGTTTTTCGTTTTTATTATGATTATACTAACCAATATACAATTCCCACTGTTTTTACTGTGTTTTTACATACGTGGTATTCTTTCATTTAGTATTAATTCAGTTTTTTAAATATTTATAATTAAAATTATCAAATTATTAAGAATTTAAAAAATATTGTCACTTTCTATACTAAACTTGAATAGATAGATTTACCACTAAATTAATTCACTCCATTTAACTTCTCGATGCGCGTTTCACTACCCATGTGAGCATGATTCAATCTAATTTTAAAACGTAACTATGTCTAAGACTTGTTAAATGGGTAAATAACAATAATAGGGCTCCACAGGTGACTTTTTGGGCGACTTGGTTAATGTTTGCAATGCTAAAATTGGCGAAGTAATCTTATGCATTTCCAGTTTTCTATATGAAAAAAGACATTTCAGACATTTGAGAAAGTTCAGATCTCAAAGGGTTGTAGAGCATGTTTGCTCCTTCTGGGAATAAAAGTTATAAAAAAATATACCCAAAAATTTGACAGCAGCGATAAAAATCTTAAAGTAAGATTCTACGCAAGATTTCGTTGGGAAAATCCTAAATTCAGATATAAGGGACCAGCGGGAGAGAGGAGATCATCCATTCAGAATTTGGCATCGTCAGCAAGGAGACAAATGAAGAGTCTAGATCAACAATGTAGAATATAGAATTGACAGTCACATTGAAAAGGGCAGGGCTATGAACTGATCCCTGCAAGATCCCATTCATCAAGGGAAAAAGGAAAGGGTATTGTGTGGAAACTTTGGCATATTAAAGATTAATTTAAAAAAAATTATAAAGAACATAATTAATAAATTAAGAAATTTGATGATTGCAAACAAATAGCAAATATCTTTGGGGTTGTGCCGATGCTTTGGGCCGATATAGTTTTTTTTTAAATACTATACTGAAGTTTGATTTTGCTTGATAAAATCACATTAATAATTTCTTTAAAATAGTTATTTTGGCAACAATATATTAGAAATTTAACAAGTAATTAATTAAAGAACTAGTACAAACAGAGAACAAAAGTGGATAATAGACTATGACAAACAAGACAGAAACAACATACAGGAGATGTCGTAAATCGTATTATGAATGATAACAGAGTCCCTGCAGTATGTCCTAAAATATAAATTTCTAGAAAGGAACACGAAAGTTAAGATCTATAAAACACTCATTCACTTATAGCTCTGACGCTTGAACCATTACAAAGAAAAAAGTAGAAATGCTTGATATATAAATGATAATGGAAATTGAAGAATTAGGTATAAAGATCTGGATATTGTAAACTTTGTGAGGATTTACTATAGGAGAATACTATAAAGCCAAAAATCAAGAATAGTGGTAGACTAAAAATTTAATGGCAGGACAATGTAAGAAGAGTTGCAGAAGAACTAGTGAACATACACGAACCTGCACGATTTGAAGGATTGGTAACCTGTAGTGACTTGTCCCCTTGAATGTTTAATTAGGTGGCAAAAAGGATTCTCATTTGGGACACGATAAATACCAAAAATTGTAAAGATATTGCTTAAACCACTTTTTTTGTAATAAAGTAACGATTCTCAATAATTCACGAGAAGAGCAAAACACGCAATGCATATCCTGCAATTCTTGGTTTAGTACCAGTACAAAAATGAAATAGAGTGACCAATTCTCAGCGATGTTTAGACATGTATAAGCGCAATTCGAAGAAGTTTCTGCAGCGATTCGTGACTATTGATGAAACTTGGTTTCAACAATACACACCAGACTAAAAATTGAATGGCAGGACAATGTAAGAAGAGTTACAGATGGACTAGTGAACATACACGAACCTACACGATTTGAAGGATTGGTAACCTGTAGTGACTTGTTCCCTTGAATGTTTAATTAGGTGGCAAAAAGGATTCTCACTTGGGACACGATAAATAACAAAAATTGTAAAGATATTGCTTAAACCACTTTTTTTGTAATAAAGTAGCGATTCTCAATAATTCAAGAGAAGAGCAAAACACGCAATGCATATCCTGCAATTCTTGGTTTAGTACCAGTACAAAAATGGAATAGAGTGACCAATTCTCGGCGATGTTTAGACATGTATAAGCGCAAATCGAAGAAGTTTCTGCAGCGATTCGTGACTATTGATGAAACTTGGTTTCAACAATACACACCAGACTAAAAATTGAATGGCAGGACAATGTAAGAAGAGTTGCAGAAGGACTAGTGAACATACACGAACCTACACGATTTGAAGGATTGGTAACCTGTAGTGACTTGTCCCCTTGAATGTTTAATTAGGTGGCAAAAAGGATTCTCATTTGGGACACGATAAATACCAAAAATTGTAAAGATATTGCTTAAACCACTTTTTTTGTAATAAAGTAACGATTCTCAATAATTCACGAGAAGAGCAAAACACGCAATGCATATCCTGCAATTCTTGGTTTAGTACCAGTACAAAAATGGAATAGAGTGACCAATTCTCAGCGATGTTTAGACATGTATAAGCGCAAATCGAAGAAGTTTCTGCAGCGATTCGTGACTATTGATGAAACTTGGTTTCAACAATACACACCAGACTAAAAATTTAATGGCAGGACAATGTAAGAAGAGTTGCAGAAGGACTAGTGAACATACACGAACCTACACGACTTGAAGGATTGGTAACCTGTAGTGACTTGTTCCCTTGAATGTTTAATTAGGTGGCAAAAAGGATTCTCACTTGGGACACGATAAATAACAAAAATTGTACAGATATTGCTTAAACCACTTTTTTTGTAATAAAGTAACGATTCTCAATAATTCACGAGAAGAGCAAAACACGCAATGCATATCCTGCAATTCTTGGTGAACTATGATTTGTATGATAATATTGTACAATCGAAGAAGACAAAACATGATATAATGACAGAGATAACAATACATTAACAAAAAAAGTACCCATCTAAAATCAGTTTTTTTGATAATTAGTAATTTTCGATTACTAAATTTATATTATCAGTCACAAAATATGCATTTATTATTATAAATATTCATAATTAATAATAAATAATATTGATTTGATAATGAATTAGTGTTGTCATGCAGAAACTTTCTCTACTAGTTAAATATTCTGTCCGTTTTTTTTGTAATTCACGTTCAAATTGGATTAAACATATCACTTAAATAATGTGGGAAGACGGTTTTTGAATAATTCCATAGATAAGTTACATAAGATCAGAGGAATTTTTATTTATAAGGCGGAAAAAATTAAATATTTTGATATAAAAAATAGAGCTACTGTCTTACGAACTACCTGTCATATGAATTAATTGACTATTTGACTACAATATTAAATAAAAATTAAAATAATTATTAAAATGGTGGAAATTTATAGAACAACTCATTTATATATATATATATATATATATATATATATATATATATATATATATATATATATATATATATATATATATATATATATATATATAGAATCGTAAATCATCGTAATCATTTCTACTATCAATTGGTTCGTTTTATAAAAGGTCACGACGTTTCGTCAAAATATAATTTTTAAAATGTTTTAATAAAACCAAACTGTACAAAAACTTTGCTGGTCATTCCACACCAATGTTAATACATTTATGTAGTAATTATAAAATGTTATTAATATTAAAGGTCGATATATTGATTTTGTGTTGTAACATTCAATAAATTTCTTTAGCACGTGCCTTTAAAAAGGATACCACTGTTCAAATATTACTATAAAAAATACAGTAAAGAAAAATGTGGTTAAAATCAATAATTTCCTTATACCCTGTATATATATATATATATATATATATATATATATATATATATATATATATATATATATATATATATATATATATATAAATTGTAATTGAAAATATAAATTGAAAAGTTTACCGGAGCAGAATTGATAAAGCAAGTTTATAGTTAAAAAAATTACTTTATTCCTCCGTATATACTTCCTTAAGATCAATAATTTTTTTTCGGCTGTTCTCCAATTAATTTATTCCATCTCTGAACTGATTTTCGGGAAGTCCTTCAAAATACTCATCCACGGCTACTATAACTCCTTCATTTGATGAAAAACGCTTGTCACGTCAGAAGGGGCCAGATATGGTGGATACTGCAATAATTCGTAGTGTAGCTCCTTCAATTTGGCCATTTCAAGACCACCTCTGTGAGTCGGTGCATTGTCTTGATGAAAATTTTTTTTTCTTCTCTAAACCAAGTTTTTCCTCGCGAATTTTTGCATGTAATGGATCCAAAAGGTTTGAGTTATACTGCCCTGCTATTGTTTTACCGGTTTGAAGATAATCGATTAACAAAATGCCTTTTGCATCCCAAAAAATCGATGCCATAACCTTTTGATCGATTTTGACCACTTTAGCTACTTCTGAGCTGAACAACCGGGCGCAGTCCACTCTGCGGTTTGTTGTCGCAGTTCGGAATCATATTGATAAACGCAAGTTACAAAACGACTATTAAAATCTATTTAACTATTTCGAAGAAGATCCACATATGGGTTAGAAAGTTTTACTCGAAGTCGTTTTTGGTCAGAATTTAAAAAATGCGGCGCCCATCTTGCCCATAGTTTTCTCAAGCTCAATTCCTTTTTCAAAATATAAAACACCCGTTCAGTTGAGATGTCATGTCCATAGCCTTAGTAATTACAAAAAACGCTATCATTTCTGTCATGGATTTCTAATAACTTCAATCAAATATCAATGACAGTCATACAAACAAACAGTTTTGTGGATATGTAGAGCACGTGAATTTTTAAAACAAGTCACCGTACTTTTTAATCATACTAATATTTTTCTTCGAAAATGTTAATTAGAATTAATTATTATAAATATATATTCGTTGTGGAAATATATTAATTCACTCACAACTGATTATTATGTCGACAAAAATGATAGAATATTATTGACGATCCTCTTGGTAAAATATCACAAATTAATGTTTTTCGTGTGGTTTTATATAAACACACCTTATTTCCAGACAATATATTACAGTAGGTGTTCACCTTTGCTGACGGAAAATTTATTTGACACACTTTTTTCCTGACTCATTATAACTAATAAAAATACGGTTGTTTTTCATCATCCTTTAAATTGCCTTTTCGGATAATTTCGAAAAATAGTTTGGTTAATTAGTAAGTCGATGCAGCCAAATAATGTAATTAAAGCGATATTTTAAATTTAGTTCTCAAAACATATCAAGTGACGTGGTTAATAATTTTTATTTTTTATTCTTAAAAAACGCGTTTCATTTGGGAAAAAAGGAAAAAATTGAAAAAAGTATGCGCCATGACTAGCAGTACATTTTTCCGATTTCTCTGATAATTTGTACATGCCCTCCCAGAAAAACCGTACATATTTTGAGTCATCAAGGCAGTTTTCGACACCTCTGTAATTGTTCAAGTGTTTCAAGGAAAGTGAGTGAGACATCAAAGAAAACAAGTGGTAGTCTGAATGTAATGCTAAGTCTGGTGAGTAGGATGGATGGGGCAAGCGTTCCCAGCCAAACCAAACCGACCCTAGTTTCCAGTATATAAATATATATATATATATATATATATATATATATATATATATATATATATATATATATATATATATATATATATATATATATATATGATCAGTGCGTACTGCCTGTTCTAACAAACAGAAGTAAAACATGGACACTCACATCATAATCAGTTCAAAAAGTTCGGGTAGCACAGAGGGGAATGGAAAGGTGTATACATGCGGAACAGAAACTACTTTTCTACCAAATCATTTGCAAAACCTCTTAAAAAATGTTCCACTTAATGTACGACAAAACATGTACTTACACATGATGGAGCCCCTGCACACTACAGCTTACACTTAACAACTTCCCAAACCGGTGGATTGGACAAGGTGGTCCGCACAATGGGCCAGCTAGGTCACTAGACCTTAATCCTCTAGATTATTGTCTTTGGGGGTGGGTTAAATCTGTAGTATATGCAACTAAAGTAGACACTAGAGATGCATTACTTGACCGGATAGTAAATGCAGCATCAATTGTAAGGAACAGACCCGAATCTATTTACAGAGCAACCCGAGCTGTTCATAAAAGAGCTGACAAGTGTTTGGAAGTAAATGGTGGTATTTTTGAAACCTATAAAACATACCCTACACTACCCTACACCTACCTACAACTATTTATTGTAAAAGTAATATTAAAAAAGTCTTTAACATTTTAATTTTTGTTTACCCCTGTATTTCTCTTAACAGTTGAGAGTTGGACCCATGTTTATAGAATTTTTTATGTACATTTTCGGTCCCTGTAACTGAAATATTGACATTTCCTCCTGAAACAGCGTCTCCCGAAAAAAACTATACACTTTGACTGGTTCTAAAATCAGTATTTATTTTCATACAGTTGACTTTAAAAAAATAGTTAAAGGAACAGCCTTTATTTTGACTAACGTCAGTTTTCAAACTGCCCACTGTCGTGGTCCAGGCATTGCTGATAACAAGAAGCGATGGAATTGCAAACATGGAATTGCGAGAATCATTCCTATTGGTATTTATCCGAATTTTCTTTCTATCGCTACTCTTAATACATTGACTGTTGCCAGTTTTGTCTTATAAATCTTGCCTTTAATCTAGCCCCCATAAAATCAGTCTAGCGATGTAATGTCAGGTAAACGTGCGGGGTATTCAACTCAACATCTTCGTTTAATCCATCTGTTCGGTAGAGCCTCGTCAATTTAAGCCCTTACGCCATGATGATAATGTGAAGGTACACCATCTGGTTAAAAATAAAAGTTCTCACCCTCAAAAGCTTTCCGAATGAATGGGATCACTGCTTCCTGTAGCAAATTAAGGTAGACAGCACCAGTTACAGTACCGTCAAAAAAGAACGGTCCAATTAATCCTTTTGCAGATAAGCCACACCACACTGTGACGTGTGGATTCTCAGGTGCTCAGCAAGTGTACTTGTGGCGGTTAATTAAACTGAAAACTCTGAAATTCTCGCCTGAATTGTCTTTGGACTTCTACCGCAATTTCGAATTTCCAGTAACACTTCAAGATAAATTTCCGTTGCTCAAAGGTAAGTCTGGTAGCAGCCATTTTTTTTTAATGACACCAATTATTTGAATAAGAATGCAGTATGAGTAAGTTATCAGAAAATAAAGTGCATACATTTTTGGGGCATCCTGTATATAGATAGATAGATGGTAATTCATCAGATACAACGATATTTACAACTTACGAATTGTCTATTTCATTAATTCTACACAATTATCCGGTAAATTGCTGCCATGCAGGTTGCCATGAACAATCTCGGTTATTAAATATAATTCACAAGCTGGTTTTTTAGCCTTGAAAACAGCATACCTACATCTATTTTCAACTTTGACTCACAATTAATTATTTGTTATTGCAAAATGCGTATGTTTTTTTTTCTGTTCAATCGTCTTGTAAATAAATATGCATAATGCATATTAACTGGCATCTAATAATTAAAAGGCATCATTGCAGATAGTATTTACGTTGTCAATATATATATATATATATATATATATATATATATATATATATATATATATATATATATATATATATATATATATATATATATATATATATATATATATATATATATATATATATATATAACGCATTTTGAAATCTTGAATTCATTGAATATGCCAAATTATATTTTGGCGAAATGTCGTGACCTTTTATAAAACGAACCAATTGATACCAGAAATGATTACGATGATTTCCAATTATATATATATATATATATATATATACGTCTCTTGATATATATATATATATATATATATATATATATATATATATATATATATATATATATATATATAGAACTGAATAGTAGTGAATGTTCAAAATTTCACGTAAGCAGGTACTTAAAGTTACAATCCAAATTATATTGATGACGAAAACCTTATTTATATAGTCGATGCTATAGACTTATTGCTAAACGATAAACAGGTTCTTAACTATGTTAATTTTGTTTACGAATGTCGACAGTATCCTACGGTGTTTTAATGTTATTTGCCTCTTTTTACATTCCATCAAACATACTTAAAAGCAAATTATAAGTGGAATATTTTTTTTTTGGTTGGTTGATGACTGGAGATGAGCCTCACCCATCTTTTCAATGGGAGGGCATATGTTTCGTCTCTTGATGTTTAGACTCTTCAGGGTACCTACATATGCTCCCCCATCTACCTACACCTACACATGATCTCCCTATTCTTGATCTTTCAACTGTAAAAACATTTACACAATCTAATGTACACTTTGAAATAACTGATGTAACTTTCCCTTCTAGTATTCACGAAAAGAAAAGTTCTTTCCGTTCTTTAATAGGTGAACGGTTTTATCTTTAATGACCACCAAAATTTTGTTTCTTTATTACATATAAAAATGATACATAGACAATAATATGTTTTTATATGACCTCGTATAAACCTCTATTTTTCGTATAATTAAGTTAAAATTATGAATACGTAGTAACTTTAGAATGTTATTTATTTATTTTCTTAAGAGAAATTCTTCTATAGTTTGCAGGTCTACTGGTGGCAATCTTCATCATGGAACTAACAGTTGGTATATGCGCAGCAGTCTTCAAAACCGACTATAAAGTGGCCTTTAAAGAATCTCTGTCCGAATCTTTACGTCACGTATTATCAAACTCAAGAGATCGAGAAAACTATTACGAAGTTTCGGGACCTAGAGATCGTGTAAGTAGTACACTAGTCGATTGTTTTTATTTAATTTGTATGGTTGAGAAATAATTTTCCCATAATATTTTTAAGTCACATTATATAAATTATTTTTCATCTACATTATACCAGGTGTGGCGGTTAATAATTCTTATTTTTTCTTGAAAATAACACGTTTAATTTGAGCGAAAGTCCATGAAAACAATTGGTAGTCGGAAGTGGCCAAGTCTGGCTAGTATGGCAGGTGGGGCAAAAGTTCCCAGCCAAGTGCAAAAATGGTATCTCTGACCGCTTTCGCAGTGTGATGGGGCGTTATAGGCGGTAAAATCATATTTTCTTGTTTTGTAGCCCATTCTGGTCGCTTTTTAATCAATGAATAGTTCAAATTGGTCATTTGTTGATGATAGCGAACTGTATTAACTATTTCATCTGATTTCAGAGGCTTAAGGTACACGACACCCTTCTGATCCCACCAAATACACAACATTATCTTCTAACTAAAGCTATTAGGTCTTGTGGTCGATGTTAATGGTTGTCCTGAGCTTACCTATCATCTTCTGCGTTTTGAGTTCTCGAAATATATCCATTTTTCGGCTTCAGTCACGATCCAATGCAAAAAAGTTTTTATTTCATGCCGAGAAACTTCGCACACTTTTCGCTTTTCCATCTGTCTGTCATTGAGCTGAGATGATACCCATTTTTCTGCTTTCTGGATCTTTCCAATGAATTGCAGACAATCACAAATGATTCGGCAACTAAGATTTAACGTCTCTGCCATTTGTTGTTGAGTTTGCATATCGTCTTTTTAAAACTTCTTCAAACGTTTTCATTTGACTTGGGCGTTCTTTGTCTTTCAAATCGAAATCGCCACTTTTCAATCGTCTAAACCAACGCGCACAAGCGTTTTGCGTTAGGACATCGTCACCGTAAGTTTTCACAAGTATACAAGAGCTTTTATTCATATTTTTCTTTTGACTGAACAAGAAAAGCAGTACAAGCTACAAACGCCCTTTATTTAGTTCAAAACTCGACAAATGAACCCCAAAAAAATGTACGCTAACTCGAAATCGTTTATAATAAACTCAGATAGATTTACCATTAAACGCCAAATCATTTTTTTAAGTTCTCGGCGCACGTTTCGCTAACCATGTTGGCATCATCAGATGATTTAATTTAATTCTCAAACAAAACTATGTTCTATTTATATGAGAACCCTAATTGCTAACCTACTACCTAGGAAGCGTACTATCTACCTAATATTCGGTGTTTAGTGGTAAATCTCGTTGAGTTTAGTGCTTCACACTGAATATTCCAGTAGAAAAACGAACGAATTTTTTTTCAATTTTTTAAAATCATTGCCATCTACTGACAAAAAAAATAATTAATAGTACAAAACTTACATTCTAGTTAAATATATTGATATTTACTGGGCTTATTCTTAAATTTTAAAAAATTTAAGAATGGAAGAGCAAAATCTGGGTAAGTTCCATATAAACATTTGATGCTTTGTCCACTATAGAATGGTGTTTAAAACAAGCGGACAAAAAGCAAAGACATGGAACGTGGTTACCATATTAACTGTGACCTACTGAAGAACATTTTTGTTCAAGTTAGATAGAGATCTTTTTCTTCCACAAATGGTTACTGGAGATGAAAAATGCATTCTATACAGCAATTCACAAAAAAAAACAATGGTTAATACTAGAACAACTACATTTTTCTCCCCTTCAAAACTAGGTCTTTATCCAAAAAATGTGTTACTAACTCTATGGTGGGATTTTACAGGAATTATTCACTATGAGATTATTAATCTTTATACAACCATAACAACTCAATATTATTGTGCTCAGCTAGATAGACTAAACATGACTTTGACTCAGAAACATCCAATACTAATTAATGCAAGACGTCATAGTGCCAGAATCGCCAAGAAAAAGTCAAAGAATTAGGCTGCGAACTGCTTCCTCACCCTCCGTATTCTCCTGTAATACTACACCGTCCAAGTATCACATTTTTAGATATGTGGGACATTTTTTCATGGAAAAAATCTAACTATCAAACTTTAACTTTTAGATAAAATATTATTTTGTTCGATATGAAGAAAAAGACATTACTTATGGGTAGACCTATACCATGCACAACCTTAAAAGTTTAGTAAACTCTTAACTTAACTAAAATAAACCGTTTTCTTCCTCCAGTCTTAAATTTTTATTCTTTGTAAATCATTCCACTTTGTCTTTCATCATTTTCTTTTCTTTCCTCGCAAATTGCATTCAAATACTCCCTTGAGAATTCTGTCTGATTCCATCCTTGGAATATATCTTAATCATCTCGACCTTTAACGCTTTAACTACAATCAATATATAGGCCCTCACGTGGGTGCCGCACCTTAAGAAGGTAACCGGGAAAGCAAGAGCCATGGCTCGTCTGCTTTACCCCCTAATGAACGGCAAAAGTAAGCTCTCGCTGAACATCCGAATAACCTTGTATAAAATCATGGTCCGATCCGTCCTCACCTACGGATCTCAGGCCTGGTTCCCGTACCTCCCCCCAACGTCGATTGCAATTCTGCAATCGTTCCAGTCACGTGTTCTTCGCACATTAGTAGGTGCCCCATGGTTTGTAAGGAATGCGCAAATCCATCGGGAAACTGACACACCAGAGATTCAGACATTCCTGTCCAGACTTCTGGACAAATTCCTAGCGACGGCGTCCCTTTCGGACAATCCGCTAATCAGAGCCACGGCAGCTTCATTGCCGGCCGTTGCCCCAGTATGACCATCCTCTTCGGTCATCACCTCCATGCCTAAAGGACGGCAGCTAAAACCCTTCGAACAAGCGACACTGTCGTGACGTTCGAAAAATCAGCGAATACAAGTCAGGGCCTTCGGGTCAACTTAACCTCCAGGACAAGAAGAAGAAGAATCAATATATATCCTATTCCCGAAACAGTAGCCTCTATTCTTGATTAGTTCTTCTTTTTCAGATATCTCCTACCTTATTGTCTCTAAAAATATTAATATCATCAGGAGATGATTCAATCTGGTTAAGGGAGTTAACGTCTGAATGATTGTGGCGTGTTCATATATTATTTTCCTTTATTTGGGTTATTCGCCACTATCTAAATCTCAAAAAATATCAAAAATACCTGTTCTTATGTAAAGAAAGAATCACTGGGTAAAAACAAAAAACCAAACGGAGACAAATTTCTCAGTGATTCTTTTTTGTAATAAAGGTGCCTAACGAACAAAATATTAAAGATATAAAAATGTTATCAAAAATTTTGCAAACATTTAACGTTAACGTTTCGGAGAGTTCGTTCCATTTTCTAAACTAAACTAAAAAATCAATTATATTAATTTGTAATATATAAAGTAACGAGTGAAAGTAAATATATTTTTTTGTGTATATCAACGATACTTACATTGACAACAATAGATTTTCATGACAGTGACATACTACCAAAAAATATATGAGACAGGTATTTTTGATATTTTTTGAGTTTTAAATAGAGGCAAAAAACCCAAATAAAGGAAAAAAATAAGGGAGTTAATATATTCAAATTTAGTCTTGTCTCTATTAACAAATAATCTTCTATTTTGATTAGATTTTATATTATTTGTGTTGATGTCCGTATTTCATTAAAACCAGGAGCCACATTAACTGTGGTGTCTAAGGCGTTAGCCTTACGTTACGGCAGTTAATGTGGACCGGGTTCGAATCCCGTACTAGGCAAAAAAGCTTTTCTAAAATTTTTGTGAATGTTTCTATGTAAGAGTGTAAAATCTGACAAGGAATCATCCCTCAGTCACGCCAGTTCGAGGCTGGGTAAGGCCGGATGTCTTCTGAGAGGTTTTCTACGTTGGTCATTCGCCAGTCGGTAGGCTTCTCGAGATACTTTCGGTTAAGCACAAAACCAAGGGTTGATAGACCGAGGGGGGTGCTGACCGAGATTTTCGGTAGCTGATGACCGTGGTTCGGAACCCACGTTAAGCTGTAGGTCCAGTCGCTAAATAGCCTTCTCAGTTGCTGATGCGCCTCTAACCCCAAAACTTTACTTTTCATTAAAACCAACAAACCTATTGCAGAGCTATATTTCATTTATAAATCATATATGTCTTAAAGATCTTGCCCATATTTCCTTATAAATCTTTAAATTTTATTTACAAAAAATTCAATTACTTCCTTATTGTTATTACACTTCAGTTTCGAAAGTACCAAAATTAATATGCAGCAAATCAATTTTGAACATTTCACAAATCAAGTAATATATCCGATATTAAATATATCACATTTTTTGAGTGTGTTGTCCCAAGGATTATTTATTTTCCAACAAAATTAAATCAATTTCTAATAAAAATGTGTGTGTATTTTATATTCGTATTAGTCTGAATTAATCAACTAATCGGTGCACTGGAAAGTTTTTATTCTTTGCACATGTTCGATTGACATTGAACTGTTTTCGTATGCCACAGTTATATAAAATATTTTTGCGAGAAAACGTGACATTGCACTATCATTTTATATAACAATATTGTTACAATATCTCTTGTTGGAATGTCAATCCAAAATCCACAAGCTTTACATGTTCGAAATAGTGCTGTATGAGGTTCCCAAGGGAAGCAATAAAGGAACAGTTTTATGATAATATCTAGCGCAAAAAGAACATGGCTTACCAAACAAAACCCAGTCATACGTACTCATCAGTACCTAATGTGAAATTCAGTACACTTGGGATAGTAAAATTAAGTCAAAGCAGAACTTTAGATCTCCATTGTCAAGAAATGGAGCACGTAAACCAAACTTTGATTCTACAGCATGATAATTCAAAACCGCACATCGGTGTTCCTCCTCCACCTTATTCGCCCGATATTACAACCTCGGATTTCCATTTAATTCAATATTTGCAGCAATTTTCGAATGGAGAAAAATTGTCGAATATAGAATAGATCAAAAATCAACTTTCGTTATTATTTATCAAAAACTACCTTCGTTCTACCGATCCCAAATTGAAAACATGGCAAAAGATCGTCGATAAGACGATTAATTAAACTATTAATCAAGAACAACAAAATATTGGAAATTTACTTTGATTCAATTTACGAAAATAACAATATTACTTTCCGATACACTTAGATTTTTTAACATATAGATTTTCCGACCTTAGATAAAAGAAAAAAAAATGACAATGGGACAGTCCTTATTATTATATTAACGTATAGCTATCATTAAATTAATTGAAACAATTTTTCAATTTTTACAATAATATCCATCAATTTCAGAAATGTTTTAACGTTCTGTTCCTAAAAATTCGTTCAGGACGGAATATCACAACTTGGAATATCACATCATGGTGAAAAATACTGTGTACTGGCAAAGATTAATATTCTAAAAAGAAAAACCAAAATTACTTATGAAAAAACAATACTGAAACACTAAATTAAAAAATGTTCTCTCTGCCATCATACAACATACGCTCATAATTTTTTTAAAGTCATAAAAAATTATAATTATATCATTTCCCGTAGGTTACTGGCTCTGGTACTTATGGTACTGCGTATGATGCCATCGATGGTAGGGACAAAAACTACTGGGACGTTTTACAAAGACAAGTAAGTAAAATTTCAATCCTTGTAATCGTTCATATACCCAATGTTTCGTTTTTCAGTTTAAATGTTGTGGTGTTGACGGTCCAAAAGACTGGCCCGACAAAATCAGACCCATCTCCTGCTGTTTGGATAAATTCTGTTGGGGAGACACAGCCGTATACCACCAAGTTGGATGTTACGATACTCTAGTCGAAAAAATTCATGCTAGTACAACAGTCCTGGTTTATGTGGGAGTTGGAATCGCTTTTGTAGAGGTACGTGCACTTTCAAAATATTCGGCTAGTAGTTATAAAAAAATATATTCCAATGCACGTCACGCCATTATAACAAAACTATAAAATAACGCTACTTACTAATAAAATTGCATATGTGTATATAATTGACATTAAGAAGAAGAATCTAATACTTATTTACCAACTACCAGTTCATTCTTACGAACAAAACATAATAAATATATCTAAAAAGAACTATACCACATACCAAAAGAAAATACACCACATCTCGGTGTTGCCTTCGCTGTCTCAAGAAACATCCTTGGTTCTATAACAAATGTCCAGCCAGTAAATAATCGACTTATGACACTATCCCTTAAGTGTGCTAACAAAAACTATACATTAATCAATGCACACCTCCCAGTTAACGAAGAAAATAAATCTAATCCTGAAAAAGTAAATAAGTCCTGGGAAATTCTAGAAAAGACTATCTCTAAAATTCCCTCTAACCATGTAAAAATCCTATTGGGTGATTTCAACGCCTAGCTAGGGAAAGAAAAAAAGTACAGGAAAACAGTTGGCAGTTTTCCCGCTCATAAATGGACTAACCATAATGGTAGAAGATTGGTTGAACTATGTTCGCAGTTTAATTTTAAATTGACCATGTTGCCATTTCGTACCCCAATTATAAAGAGATTTTGAATGTTCAAGTCACGAAAGGAGCAAATATAGACACGGATCACTACTTGACTAGAATCAAACTTAGCTTAAAACCTCGAAAACTTATTCAAAAGCGGCTGCTAATACCAAAGTTTGACCCAACGAAAATAAAACCAGCCCTAACAGAAGAACTTGATAAACAACCAGCACAGAACTGGGAAGAATTGAAACAAAAAATTATTAAAACAGCCTTAAAGTTGGTCCCTTTACAAAAACGTAGAAAACATCCGTGGTGGGATGAAGTTTGCGAGCAAGCAGTATTAAGCCGAAGTAAAGCATTCAAAGATTGGAACAGTCAAAAAACAGCAATAAACTATAACATATTTTTGGAAGTAAGAAAAGAAACATCGAAGCTAATTAGACAAACTAAAAGAAAATATGAAAACAATCAACTTAATGAAATAGAAAAAGATTTCCAAAAACATAACACTCGAAACTTTTACAAAACATTTAAAACTAAAGTAACAGACTATCAACCGCAAAGTCTTTGCTTCCAAAAGGAAAACGGACAATTGGCTCTAAATAACGAAGATAATTGCAAAGAACTTGCGAAATATTTTGAACAAATACTAAACTGTCCTGAGCCCTTAAACAAATTAGCAACACTAAAGCCTAAACAAACAAACCCAGATTCATTACCACCGAATGAAGATGAAATAATTAGGCAAATCAAGCGGCTTAAAAATAACAAAGCTTCTGGTGAAGATGGAATCACTGCGGAACTTTTGAAATCCGCTGGTCCAGGTACAATCAGGGAAATAACCAAAATTCTACAAGAAGTTTGGCGAACCGAACGGATTCCGGAAGATTGGAAAGATGCTCTAATCCATCCACTACATAAGAAAGGAGATAGAACGGATGTAAACAACTATAGAGGGATATCTCTTCTCCCAGTTTGTTACAAGATTCTATCTCAATGTCTACTAGACAGAGCACAGGGACAGTTAGAACCTAAAATTGGTGAATATCAAGCAGGTTTTCGACCGGGCAGATCCTGCCCTGAACAGATCCTGAATCTGAAGTTGATTCTAAGACATCAAAAACTGTACAATAAAAATCTCGTCTGTACATTTGTGGATTTCAAAAAAGCATATGATTCTATTGACCGCGAATCTTTATTCCGAATCTTGAAAGAACAAGGACTAGATCATGGTGAGATCTCATGGTGTGATCATGGGTGAGATCATGGGTGAGATCTCGGAGCCCTTCGAAATTAAAATTGGAGTGAGATAAGGGGATGGACTCTTGCCACTTTTATTTAACTGTGTTCTAGAAAAAGTAATACTGGAGTGGCGTGAAAAAAAGTCGGCCCTGAATATTGACCAGCCCATTAAACTGGGGAGAACCAACAACAAAATTGATTGTCTGGCATTTGCTGATGATCTAACAATTTTAGCTCAAGATGTATTAACGGCACAGAAACAGATTGAAATCCTAAAAGAAACAGCAGAAAATGTAGGACTCCAAATTTCCTTTGAAAAGACACAATACATGACCTGCAACAGACTAAGAACGCCATTTCTAAAAACAAAATATGGTAACATCAGACGAGTCTCTCAATTCAAATATTTGGGTGAAATAATCATGGAAAATGCGTTGGCAAAAGCGGCCAATAAGGGTAGATGTCAAAAAATGGAAACGGCATTGAGACTTACACAAAACATTTACAACAAAAAATGCCTATCTAAAAACACAAAACTGAGACATTACAACACAGTTATTAAGCCAGAATGTCTATATGCTGCGGAAACGCTCATTTTGAATAGAAAGAGGGACATCGAGGACATTGAAAAGAAGGAAAGAAAAAACATAAGAAAAATCCTAGGGCCCAAACAAATAAATAGCATAACATACCGACTTTGAGAAAACCAAGAAATCAAACAATACACAGAAATACATAGCGATATGAGAAAAAGAAGACTTAAGTTTTACGGACACATAAAACGGATGAATCCGAGTAGGTTAACTAGACAAATAGTCGAATTTTATGAAAATAGGAGTAAAGCTAAAGTAGAAATAATTAAATGGATTGCTGCAATTAAAGAGGACCTAAGATCAGCAAATATTGCACAAAGTGAATTCAGGATAGAGGCTGTTTCAGACACAAGGTTAACGTTTGGAAGGTTAGCCAGAGAGAAAAATGTAGGAAGACTGGAACAACTTGGTCTGACAAAAGGAAACAAGCTCACAGCGAAAGAATGAAGTCGGTATGGGCACAAAGGAAGGCTAACAACAACAAACGCCTCTAATTGTACTTCGCGTGGTCCACCAGGGCCCATACGTGAATAATAATAAAAAGAACTATATATTATACATAGGTTAGGTTATCATAGGTAGGTATCATCGTATGATCGTTTCTGCACTTACATCAACACAAAACAAATATTTTAAAGCCACATTAGACGCCTCAAATAAAAAGTTCAAATAACCAATCAGATATCAATTAATATTATTAAAATATGAGTACGATGATGAAATGAAAAATTAGATCCTTTTTTAATGAAATATGGGTTTTTAATCGAAAATCGATTTTTTTCAAACGTAATCTGCTTTTAGTTCGATGTACTTCGCCAAACGATCTTCCAACTTTTTATGAATTCGAAAAAATATGACTTGTCGAACTCTGTAAAATAGTCCTCTGTTTAAGCGATGATCTCTTTGTTTGGAGTTTTTTTTTTTCGAACCAGCCATTTCTTCATATTTAAAAAAAGATATAAGTTAGAGGGGGGCCAAGTCCAGAGAATAAGGTGGATGTGGTTTCAATTCGTTGTCGTGGTGAAACAACTCTTCGTAAATTTTGACCAACAATAAGCATAAAACCTTTCTGAAATCGTCTTTCTCTTTTCCAAATAGTCGATGAAGAAAATATCCCAGAAAGCAGTGCCCATAACATTTCCGGTCGATGGAAGTGTCTTTGCCTTCTTCTGGGCACTTTCGCTTGGTATTCCAAATAACGCACTATTTGAACTGTTCTTTCATTTCATGTGTATAGTGATGAATTCAAGTTTCATCAACAGGCATGAATCGCTACATGATTGCGTTGATACAGGTCTAAACATTGCTGTGAATTAATTGGTCCATTCTGTTTTTCATGTAGGATAATAGAGCGCCCTGGGCGCGGAGCGGCACTCGACGTAAAAATCAACTCACGAAATTCGTTCTTTTCCATGATAACAAAATTATCGAAGTTGTCATCTTTTGAAGAATATCAAACCAAAACTAAAGGTCATATCGGTTTGAAATTTATAGAGAGCTTACTTTGAAAGCTTACTACTACATAGTAGCTTACTAGAAAGGATGCTAAATACTTTTCAAAAATGCAGTTAATCGTATTTGATTCTGTCTCTATCTCCGTAAAGTCTAAACCTTCGGTTCACTAGAAGATAATAATATTACTGTAACTTTTATTTATTTACATATATCAACGTCATAGTCAAGGTAAAATTAATTAACAACAAATAATTTGATAGGCTTGTGGTAAAAATGTGAACAAAAAAATATTATAAGAAATATCAATAAAAGTACTATGTTGTTCTTTTGTATCAGCAATTTTAGATAGTTCTTCTATTCAATTGAAATCATAGTTTTGGTTTTTAATATTATTAATTAAAATAATGTTAAATAAATCAATGTAACAAAATAATTAAATTATAGCCAGTATGACATTATTGCTGAATGCAATTTTAAGGCATGTTCTCTTAAAGAGGGTGTTAAGATTACACGTAAGAAGAACAACTGAGAATTAATTGTTTTATTCAGTAACGTTTTGAGGTTTCCCGTCAAAACTTGCTTCCTGCCGGTCGCGTTGGCTCGGATGGTAGAGCGGTGACTTTTCGCTGATAGTTGGTTCGATTTCCAGCTCGGATGGTCGTTTTTCTTTTTTTCTTCAAGTTTTCTTCTTTCTTTACACAAGTCCAAGAAGCCGTGACGAGAGTCGTTGAGACCATTCCGAAAAACGACATAAAAAATGCTAGCATTACGGGAGGAATGTACTGTGAATAAAAATAAATAATGTTTATGGATTCCACAGTTGGTTATTTGTAAAATATTTTCAAAATATTACAATATTAAATGATACACTTTAATGATAGCTTGTTAATGTTTCAAACGTTTATCAGCGATTTTGCTCTACATATGTTTCGCGTTGTGTTGTCAAGAGTAGCTTGAACGAACATTTCTCCATGAGAAAGCTCTGTTCGAAGTGGGTATCGCGTTAAGCTACTCTTGAGAAAACCCTAACAAGGCAAATTATATATGTTCAAAGTGTATCGTTCAAAATCCTAGTAGAAGGAAATAACTTTTGCAACATTTGTTGGTTATTTTTTCGGCATACTGTATACATGCCTGAAAATGTTACAAAAAAGTCGTAATATCTCAGTACATACCAATCAGTTGTTTGAAGATAATTTACTTAATTTGAAACTAGAAAATTTAAAAAGCTTAAAGGAGAGGAAAGCTTAAACAGAGAGGGTCATACCAGCTAACCTTCAGTAGTGGATGATGACCAAATTAGAATATAAATTATGTTAAACCTAAGATCGATGACCAAAGAGCGATGACCAAATTTATACAATATTTCGATTCCAACTGTCCAGATCTGGAAACTAACGGAAACATATACTTTTTAAATAAAAAAAAACCATTAATTATTTTGCCAAAATTATTTCTTTCTATTCAAAATACATCCGTTCCGCATCAATACAGCGCTGAGCACGTTCAACCAATACTAGTATATATTTTTATGTCGTTTTTCGGAATCGCTTCGATGATCTTCGTCACGACTTATTGGACTGGTGCAATACTGTCATTGGCCCTATGGACTTTTTCCATCAACTCATCGCGACAATTCATTGATCAGTTTTAGATATAAAGCTAGATATACAGATGAGATAAAGAATAAGAAGGATGTTGTAAACAAGAATATTTTGTGTCTCATAGACAAACAAATTTGACCAGAATGTCTTATTACAACCATCATATTCTCAAATGTAGAGCAGCTTAAAATTTTAAGATCAATATCTTTGATAACCATAAAAAATATATATTGCAGACTGTTTAAGTGTTATTATTTTTTTTTGTCGTTATAGGCAATTTATATACGAGGATAAAGTGAAAAATCAGATACTTCTAAATGAGATATTGTTTTATTGATCGAAAATCGATTTATTTTTTAACGTAGTTTCCATTTTGCTCGCTATACTTAGTCCAACTATTTTTCAACTTTTTTTATGCAAAACCTCTGCTTCGGAGATGATCCCTTCATTTGATATGAATTTATTTCTAGCCATCCATTTCTTCATGTTTGGAAAGAGAACGAAGTCGGAAAGGGTAAAGTCCGGAGAATAAGGTAGATGCAACATTAATTTGTGGC
Organism: Cosmopolites sordidus; assembly: GCA_031761425.1. Classification (NCBI taxonomy): domain Eukaryota; kingdom Metazoa; phylum Arthropoda; class Insecta; order Coleoptera; family Curculionidae; genus Cosmopolites; species Cosmopolites sordidus. The sequence continues at coordinate 92,752 of JARFXV010000830.1, forward strand.
GCAAATTGACCAATTTCTCTGTTGCAGCGGCGAACGGGATGGATTGTCGTTGAGAAATATTTTATATTTAAAATGCTAAATGAAGTTATTTTTTATCAAGTCTTCCTTAAATTTGATAAATAATGCAGCACAATACTCTCCTGTGATCTTTTTTGTTCCGCAGTAAGCAAACGCGACACCCATTACTCTACTGGCTTTCTCATTCCCAAATGTTCATGTAGCATGTTTCGTACAGGTTCGTGTGAGATATTTATCATCTCAGCAATAACTCTAACCTTCGCTCTGCGATTGGTTAACAGTAAATGGAATTTGCTTATCATTTCTCCAGTAGATACCTCAACCAGGAGTCTTGAACGCGAAGCCTGAGGCGTCTTGAGCCTCGTCACATCGAAACCCAATAAACTACTTATAAACCCTGAGATGTAAAGGAGTTTGTGCTACTTTTCAGAAATGGAACCACATTTGCATTTATCAGAGAAGTATATAAATTTCCACTTTATCCGTATATAATATTATTATATTTTAAAAACAATAAAAAATTGTTTGTTGATTAAAGAGTAAAATATTTATATATTTATCCCAGCTAAAATTTAAGAAAAAATTACCACCTGGTATAAATAATGTTTATTCAAATTAACAACAAACGAGCTTTGTTTCGCAATGTGAATAGCCTACCAAGCCCAGGAAAAATGTAGGCATAACATCAAATAGAAAGTGATCTACGAGGCTCCATTGAACTCTCAAAATGACGCTTTCAAATTCGTTTTACAAATACGCGTGGCCGTGTGAATATTCAACCTAATATTAGGAACCATAAAAATAAACAACAAAAAGGAGAAAATTTTTCAGGGTCATAACTGTTTCCACTCTAAATTATTATAATATTTGTTTATTTCTTTAGTGGCATGCTTAGAATATACATAAAACTAAAGTGCTAAATAAGGCATGAGTACATTCTATATTAACAAAAAAAAATTATATTTTATTATCTTTATCATAGCAAACTAAAAACATTAATGTTCTAATTGGTTTACTTAACAATATGCGAAGGATACCTTTTGTTCTTATTCCATTCACCTTAACGCATTCATAGAGTGTGTTTTAAATAAATCTATTGATTATTGAAAATTACTTCAATATAAGATTCATTATTAAAATAAAAAAAACTACAATATCACCTTTTAAAATTGTATTGCTATATTTTTCCTTAAATGTAGATAATTTACATTACTACGGAGACTAGTCAAAAAGCTTCTAATCTAATAACAATAAACCTGGGTTCAATTTCGAAAGCTACTTTTATTTTTAAATATAATCTCCCATAAGTTCAATACAGTTTCTTTAAAATTTCTCTAATAATGACAGTCCAGAAAAACCCTCTTCAGGTGAGTTCTCAAATATCTCTCTATAGGTGTTCTGGGTGAACAAATGAAAATTGGTGGTGCCAAATCCGGTCAATACGCCGGACGGTCCAACCATTTAGACTTCATATCGTAATTCATGCAATTTAGCAATTTCGGTTTTTAGTGATGCGCAAAGTTTAGTTTTATTTAAGAGTTAATACAGTTTTAATTTACAATATAATCTTCATCGCTATTGACAGCCTTCACCCATCTCTCTAACAAACTTTCTATTTCCTTTTTGTAAAACGTTCTTCGAGTGCAGTTTTGAAAATCGTTGGCATTTGTTTTTTGCGAAGAAAATGTTCTATAGATCTGAAAGGATTGTAATCTGATGGGGCAGTATCAGGAGAGTACGGTGGATAAAGAAGTACTTCCCAGCCTAACTCATAGATTTTTCTTGGGTGATTCTAGCACTATGATTCTAGCACTATGCACTAGTCTTGCATTGTCATACTGAAGAATAACACCTTTTTGATTAACCTTGGACGTTTTCAGAACCTCATAGTAAATAATTCCTATAAATTCCCACCATACTGACACTAACATTTTTTCTTAAAATGACCTTTTTATTTTCAACACACTATATGAACTCTGAAACAGTTCTGATGAAAAGGTCTGGTGAAAGAATTACTTGAATTTATTAAGTTTTGGTAAATCACTTTTGATTTAATACATGATATATTATACCTAACCCGAAGAGATTTACCAGTAAACACCAAATCACTTTATTTAACTGCCCGACACGCATTTTGCTAACCATGTTAGTATAATCAGGAATTGACTAGATATAATTCTGTTAGATTAGGAGATGCTGAAGTGAAGTTAAATAAAGTGATTTGGTGTTTAGTTTTAAATCTCTTCGAGTTTAATCTTTGACACGGAAGGTTCCAGTAGAGCAATGGATGATATATTGTAGCTACTAAAATTTTAAATGCAACTACTATTTTTACTTACTATATTCACCTGCTTGTGCTTCTTTTTTCTCTTTTTGTTAGCTTCTATTCTCGTTTCAGGTGGTGGTTTTTCTTCGGGGTCTATAACGCCAAAAAGAAACTGTAATTGACAAAAGTTTGGTTCTTTTCAGGTTCTGGGGATCTTCTTAACTTGTTGGTTGGCCAGCCTGTGTAGAGAAGACGAATAATAAATAATTTTCGAATCTCTCCCGCTAAAAAATTTCTCTTGTATAAACCACCACCTTCATTTCAACTGTGGGTCGAAAATGTAATCAAAACAAATCTTAATTTCCTTTGCAGATTTTAGGCATATTTTTAACGTGTTGGCTGGCAAACGCAATTCAGAGCGAAGAAGACGAGGTCATAAAGATCCACAATGGTAGGGATCTACAAGGTCATTCGGAATCGTAGAATACCAAGGAAAAGCCGTGAACTAATTAAAGTTGCAAGTTCATACCAAAATGTTAAATATAACATTCCAAAAGAACAAATTTAATATTTTTCCGACATAATCGCGCTTGAGATTATGTGATAATATTATTTTAAGGGAAAATTTTTCCTTGTTTAAAAAATCATCCATGCCAAATAGTGTTCATCAAATAGGGCATGTTTCATCAACATCGTATTAGCCCTCACTCATTAATTATGTACTTTTCTGTCATTATTTTTTCTATCAGCAAGTTTCATGTTGAGTAGAAGCAAAAGGAAATTTTAAATTTACTTTAAATGTGTTTTTGTTAACAAGCATTAGCCATATCATAGTTATTGTTATCGCTTAAATTAAGAGAGCAATTATTTTTAAGTTACCCATTTATATTTATAAAACGTACGAATATTTTTGAATGTTTCAACTAGCACTAATTTAGTTCTAAGTTGTTTTTTTGTACAAATTATTTAGTTGTGATTATTACATGTGCTAAAACTTTATATAGATATTAATACACGTCAACCAATACGTCCAATAGGAATACTCGTTATAATTTTATCATAAGTTTTATCATTGTAAATATACAAATTATTTCCAATAATTTTATAAATAAAGATCAAGTATCCAAATTTAGTACTGTGTTTTCTTTCTATTATGATAAATCCAATATAATATTGAATATAACAGGTGTACCATAAGCAAGTTTCTATTTCATTAGTTCACTGCGCAAACGCAACAACAGTGAGGGGCGCGGGGTGCATGCCAATCGATATGCCCGCGTTTAAGAATTTAGTCGTTGATTGATTCGGCAACTGTTGCGCAGAGAAAATTGTGCAATCATCGTGCAACACACATTGTGAAACGCAAGCATCAAAAACCCTAGATTCGCCTGAAGTGCCTACAGGCGAGGAATGATCGGCCCCTACTTTTTTGAAAACGGAGCGTCATATGAAAACTACAAAACTTTGCTGGTTATAATAAAAGAACCTGATTTCAGAAATACAGAGCAACGTCACACACTTCTAACAGGTCTTTGTTGTATACTTCCATACTTCCATACTTCCAACGTCTCTGTAATGTATATCGCTATATCAAAAAGAAACTTTCTTTTGAGACACCTGTTATTACAATGAAAACTGGTGGAAAATTTGTGATAAATATATGATGTTAAATCGAAGAATAGTGAGCTTTCAACAGAATAATTATCGAGTCCCTAAGTCACAAAAATAAAACTGAAAAATATTGAAATGCTTTTTAAAGTATTTAACAACGAAAGACCGCTTCTTCCTTCCATTTTTATCTCCTTACAGCCAAAGGTTTGTTTTCCAGAGAGATAACACTTCCAGAAATGTGGGAACAAATGCAATATTGCAGAACTTTATATTATAATAAAAAGTAAGGTGAGTTTTATTTTATAAATTCGCGCGCTTTATGTATAAGTTGGTATGATTATTCTTATCATCTGATAGAAGTTCCATATCATTTCGCTTGATAATGTGGATATTATCAAGTCTTTTGTAACTGTTAAATCGTATCGGCAATTTTTTTAAATAAATAAATTTATCGAGGAAAGAACTTGCCCTCAATTGTACCTAAAAACGAATTTATTTATATTAATTCATTAAAAATCTTCAAAAAGTGTTAGGACAATGAAGCTATACAAAGAAAGTGCCTACATTAATATAAGGTCTCCGGTGATGATAAAGAGGCACTTAATGATGAATCTCGTTCAGGAAGACGTTTCAAGTCAATCAAGAAGAAAACAACAAAAGATCATGACAGTAGTAAATATAACAGACATTGTAGATATTACTGGAATATTATTTGGATCAAATAATCAATTAAAAAGAAAATGTAAGCTTATTTCATGTGTCTTCTAGTCTTGTTCCAAAAACACTGAATATTTTTAAAAATATCGTGCTGAACTAGCTGAAGAGATGCTTTTTTTGGATAATGACATTCTAAAATGTATAATTATTATTGGTGATGAGATAGATCTATTTTCTGACTCAGAAATATCTCAACAATCTAGCGAACATCGCACTAAAAATTAAATAAAGTCCCTGAAACCACGTCAAAGGCCGGTCAAAATTAAAACAATGTTGGCTCTTTTCTTCGATGTCCATGGTATTGTTCACAATCCGTTCCAACTGATGAAACAGTTAAAAAAAGACAAATTTGTGACCAAAAATCAAACAAATACAGTTCCACAAGCACTATATTCGAGATATGGTACCATGTGAGTTTTTCTTGTTCTTTTGATTGAAGAAATCACTTTCTGGGTGCAGTTCTCCCTCAATAGAAACCATTTAAAGGTTCAAGCCAGAATTAAAGAGATTTAATGGGAAAGAAGTTTGATGGAGAATAAGAAAATATTTTAAGTTTCATTTAAAAAGGCACCTTACTCTTTGATGGTAGTAATATCAGTCTTATGCAAAAAAGACATTAATTTTTACAAAAGTTAAAAACAAATAAAATTCTCAGTTTAAAGTTTGCCTTTCCTTGCCTTGTGATAATCGTAAAAAATCGTTAAAAGTTCATTTTAATAAAAACGATTACAAAACCGGTAATGCTGAATGTTAAATACCCATCTTGTTTGCTTAGCGTCTGTTTCTTTCTGTTTCTAAATCTTGTTTTGAAAAATTCCTTAGTATATATTGTTGATTAAAGTTTATTGGCATTGATGTCATCAACGACTATTTTTAAACGTTATGTATGTCCTTAAATTTTCTTCGCTAGTGTAGGTGTCAACTTACTTATAATGAGATAAATTTGTGCAAAACATAATGTTCTATCTAAACTAGTCAATTTTCATTTTTGAAATGTTTATAGGATCCTTCACTTTTTATTACACGAAATATTTTTAGTTTTGTCGCGAAGAGCGAAATACAATTAAACGGAATCAATTATCACAAACACGTTCAGCACGTACATAAAAAGAAAGAGAAAATACAAACAAAGATGACATGCATCGAATGAGACCACATCGGTCAGTAAGAGACCAATCGGGCGATAATGAATTTGAATAATCGTGCAAGACAAACAAACAAATTTATTGAAGTTTGTCAACAACGTCTGTCGAGTAAGTCTGTAAGGGTAAAAATCATAGAATATATGTATATATATATATATATATATATATATATATATATATATATATATATATATATATATATATATATATATATATATATATAAATAAATAATACACTAAATAGGGTCACAAATACCTGGGCGAGATCCTCGACCCCACAGGAGGAGAGAAGATAGCACAGAAGTCTCGATCACAGAAGAAGAAGAGAGCATACGGCAAGACACATAATATCTATAATAAGAAATGTATATCCACACACACAAAACTAAGACACTACAACATAGTAATCAAACCAGAGGTACTATACGTAAGCGAGGCACTTACACTCCACACAAAAAGTGGCATAGAAAACATACCAAAAGAAAAAAATTCTCGGCCCAAAACTAACAGAGGAAGGATACAGACTACATTCTAGGATGACGTTGCGGCGGACATAAGAAAAAGGAGGTTGAAATTCTATGGACATATCAAGACTCACCAAAAAAATTCTTGCATACTTACAAGGGGTCAAGTCAACAGTACCATGGATCGTACAAGTCAGAACTGATCTGCGTAAGACACAAATGAATCCGACAGACATTGAGGAAAGAAGCACCTACAGAAACAAAATACATGTGTCTAACGTCGCACCAGAGAGCGAAGTTTCAGGGAGATCATAAGGGATCATAAGAGGGAGATCATCGTTGTATATATATATATATATATATATATATATATATATATATATATATATATATATATATATATATATATATATATATATATATATATATAACGAGCAGTTCTCTTACAAACTTGCCACACTGTTCGTAAGGTACTAGGCTGAATGGGAAAAGCTGAGCTGCTTTCTCATCTTGGTATTGTAAACCCGACCAGCCTAGGCTTAGATGATCGATGAATCATGTTATTATGTCCCTTACATTGGAGGGCACATGATTCTTCTGTTGGTGGTTAGACTCATCAGGGTACCGACATATGCTCTCTCGCCAAGAATATGTCGGTACTCTGATAAGTCTAACCACCAACAGATGAAACATGTGCCGTCCAATGTAAGGGAGGGGTGGGGCTTCCTCCCGGTTAAGCAACTAACCAATGCTCATTATGGCGGAGACGCAGGTTGTTGTGCATTCCACATGAGATTGTGGAACCCAACGGTCGGGAGTGTATAACTCCTGACTGCTGTTGTCTCATTAGAAGCAGTCCAGAGAAATCAAAAAACTTCATTTATAAGCCATCCGACGAGAAGTCGGCGAAAATATGGGTTGTTTGATTGTGAAGAGGGCCTCCCTATTCTTGGTGAGAGAGCATATATCAGTACCCTGATGAAAAGACGAAACATGTGCCCTCCAATGTATGGGATGGGTGGGGCTTCCTCCCGCTCAAGCAACTAACCATTGCTCATATATATATATATATATATATATATATATATATATATATATATATATATATATATATATATATATATATATATATATATATATATATATATTAAAAAAAGTCTTCGGTATATGGTAATAATCTCTGTTTATGAGGAATTCTATGTTTGTTGGTTTGTTAGGACTTTATTTTTAATATATAAAATTGTCTTATATAAAACAATGATATGCTACGATAGTTCTCACATTTTAGTTCACACTTCAGTTCACATCTCCTTCGTTTTGTTAATCTCGAAAAGATTAAATCATCTCCCGATGATATTAACATGGTTAGCGAAAGATGCTTCGAAAAGTTTAAAAAGTGATTTGGTGTTTAATAGTAAATCTCTTCGAATTTAATGTTTCACACCAAAGGTTTCAATCCAAATATTCGAATCAAATCCAAGAATTGATCATTTCTAATGAATCAACCATATTACTGATTGATGTCCCTCTTCAGATAACTGCGCATTATTCCATTATTCCAGATGTTTACTAATGAAAGACTTGGGTGGCAAAATTTTCTGTTTATAGATATTTTACTTTGCAAACCCATATGCCATTTCCTATATTTGGTACTTCGTGGCGCTAGACGTTTATGATAACACTAAGTTTCAGAAAAGATCGAATTATACGGTTTTAGACTCCAGTTGTTCATCGGTCATTCAGTCGCTCTTAAACGTTCAGCTCGAGCCCGACTAACGAGGGCATACAACGTAGAATGTAAGTGGAAATATTCTTTGTTTATAAATATTTTTCCTCTATAAACTTTCCGAGCGTCATCGAACAAGCACCATACTGACCTGATACGGTCCCATACGATTTTTTCCTGTTCCCAAATCTAAAATTATCAGTTCGAGGAACGCGTTTTGAGCCAATTGAGGCCATAAAATAAAATTTGCTAAAGGTCATACCTCAATCAACCTACGAACAATGTATTGACAGTCGAGCGGTGGCATAATTGTATCGAGCTACTTTGAAGACAATGTATAAATAAATCCTTTTGTGTTTTATCAAACAATTCCAGGCACTTTTTATACAGAATATATAATAGTTTCAAAAATTACTGAAATGCAAAAGTACATCGTCTTAAAAGAAGAATATGATTTAAAAAACAATTATTTAATTTGTACATATTAATTTATTTTTCTTATTGTTTGGGGAAACTTTAGAAGTAACCTACGTAGGTTACCTAATTAATGCAATAAAATAGTTTCTACTTTAATATTAAAATTCAATTATTATTTGCATATCAAAAATAGAGCTAAAGTTAAATCAACTTATAATATCCTTAAAATTTTCAATATAAGATATAACACAATACAATCCATATGTATTAGCTTCTTTTTATAAGAATTGAAATGATTTAAAAAAAAAAGGGTATTAGTTCCATTAATGTTTCTATAATAATCATGTAGGTTAAAAGACGCCATGGTAACGGGAAATGTTTTTAACCTTCCCAACCAATGAAAATCCTCTGAAAAAGTTATATGTGGAATCATTAATGATGTGTGTGACGGAATTTTTACTACCCCACACCCCTTTGTAGGCTAATTTAAGCAACGTTGCCATATCTTAACAAAAATATTCTAAACAGGTTTCCACGATGATGTTATCGTTTCTGATTTTAATTCGTTCATTGCTCCTTTTTAAATATATTTACATCAACATTTGTGAGTGACCCCAATATCACAGAAATCGTGAACTATCGTGCGATCATCTAATGACACTTGACAAAATACCAAGTGTGGTGGTTGAATTCTTAATTTTTTTCTTAAAAAACACGTATAATTTTGGAGAAAGATAAAACATTATTTAATCAAAGCAAACGCCATCCGCTAGCTGCAGAGTTTTTGTATCTCTTTGGCAATTTGTAGATGCCCCCTTTCCCCCCCCGCTCCCCCACGCACTTTCATAGAAAGTGCGTTAAATATCAATGATAGTCGAAATCAAATAGTCGATAACAAATGATAGTCGAAAGAGGCCGAAGTCTGGTGAGTACGGCAGGTAGGTAGGTTTTGGATTCTTGAAATATTTTTATTTTTCGTCTCCAGTCATAATCTGATGAAAAAAAACTCTTTCTTTCATGGCAAAAAGCAAAACTTCACACACCGTTTTTCGCTTTTTCGTCGGTCTGTCGTTCAGCTAATGTGGTACCCATTCTCCTACCTTCTGAATCTTTGCCATGGCATGCAGGCGATCATGAAAGATGCGGCGACCAACATTTAACCTCTCTGCAATTTGTTGTTGAGTTTGCATATCGTCTTCTTCCTACAATGCTGGCAATTCCGCATCTTCAAGTTTCCACAAGTATACGACGGCTTTCACTCGTGTTTTTCTTTTGACTGGACAGCAGTACTATTTATTGCGCAAATACTCTTTATTTGTCTCGCTAATTAAATTGCTCATATTTATCACACGAAAATAATATGACGCTAACTCGAAATCGTTTAAACAGCAATGGCGCTTTCCAAGGTACTGTTGTAGCAACAAAATGACATAAGAGATTAGACTGTGAACCAACTCATGTTTCCAGCGCCATCTCTTAAAAAAGTTATACATTATTAATCGCCACACCTGGTAGCTAAAGCCCCCCCCCCCCGAAATAAGTCAAATATTACCTAATATTATACCGAAAAAATACGATGAGTGAAGAGAGTTAAATTATTACATTTGAAGTTTCATTTAAAGTTAAGAACTTTATAAATATGTCGTCATTTTTCCGATGAATATATAGATATTAAATTTCATGTAAGTATATTTTTGTTGTTTTATTTACTTCAAACTAACCCCCCCAAACTAAATCCTGGCTACGCCCGTGTCGAAGATTCTTCGTTGATGGTCTCATCGAACTATATCGAGCATCTGCCTAGCTGTGCAATATATTTTTAGTTTAGATTTAGTGTTGTAATAGTTTGTATTTCTATGTATGGTTTGTTATATACTGAATATTTTATTTCATTCTTGTGATGCCATACGAAATAATACAAAACTTAGTGCTCAGAGAATCAGTCGTTAATATATCAAAGACACTTTTACCACATTTAAGACACTTGCAATATACTGATCATAAACCTCCGACTTCGTTGCTTGAACTTAAAGCCAGTGGCAGCTCGTAAGGCGTTGGGGTCGCCCCTCCAGTATTTATCACAGTAAACAATTTTTCAGAGCAAAATACCATATTTTATTTCCGTTCTGTTTCTCTCCTTTAACTCATTTTAAGATATTATTAAAAATTAAAATCTCCAATGTTGAAGAACATCTATCGACTCATCACATCAAATAATGCGGATAAAAATTCCATCCTCTGGCCACAATTTTTATATCGTTGATCGGACGTTATCTCGTCGTTGGCGTTACACGTTTTGTTGGTTGCCAGAATTCGGGGGTATAACTATTTTCTAAAACATGCTCTTTGGACGTAGGGTCCCTGTGACCGAGCGTATCGGTAATTAGTTTTAAATGCTGGTTTAATATGTCTCGTGTCGCGTATTTCGTTCGTCTCGCGAATACTTGTTTTGATTTGGCATTTGCTATGTGTGTACACACTGAGTAGTACTCTTTAAATAAAAATAATCAACTTTTAAATGCAATCACGCAGGTGTCTGATTTAAAACAGTTAATAATGGTGGCGTTAATGATGGCGAGGTGCTATTCACTGACAAAAATGTGTACAATAACCCTTTTTTGTCATAAAACTTTAATATTTTTTCGAACTTTTCGAACTTCTTATGAACTTTTTCGAATTTTCTCCATTGATTTGCAGTTACAACAAACTGTTTGAATGATTTATTCTTTGGGAAATGGTAAGTACCTACTTATTCATTCCTTTATCTGCGCAACAAACAACAACCCATCCTCCAATGTCCTTGTAAGTAGTAACAATTCAAAATTATAATGTCTTCCTTGTTCAGCTCCTGTATAGGGTTTTAATAGCACGAAAAGTAAAAAGGAGGAAGGGAGGGGAAAGGAAAATAAAATCTTCAGCAGCACTATTTTCTTCTACGCCCTACCACTTTAAAACCCCACGAGCCGCCACTGAGCAAAACATAATAATGAAAAAAAATGTACTTCTGCATTATATTATAATCTGTTCTTGTTATGGTAAATTAATTGAAATTTTATGTGTAGCATATTTAATTCTACGGAGAGAATTATCTCTATTGTGTTTTGAATAACAAAAGACATACCGTAGTAAATATGGCAACATGTGCTCTCATTTGTTGTGGTCGGTGTTAAACCCACGGAAAACGCGAAAAACTATCTGTAAATTCAGTCCTTAACACGCGAATAGACACTACATTAGAGAATAAGAAACCTACCCACCTTTTTTTAAATATAAAGTGGTAGTTTTGAGACAAAAAGCATAAAGTCAACATGGAATCATGTGGGATGAATTTTATAAAGTATATCCTTTTTGCCTTTAACTTAGTATTTGCAGTAAGTATAACAATGTTTGTTCAATGTATATTATACATTATGTACTCGAAAATAATTATTTTATATTTATATAGAAGCTACTATATCTTGAATTATGTTTAGTTGAGCGTTTACACTAATGAAACATTTTTTATATCAAATCAGGCCATTCAATTCAAGGTTCAAAAATAGGTTTATTTAAGTATCTAGCTTTAATTGTGTTTAATAGTATCTTATCTTCTTTCACTGTTATTTGGGGCTGCTGGAAATTCCACGTTGATAATGTAATTGAAATATTCAGCAAACAAGTCCTAATTTTATTATTGAAAGTAAACGTAAACGAGTAACTGTTTGTCAGTTTCAAGCAAACTACAATTATCAAAAAACAAGAAGATGGCTTTTGTTTAAAAATACGCGCGCTTTACATATCGAGACAACCATTTAGTTGGTATGACTCTTTTTGACAATTAGCAGAAGTCAAGGCAGTATCATTTCGCTTGTTAAGTTAGAAATTATACCGTCTTTAACATCTATCTATTTTGTTGATGCATTAAAAGCATTAAAAAAATTTTAAGTCGATGAAGATATATAAAAAAAATGGTTTCAAATATTTTCAAGTGGTACAAGGACTTGAGTGATTGCAGAGCAACAGTTGTAGATCTTGTTCTGAGTATTTATATTAGAGACATTTAGTATTTATTATGTATTAGAGACACTGAGTATTTATTAGAGACATTATTGATAATACTGGAATATCATTTGAATCAATCCAATCAGTTTGTCAAGAACAATTAAGGCTTATGTCGCGTGTCTTTCCATCTTGTTTCGAAAACACTCATTTTTTTTTGTTGAAATTGTTAAAGAGATGCTGTCTTTGAATGATGACTTATATCCACGAAAATAGGAGTATATGCTTATGGTCCAGAAACAGCTCAACAATCAAGCGAGTAATCGTGTCCAAATGATCAAAAAGTCAATAAAGAAACGCGAGTCTATTTGAAAATAACGTCAAGATTTGTGGCAAAGCAATTCATAATGTTTGCATCACGATAATCCACCATCGCATAACGCAAAAATGATTTGTTTATTCAACAAGCACCGTATTTATCAGATATGACACCATGTGACTTTTTCCTATTCCCTCAATTGAGAAAAACAACGTGGACGCCGTTTTGAGTCCTTAGGAGACACTCAAAGGAAGTCGCTGGCCAGTTTGAAATAAATAACGGGTCTTTCAAATTAAGCGGTTTTTTTTAATCCTTAAATAAAACACAGATGGCGCTGTGAATTTGCCTAGGTCTAGTCTCATTCAGAAGTGTAATATATGACATAAAAATGGAGTCGTACACAATATAACAACGCTTTAAAATTGTTGAATTATTTTATGAAAATGGGTGTTCAATGAAAAATGTTTTGATATTTACGGTTTACACAATCGTCCATCTGAAAGCACTATCAATCGAACTGTTCAAAAATGTTAAGGAACTGGTTCGGTGGAAGATAAAAGAAGAGCAATATATAGTCGTAGTCGTCGCTCAGAAGAGTATTTTGATTTGGTACGGTAAGTGTTGATGAAGACACAGACATTTCCATTAGTCGACGTTCACAACAATTTGAATTCAATGAATCATGGCATATTTTACGAAAGGATTTAGCTCTGAAGGCATTTAAGGTTCGAATAATACAGGAACTAAAGCCACTGATCATTCAAAGCATCGTGCATTAATCAGTTAGACCAAAGAATCAAAAAATCATCTTTTCAAATGACGCACATTTTGAATTACACCAATAATATTGGTTTTAAGGTCATTGGATGTTTGTGGTTTATTGGTATAAACCAATGATTTCACATAACCCCAGAGAAAAAATCCAGTAGAGTTATATCGCATGATCTTGGTACCCACGTAATATTTCTTGAAATCACACATTCAACTTTTCTCTCAAAAAATTGATTGAGGCACAAGATGTATGGCCTGTTGCACCATCTTGTTAAAACCAAATGTCGTCTAGATTAAAATCATCCAATTCATATCAGAAAAAATCAGTAATCATGTTTCTGTAGCATTATCCATTGACATTTTCGTTTTCAAATAAATACGATCCATTTACACCTCCAGACCAAAACCACACCAAACTGTCAATGTTTGTGGATGTAAAGGTATGGATATAATAGCAAGGGTGTCTTTTTCACTCCAAATGCAACAATTTTTCTTATTTACGAATCGATTTAACCAAAAATGAGCGCTGAAGATGTTTTTTTCATGAAATAATTTCAATAATTTTGATCTATTTCAAGTTACTCTAAAGCCCAATCAATAAAATGTTTACGCAAACAAATGGTCATTTTGTTTTAGTTCTTGGGTTAACTCACTTTTGAAATGCAAATCTTTATGAAGAATATTCTATGTAGTGCCAGAAGAAATCCGAACTTCTTGGAAACGACGTGTAATTGGTTGTTCTGGATTTTAATTCACACTTTGGTTCACGGCATCGGTGTTTTCAGCAATACGTTTAAGTTATTGACAGATTGGATTCTTAGCATCACAATCTCTAATATTTGATTCGAATTTGTTAATTAAATTACAATCTTTGTATGTTGATTATGTTGACCATAAATTTCAGGAAAAGCTCGAAACATAGCCCGAATAAATTGATTATTGTCTGAATGATTGTGGCGTGTTCATATATTTTTTTTCTTTATTTGGGTTTTTCGCCACTATCTAAAACTCAAAAAATATCAAAATTGCCTGTTCTTATTTAAAGAAAGAATCACTGGGTAAAAACAAAAAACCAAACGGAGATAAATTTCTCAGTGATTCTTTTTTGTAATAAATTTGCCTAACGAACACAATTTTAAAGATATAAAAATGTTATAAAAAATTTTTACAAACTTTTAAAGTTAACGTTTTGGAGGGTACTCTCCCCCCGTTTTCGAAACTAAACTAAAAAATAAATTATATTAATTTATAATATATAAAGTAATGAGTGAAAGTAAATATATTTTTTTGTATATGTCAACGATACTTACATTGACAACAATAGATTTTCTTGAAGTAATGTTTACTGTGTGATTGTTTATTGTACTGATTGTGTATTTAAATATTTAAATGTGTTTAATTGTATTCTTTAGAATCGGGAACCATATTGAATTTAAATCTACCGAAGGCATAGCAATACAGTTATTTTTATTTAAATTAATTATAGCGGTCTCTTTTAATCTTCTATATTTTGTTACCTATTATTATATTATTATTATATTTTATTACCTTGTTAGGTATTTTTGATATTTTTTGAGTTTTAGATAGTGGCGAAAAACCCAAATAAAGGAAAAAAAATAGATTGATTATTGTTTTAATAAATTTGAACAAAGTAAAGTAAAGTGTTTGGGTTAGAGGCGCATCAGCAACTAGGCTATTTAGCGACTGGACCTACAGCTTAACGTGGGTTCCGAACCACGGTCATCAGCTTAAGACAAACCCAGGCCAGCACCCCCCTCGGACTATAAACCCTTGGTTATGTGCCTACCCATAAGTCTATCAGGAAACCTACCGACTGGCGAGTGACCAACGTAGAACACTTCTCAGAAGGCATCCGGCCTTACCCAGCCTTTAACTGGCGTAACTGAAGGGTAATTCGTAGTCGGATTTTACACTCTTGCCTAGAAACAATCACAAACATTTAGGAAAGATAAACGGACAGAAGAAAGAAAAATAACCACACTTTATGTTATTATTGCTGGATGCAATTTGAAGGATGTTCTCTTAATCACCTCTGTGAAATCACACGTAAGAACAGCTGGAATTTAATTGTCCTATTCCGTAGCCTTTTTGCGTTGCTAAATGACTGCTACGACATTTTACAAAAATATACAGTACTAGTTTAATAACCCTTTACAATCTTAATATATTTTTTATAACCCACGTTAAGGTGCAGGTCCGATTGCTAAATAACTTTAATGGTTGACGCATCCCTCATACAAAAAAAAATACCAGTACCAGTCATAGAGTTTATGTAAGGATATACCAGGGTAAACCGAAAAGTCAGAAATTTTAAACAAACTTAAATTTTTTCAAAACACTTCGCCCAACGATTTTACAACTTTTTATGTCAAAATTGCAAAATAGTCCTCTGTGTCGGTGATGGTATCTTTATTTCAGCTATATACAGGGTGTCCCAAAAAATGTAAACACACTTTGACTCGTTCCAAAATCAGTATTTATTTTCATACAGTTTACTTTACGGTTAAAAAAAAAGACTAAAAGAAGTGCCTTTATTTTGACTAACGCTAGTTTTCAAACTGCTCACTGTCGTGGTCCAGGCATTGCTGATAACGAGAAGCAATGGAATCGCAAACATCGAGAACCATTTCCATTGGTATTTGTCCGCATTCTTTTTCAACCGCTACTCTGAATTCACTGACTGTTGCCCGGTTTTATCTTATAAACCTTGTCTTTAATGTATCCCCATAAAAATAAGTCGAACGGAGTAAGGTCAGGTGAACGTGCGGGGTGTTCAGCCCAACCTCTTCGTCCAATCGATCTGTTCGGTAGAATCTCGTCAAGATAAGCCCTTATATCATGATGCACCATCTTGTTGAAATTAAAAGTTCTCACCCTCAAAAGCTTCCCAAATGCGTGGAATCACTGCTTCCTGTAACAAATTAATGTAAACAGCACCAGTTGAAGTACAGTAAAAAAAGAACGTTCCAATTAATACTTTTGCAGATTTGTTTGCAGCTACACTACACTGTGACTCCTGGCAAATTAACATGATGTTCTTCAGTAACGTGTTTTGATTTTCAGATTTTGATTTTCAGTAAGTGCAGTGATGGCGGTTAATTGAACCATTTAACTTGAAGGTAGCCTCATCGCTCCAGACAATTTGTCTTGGGAGCTGGTGGTTTTCTTCACATGCTGCCAAGTACCATTCACAAAACAAAACCTTCCTATCTGGGTCATCTTCATTAAGGGTGTAGGCCAATCTTGGAATGTAACTTTTCCAATGCAGTCGCTTCAAAATGCGATGGACGCTAAATTTAAAAATTCCTACCTCACGAGCAGCTTACCGAACAGATTTTCTGGAACGTTCCGCATAACTTTCCGCTATCATTTCTTCTCTTGCGGGATCGATTGATGTCCGTGGTCTTCCAGAACGTTACTTATGGATATCCTGAACTCTTCCGTCCACCTCAAACTTATCTCTAATGCGATTTATTGCTGGTCGGGATAGTCGATTTGTCTTTGGACTTCTACCGCATTTTCGTATTTCCAGCAACACTCAGGATAAATTTCCGTTGGTTAAAGGTAAGTCTGGCAGCAGCCATTTTTTTAAATTAGATCAATCTGGAAAAGAATGCAGCATGTGTAAGTTATCAGAAAATAAAGTGGGTATACATTTTTTGGGACACCAGTAGCTTTCAGCCAACCCTTTCTTGATGTTTCGAAAGAAAAAAAAATCGGAAGGGGCTAAATCTGGAGAATAGGGTGGATGCAGCATCAATTCGTAGCGGAAATTGGCCAATAATGCAGCGTAATACTCTTATATGATCGTATTTCCCTATTCCAAATATTCGATGGTTGGACCGGGTAAAACCCACTGTTTTCACTCTTTCTTCGCATCTAGTGTGTAATGATGAATACAAGTTTTATTAAAAGTCACGAATTGCCGCAGCAACTTCTTTGGATTGCCCTTATACACGTCTAAACACCGCTGTGAAGTGGTAAATCTATTCCATTTTTGCTCCGCAGTGAGGAAATACTGTATCCATCGCGCTGATATTCGTATAGAATAATCCATACACGTTTGTTCGAGATATTTATAATTTCAATAATCTTTCTAATCCTCCCTCTGCGATCGGCCAACACGTATAATAAATTTTGTTGAGCATTTCCTCAGTAGTGACCTCAACGGAGCGTTTTGCACAAGGATTCCACTACATCAAAACTCAGGAAACCGTTTTGGGGTCATGAAATGTGAAGCATGAAAGTCTCCATAATACTAAAGTCGTTTTTATCCATGATTGTAAAAATATCAAACTTATCTGCTTCCAAAGACCAACAAACCATCAAACTCAAAGAGATTTACCATTAAACACCAAATCACTTTTTTTTACTTCTCGATGCACGTTTCACTAACCGTATTAGCATCATCAGGAGATAATTTAATCTGACCATCAAACCAGCCTTTTTTGAACAATCAAAATTTGAAGAAAAAAGAAAAACAACCAGCAATGCAAGATCATTCTTCACCACGGCAAGGCGAGCTCTCACACATCGGGCCAAAGAACTCAATATTTGATCGGTGAAAACATTGAATTGACGGGTCATCCGTACATTCCTGATTTATTTTGTTCCAATGATTTCTTTTTGTTTCACGTCCGTGAAGAATAAAATACGTGGTCAACGATTTTCGACGCCAGAAGAAGTGGCTGAAGCCTACAAAATGCTTGTTTTGCAGATACCTCAACCGGAATGGAAACGTGTTACGAAAATTGGTCCAAATGTATGCAAAAGTGTATCGATCATCGCGGAGAATATTTTGAAAACAATAAAACCATTTTCAGTAATAAATGTTTGTTTTTATTTTTAATTCCGGATACATAAATAGCAGCCCTCGTAAACTTTACAATATAGCAAAATAGACGATCAATTTATTTCGTACATATCACTACAACATTTTTTAATTTTTCACCGTTAAATTTAGAAACGTGTTTAAAAACCTCATTTCAATCTATTCAAAAGAAACTCATAATGAAACCTATTTGAATAGATGACCCAATTCAATTTTGGATAAGAATAATAAATCATTACTATATTACCAGGGTGAAAGAGGGATCGATAATGTTTGAAAACATTAGGGATATAACAAAGTTCACAGCACGCAAACAATGGTATACTTTATAAGGAAGGCGTCCTGTTTCGAGAATTTATTATAAAAAAGTCCTTTTTAATGTAAATAAAACTGACCTCATTATAATAATTTAATTAAACTAAAAGCAAAGAACTTTGATTGATTTTAATCTATTTGGTTTTATTTAATATAGATATCCGGATTAGGTATTATATCAGGTGGATCGGGGCTTTACTACATTCCGACTTTAGCCATTGTCCACTTGGATTGTTTAACAAGCGTTTTTATTACAGCCAGCTCCACAGTACAAATTTATCATAGCCTTCTTAGGGGACTTTGTCGCCATAAGAGGATCCGACAATATGCCAAGTAGTCTGTGGGAAAATCGACATTTTTTTCAAAAACTAAGACTTAAAAAATATTTATTAACATAAAAATAACACTGACATGCATAGTTTTTGCGATACAGCAATTTTTGGATATTTACGGTATAATTTCATTCGTAATTGTAAACTGTAAACCCACTTTTTTCAAACCCACTATTGTCATCAACTCACGGTGTATACCCGATGTGGCCGTTAATAGTTCTTAATTTTTTCTTGAACGAATAACACGTTTACTTTGGGAAAAAGGTAAAAAATGGTTTATTCAAAGTATACGCCATCGCTACTTGCACATTTTTCCCATCTCTCTGGCAATTTGTGGAGGCCCTCCGAGAAAAATCGTATATCTTTTGAGGTGGCCTAGTCATCCATCCATTTGTCTACATCTCCGTAATTGTTGAAGTGTTTCATGGAAATTGCGTAAGACATCGATGAAAATAAGTGGTAGTCAAAAGGGGCAAAGTCTGGTAAGTACGGCGGCTTGGATCAGTGCACAAATGGTATCTCTGACCGGTTTCGTTGTGTGTGATGGGGCGTTGTCGTGCTGCAAATTCACTTTTCCATGCGTTGAAGCACATTCTGGTCGCTTTTGTTGACGGTAGCGATAAAGTTGTGAAAACCCGAAACGTTAATGTTCCAAAGTTTGAATTTATTTTAGAACATTTTTTTTTTTTGAATTTTGTTCGTTAGACAAATTTATTACAGAAAAAGAATCACTGAGAAATTTGTTTCCGTTTAGTTTTTTGTTTTTTACCCAGTGATTCTTTATTTACATAACAGATATTTTTGATATTTTTTTTGGCCGTGGCGAAAACCCAAAAAAAAAGAAAAAAATATCAAACAATATTACCATCAATTTATTTTTGTTCTATTCCTTTTGAATAGTCGAAGATTCTTTCAATAATTGTTTAAACTTAAATTTTTCAATTAATCTATGTACAATATTCTTATTATAACCATTTATTTCATACAACTCCCGAGCTACCGGTAGCTCGCGTGAAGAATTTCGGTAACTCACGGCTACAAGCAATCATCAGGCGTCGAACTCATAATTTTTATAAACGAAAATATCGAAATTATAATACGGTTATGGATTACGGCCCCATCAGTGCATCGTAAGCGCTGAAGATCAGCCGCTGACATTACCACGCTAGACTCCGCGAACCCGCCGAGAAAACTGAACTGAATCGTTCAGGAAGAATCTCGGCTGCTTTTAACGAGATATATAGATAGGCATGTGCGGCAATGCCGCATTCAGGGTTCAGTTACGTTACAATTGCAATTACAAGTATGGCAAGCAGTAGAAAAAAGTTAAGATATACAATTTCCATTCTGAGCGGGAAGAACAATACTTCTTTACAGAAATTAAAAGCAAAAGTGTGTGTTTGTTGTGTAATATTTCTTTATCCGTTGCTGAAGAAAGGAAATATTAAAAGGCACCATAAAACTGTTCATTCGACTTTTGAAAAATTCTTTACATTCTACCGCTAGAAAGGAAAAGTTGGGACAATTCAAAAATCAGTTAATTGGACAACAATCAACATTTTTAAAAGTATTTGACAAAAATATGGCTGCAACTGAAGCTTCCTATCGCGTGTCGCAGATAATTATACAAAATAAGAAGCATTATGAAGAAGGAGAAATAAGGCGGGAATTTTTGAAAGTAAACGACGTTTTGAAAATGGGAGTAAAAATTTGAACAAAGTTAAAGCTCACTCATTACAAAAAAAAATATTCAAAATACTGACCGAACTTGGACTTGAAGTTGAAGATAGTAAAATAGTTTTTCCTTTAATGATAGTACGAACTGTGAGTTATTATATTTATCTATTAATTGATCTATTTGATTTTATCTAGATATCCGGATTAGGTATTATAATAGCAGGTGGATTGGTGCTTTCCGACGTTTCAGACTTTAACCATTTCACAACCAGCGATCTTTTGGGTCCTCCAATTGTTCTGATCATAGCCGGCTCCATAGTATTCATTATAGCTTTCTTAGGATGCTTTGGAGCTATAAGGGAGTCTTACAATATGCTGTTGGCAGTAAGTATTAAATTAATACACATCATAACAAATCTTACAGTGATAGTTTAGTTTGCAGGATTACTTGTAGTTATATTTATTTTGGAATTAGCAGTGGGAATAGCTGCTGCTACCTACAAAGGTGATTTTGAAGGAACTTTGAAGAAAACGTTGCATGCTTCAATGGCAAACTACACGAACAATCAAGTTGAAAAAATTGCTTGGGATAGTTTACAAAATAAGGTACAGTAAGTAAAGAAAAATTTCTTAAAGATTACAATCCAAGGATTTCTATTTAATAGTCAAGAATTATTTACAAATTAACTGACGTTATTACACGATTCCTAAAAATAAATAATAAATAAACAAAATTAAAATTAAGGAGTAGAATTTTCCGTTGACAATTTTTGTTAAACTTTGATTAAAATGGTTCAAGATGGATATAATATCAGCATATCCAATTTGGAAACAAATGAACGTAATATTTTAATAACAGCATTCAAAAGGCGATAAGGCTTCAGGTTTCGATGAAGTCACCGCAGAAGTAATTAAAGCAATCGGTGAAGTAGGATCACAATAAATCACGGCCAGAAAGGGTGAGACACAGGATTATGGCCAGAAGATTGGTTGATATCAACATTTATGCCTCTACACAAGACTTTGCCTACATCATCTCTCGCGCTAGTTTTCTCAGCTGCAGAATACTGTGCTCCAGTGTGGCTGAACAGTTGTCATACCAACTTATTTGATGCGTAGCTTCACAAACCCATTCGCATAATCACTGGAATAATCAAACCAACTCCTACCTACTGGTTTCCCTTACTAAGTAATATCTACCCATGTCTGATAGAACCGAGGACCTGCTCAGAACTAGACTTCGATCAAGAAACACGCTACTACTGTATGCTAAACAGCTTGTCACATGGAACACCAAATCTTTGGAACCAAAATTGCAGAAACATTAAAAATCACCAAGAGCACTCTATAGACTTACTCTATAAATGAGGGGCAGCGGAGTCTCCGAGTTGGGACTGTGGTGCACTGAAATAGGCGATCAGACATATGAGTCTACGATCTTATCAAGGCGGAAGGAATAGTGAACAGATATTCAATATTCGACAAATAATCGAAAGAGCCAGATAAGTCAATCATCCTGTATACGAGGTTTGCTATTTGTGTATCCGGAATTAACAACAATCAGGTTGCTAGGCGCCATCTGACCCGTACATCGTAAAATTTGACATTGTTGACTGTATACGTACTCTGGACGCTCTCTCATATGGGCGCTATTTATGTTATTTAGTGACTTGAAAATTTTATCTCAGACAAAAAATTAAATTACTCGTGTGAAGGTGGAACTTCTTGTGCGATGATTTACTACGACTTTCGACATGGGTTATCTCAACAACAGTACATCAACCAACTCACTTCCACTTTTGTCGATGAAGCAGCATCTAAAACCACTGTATATCATTGGTTTAGTGAATTCAATCGTGAGCATCATTCGTTCATAGACGAATTTAAAGAAGGTCGTTCAAAATCGGTTGTTGTGCCAGAAAACATCAATACTGTTTGCGCGAACTGATAAAGCAAAATCGTCATGTTACATACCGTGATCTTGCGGCATTTAGATTTTACATGAACATTTTGTCGTGAAAAAGATTTGTGCGCGTTGGATTCCGCATAATTTGACAATCGCTTAAAAAAGGTTCGTGTCTATGGTGCAAAGAAATGCTCAAAAAATACAATCGTGGTGCGCCAAAAGCCGTGTATAACATCTACACAGGTGACGAATCTTGGATCTATGTATATGAGCCCGAAAGTAAATAGCAATCGACTGTATGGGTCTTTCAAAATGAGCCAAACCCAATAAAAGTTGTTTGCGTAAGAAACACTTCGTTGCAAATGGTCGCCTGAGGCTACAGCGCCACCAGAAAATCGTAGAACGATCAATTCTAAATGGTACACAACTATCTGTTTGCCAGAAGTCATTGAAGAAATAATAAAAAACAACCAGCGTCGCAGGATCATTATTCACCATGACAACACGGGCTCTCACACATCGGACCGAACCAATCAATATTTGACTGATCAAAACATCGAATTGATGGATCATCCGCCATACAACCCTGATTTGGCACCCAATGATTTCTTTTTGTTTCCGTCCGTAAATAATAAACCACGTGGCCAATTATTTTCGGTGCCAGAAAGAAGCGGTTAATGGAAAGACCTCAATCGGAATGGAAAACCGGCTATGAAAATTGGTTCAAACGTATGCAAAAGTGCATCGATCATCGCGGAGAATATTTTGAAAAACAATAAAATAATTTTCAATGACAAATATTTGTTTTTATTTATTATTCCGGGTACAAAATAGCAACCCTCGTAGATTCAGGAAAAGCAGAGAAACACAAGACCACATATTTACAATAAAAAGCAATTTAAATAGAACAAGTATATATATATATATATATATATATATATATATATATATATATATATATATATATATATATATATATATATATATATATATGAAGAAAGCATTTGACACTATATCAAGAAATCAGCTATTGCTATATCAGCATAATAATAAGCTAAAATATGAAAACATTCGTCACAAGACAGGGATTGAAACAGGAAGGCTAGCTTAGCGTCCCACTGTTTGTAATATTTATGGATCAAATAATCCAATACGTAAACAGCAAGACAAAATAATTTGATATATAATATAGAAATCTAGAGAAAATAAAAATGAGGGTAAGTGTCATCTGCCGACGATGTGATCATCGCAAGAAACGATACAGATTTCCAAGACAGCCTTAAAACATAGAACTAAAGATTTAATAAAAACAGAATACAGGAGTGGCGTGAAAAAAAGTCGGCCCTAAATATTGACCAGCCCATTAAACCGGAGAGAACCAACATCAAAATTAATTGTCTGGCGTTTGCTGATGATCTAGCAATTTTGGTTCAAGATGTATTAACGGCACAAAAACTGACTGAAATCCTAAAAGAAACAGCAGAAAAGGAAGGACTCCAAATTTCCTTTGAAAAGACACAATATATGACCTGCAACAAACTAAGAACACCATTTCTAAAAACAAAATATGGTAACATCAGACGAGTCTCTCAATTCAAATATTTGGTTGAAATAATCATGGAAAACGGGTTGGAAAAAGCGGCCAATAAGGGTAGATGTCAAAAAATGGAAGCGGCATTGAGACTTACACAAAATATTTACAACAAAAAATGGATATCTAAAAACACAAAACTGAGACATTACAATACATTTATTAAGCCAGAATGTCTATATGGGGCAGAAACGCTCATTTTGAATAGAAAGAGAGACATCGAGGACATTGAAAAAAAGGAAAGAAAAATCATAAGAAAAAT
This sequence comes from Cosmopolites sordidus, assembly GCA_031761425.1. NCBI lineage: Eukaryota > Metazoa > Arthropoda > Insecta > Coleoptera > Curculionidae > Cosmopolites > Cosmopolites sordidus. The sequence goes on from JARFXV010000830.1 coordinate 117,119, forward strand.
CTTAAATAAATAAATAGCACAACATACCGACTTCGAGAAAACCAAGAAATCAAAGAATACACAGATATACATAGCGGTATGAGAAAAAGAAGTGGGAGAAGTAACGTTTGGAAGGTTGGCCAGAGAGAAAAATGTAGGAGGACTGGAACAACTTGGTCTGACGAAAGAAAAAAAGCTCATACCAAAAAAATGAAATTAGTATGGGCGCAAAGGAAGGCTAACAACAACAAACGCCTCTAACTGTACTTCGCGTGGTCCACCAGGACCCATACGTGAATAATAATAATAAAAACGGAATGATGATAAATACAGAAAAAAACCAAAGTGATGGCGATGGTGACAAAAGAAAACAAAACCTACATATGAAAAAGAATGAAAATTACAGCGATGAATAATATTATTATATGAACATTTAGTTACAAAATAAACGTCAAACTCGTTATAATAAAAAAAGATAAACTCAGAAATCTATTTGCTATTTATTTTTTACTCAAACATTTTTTTATTTCAGTTTAAATGCTGTGGAATCGATAAAGCTTCTGACTGGCAAACTCCAAATTCTTGGCCTAAATCGTGTTGTTACGGGCAAAATGAAAATCTCGGCCCTGAGATCATTCAACCGGATAAACACTGTAAAGATTCACATTTCGGAGATTACGTATATTCAAAAGGGTGTTTTGAAAAGTTAAAGGACAAAATTGAAGGTAACACCAAAGTTTTAATAGGTGTTGGAATTGGAATTGCGTTTGTCGAGGTAAGTATACCAAAACGTTCCTTTTGTATTATTATAAACATTAATTGTAAGTTAATTAAGTAATCTGTCATAAAACGCTATTACTATAGACATATTTTTTTGTAATTTCTCGGAATTTTCCTGTAGTTGATTTATTACTGGAACAAATCTGTTCAAGATTGCAAATGCTTTTGAATATACCGTCGAACGATGTGCCATATACCCAATATAGCAGCTCTTTGAGTTGCCGCTGCTATAGATGTTGCTGCTATGGATGGTTGCTATGGTTAGTTTGAAGTAAATAAAACAACAAAAATATACTTACATGAAATTTAATATCTATATATTCATCGGAAAAATTACGACATATTTATAAAGTTCTTAACTTTAAATGAAATGGTTAAATTAATTTCGTTCCTCTGCGCTAAATCTAAAACCATTAAAGAAGAAATATTCGGCTTTTTCTTTTAAATATATCCACTACTTCATCTGCATGAATTTCTGTTCCATAGTGAATGTTCATGAGAGCCAAACCGTTAAGTATATTTTCACTTGTAGTGTTTCGTAAATAGTTTTTCAGTCTCCTTAGGCTCGAGAAAAACCTTTCTGGGGTAGCAGTGGATACAGGAATGGTAGCCAAGATTTGTAGTAATGTGTAAATATTAAGATAAAGGTTTTTATCGCACATATCTAGGCATTCCAAAATAGATTTCGGGGTAGGCGAGATACTTGTCATCACTGTTTTCCATACTTCAAGTTCTGCTTTAACCACTGATATGTTGCTTTCGGGAAGCAGTGACGAGTACATGGAAATTGCTTCTTCAATTTCAGAACTGGCAGTAAAATTTGAAGGTAGCACACCAGATAATGCTGATACTATTTTACGATGTTTGATAAACCTTTCAACCAATTGTTGAATTGTATGATCAAGAAATGGAATGAACAAATTAATTTTGTAATACGTGCATACATCCAATGCAGAAATGTTCGGTCTATTTAATTGTCTTCCGACGACGCGTGGCATTCGCAGTATACCACCATTTTCTTCCAGTAAAACCTTTGCGTCTTCATAGAGATGAAGATATTCGACATCAGTGTTGTTTCTCAGGAGTTGTAAGACATTAATAACATCATCTACATGTTTGAATGCCGTGATAAGATCGATGTCAATTGTCTGTAATTGTTTTGATAGCGATAATGTATAGCTCATAACTTTTTGAAGAATCACTAAACACATCACAAAATCCGAAGATCGAAGCATACTTAGCAATTGGGCGGCTTGTTGCGATGTTTCCTTATTGTGATTAAATTGGAGTTCTTCGAGAGGATTCACAATCGCTGAATAAATTTTCCTGAATCTTATAATAGCCTCATGTTTGTGGACCCACCGTATTTCACACATTGAGAGCAAGCTTTTTTGGTTACCGACGGGTAGTAGCTCTTGAATTTTTTCTTCCAACAAAGCAGTGCGTTGAGCAGAATGTCGAAAGTAGGAACCAACAGACTACACAATCACAATGCAATTTCGGACATTTGCTAATGAACATGAATCAGCAATAGCAAGGTTGAGAGAGTATGCACTACAGTGTACATAAAGAGCAAGAGGATATCCTTGGCGAACATAAGCTTGGGCACGTGCAAATACCCACTCATAGCTGCAGCCCCATCGTAACCTTGACCAACCACATGAGAACATTCAAGTCCATGCTTTTTCAGAGCTGTAATAATAAGATTTGCGAGACCGGATCTTGAAACATCGACCGTTGTCGATTGTTCAGGTTCTGGTGATTCTGGTGTAATTTGTATGCGTCCCGAATCGATTTTACCTCTCAAGGAGATGCCTTGTTTGCCGCAAAAAAATATTGCTTTTACGATAGGGATTAGTTTCTTCCGATTCTCCTCTTGTTGTCTCTTTCTTTCAGAAGACAGCTGTTCAGTGACCGAAAAAGCCTGCGAAGACATTACTTTTAGAAATTTATCTGCCAGTTCTGAATTTCGCTTGTGGTATCCCGAGTTCGCATGAGCTTCAAATATTTCTAGAGCATTTATCCACTTACAAAAAGGTTCGTTTACCAACTGGCCGATCCTTTGATGACCGCCTTTACCTTCATCAAGCGAACGTCCCATTACCACGCAAACTCTGCAGTATGCGCCACTTTTATATTCCGAATATGACAACCAGGGAAATATCTCCAACCATTTCAACTGAAAGCGCAAGTTTCGTTTTGTGGAAATAGGAAACTTATAATCTCTGGGTGGGTTCCATGGCGTTTTTAAAATTTGGACTTTAAAATATTCATCCAAGATTTTTTCTTGATTCGTGTAAAAACCAACATCCAACTTAGCTACATTTGTAAAGGATGAGGTAACAGGCAAGCTGGTCTGTTGCAGACTAGAAGTAGATTCGGCAGTTGAAGGTATCGAACAGGGCACCAGCGACATGGCATCGATTTCGACATTCGGTATTGTGATTGAGGTCGAGGTCGAGGGCCCGCTTGTCATCACAGTCTTCCCATCAACATGCAAGGTAGCTGAAGCTTTGATATCTAAATCCAAATTTGTTTCTTTATTAGAAACCCCTTGACTACACCACTTTTTCCAGTAATCCATACCTTTAAGTTTATCATCCTTCCTTTTTTTTCCCCTCAATTTTTCGACAGTAATAATGATTCACATATCTATCCTTAACAAGGTCACCGAATAACACTGCACTAAAATTACACACTTACACGGTACACTTAATTCTCTTCACTATTCGGTCACCACTTTTCACTTATATTCGCTTCGAGTTCACTTATATTCGCGGTCACGCATCGCTTATATAGCAGCCCAGTAGTAGCCGTCCAGAAACTACCACAAACTTCCACAAAGCTCCGCTCATTCCGACCGAGGGGTGTGGCGAATAATCGAGAAACAACGCAAAGTTTCCATACGATATAAAATAGTTCGACCACTCGACAAGAGATGGCATTACTGTGCGCAACGTCCACTAGTTCGGGTATATATTCAATTCAAATGTAATAATTTAACTCTCTTCACTCGTATTTTTTCGGTATAATATTAGGTAATATTTGGCTTATTTCGGGGGAGGGGGTGTTTGAACCCCCAAACCCCCCCCCCCCTTGGCTACGCCCGTGGTTTTACATACAATATAAACTCAGTATGTCGGAAAAATAACGGACCCCTGGCCTATAACATTATACTAGCCTAATTGACAAGTCCGCGAAGCGACACCTATAGAGTAGTAAAATAACTATATAATCCACTACACCTACTATACCTTTTCATCCTTCAAATGAACATATGTGAAGTTTCAAATCGATATGTCAATTCATTCGTACAAAAACAACAGCTTAAAGTAAATGTATCAGTGTTATTTTTTAAATGGAAAATATTGAAAAGATATGTTCACATATTCACCAGATCTGGTCCTCTCTTACTTTCATCTGTTCCCTAACCTCAAAAAATTCCTACGTGGCAAGCGTTTTTCATCAAATGAAGAATTTACAGCAGCCGTAGGTGAGTATTTTGAGCACTTCAGAGATGGAATAAATTAATTGGAGAACCACTGAATTGAGTATATACGGAAGAATAAAGTCATTTTTCAACTGTAAACTTGTTTTATCTCTTCCGCTCCGCGAATTTTTCTGTTAGCCTAGTATATCCTCTATATAATATAATATATTTACAGAAATATTTCTGATATAATTTCCATCGAAAGTGTTATATGTATTCTTGACTGATATTATTCAAGGTAATATAAAAATCATCAGTGAAATATGTCATTTTCAATGCTTAAGTGTGAAAAATATTGTCGTTTAAGTGATGGTTGCTTTCAGGAACACATATTTAGGGTCGTTTTCCTGTACCCTTCCCATCGTTTGTTCCATTCGATCGCGTATAACGGCGAGGATTACCTTCATAGGGAAGGATTACCTTCGCCATAGGATTACATCAATAAAAACGACGTCCAATGTTACCTTGAATCACAAATTCACCGCTTTTGATACTAAACAGCATCATAGAGAGAATCGACAGTCACCCCCTCTCCGTCTGCTATCAGGCCCATTCCAAAAACGTCCATTTTCCATCAACCTTCAACTCAAACCATCTTCAGTTCAAACCCCCACCAAACAATGGTTTTCTCCAAATCAACTAGCCATATCCACTCCTAAACCATCCTTCAGTTTAAATAGGTGTTACTGTGTTTGGAGGGACTGTGTTGGCATAATTCATTTTGAACTATTGAAACCGGGAGAAACAGTTACGGCTGGATTGTATTGCCAATAATTGGATAGATTACGTATCAAATTGCTGGTAAAACGACCAGCTCTGGTCAACAGAAGAAGGGTAATATTACAACACGATAATGCCAGGCCGCATGCAGCAAGATTAACCCAAGAAAAAATAAGGCGGCTCAACTGGAACGTTTTATCACGTCCCCTATATTCTCCAGACATAGCACCATCCGATTTTTATTTATTCCGATCCATGGAACATTCCCTAATAAAAATTTCAAAAATATCGATAATGTGCGAACTCACCTAGAAACATATTTTTCTTCAAAGGTTAAATATGTAATGTATTATTTAGTATTGTAATCATGTAGAATTATATGTAAATACATATAATATTATATGTAAATACATATAATAGTTTTTATACTTATTTCATATAATATACTAAGGTGGAACAAAATCTTCAAGACGCATGTCTCCCGGAATTTTATAACCAAAGCTGAGCAATGCGGATTAATATAGCACCTTTCGCATCTACTTCGCAAATCTCAACAGCAGCGTCAATCGCTTTGAAGCCTTTTTTAAACTAATGTCTTAAAACCAATGTCTTAAAATTGCTTTAATTCCCAGAGTGATGTCACTCATATTAACGTTTTTGTTAAGAATTCGACTGAATATTTCGCAGTGGAATCACTTTAGTAATGAAGAAGGATTGTTTATTTGCCAGAGGAAAAAATATAATCCTTTATTTTAAACGGAAAAAAGGCCAAAGCATTTGTTGTACCCTAGTAGGTTCACTAAAAGCACATTAAGTTTGCAAACCCAGTTACAGTTTGTTGGGTTGAATAAACACTTTAATTATATGGAAACACTGAAGAAATTTTCAGTTACTGGAAAGGGAAATTGTAGTACATTCCAGATCATCCTCGAAATAGAAATGTAATGTTTAGGAAATAAAGAATGATCGGAAGAGCTGAATATCGTATATCCTTCGTTCAAGCAACATATTGCTGAGGGACATTATTTTGATATACAGTTTGATGAACACAACAAATAGCACAGTTTATTAAACTCAAATTGATTTACCACTAAACACCAAATCACTTTATTTAACTTCTCGATGCGCGTTTCACTAACCAAGTTAGCATTATCCGGAAATACTTTAATGATTAATGGTAAATAAAAAAAAATTAATGCTTAGATAAATATTATTTTTATTTATTATTGTTTAAATTTAACAAATTGTTCATAGGACTATGAATATATATTGTTTTAGGTTATTGGTATTGTCCTTGCATGCTGGTTAGCATATACCATCAAAAATGAAACTCAAAAATGAATGAAAACATTATTCTAAGAGTACAAATATATAATTAATATTGAAATTAGTAAAAAACTTAGAAACGTTTTGATAGAAAATTTAGTAATAGTAATATATATTAAAATTGTAATAAAACATATCGATAAAAACTGTGACAACACTTATTTATATCATATAACACGTTTTTTTTTATTGGTGTATTTGTATAAATCATTTTAAATCGAAAAATGTTGAGAAAACTTTTTTAATTCATACTATACATATTGATGTTTAAATCTTCCATATTTCTATGTATTTCACTTGTTAGTATTAGTGTACTGTGTGTTGGTATTTTTAATAAAAAATTGTAAATATCATTTTCTTATTAATTTCTGATACATATAATAAAAAGAGGAAATTAGATAGTAAAAAACAAAAAATAAAAGCAGAAAAAAAAAGTTTGACGTTCTTTTGCTAAATACTTATTCGGGATGTATGTAGGGGGCACGTCAGTCTCTACAACCTTGGCCTGAAAAATGTAAAATGCAACATTTTAGATCTCTGTATTATAAAGGCTCACGAAATTCCTTTTTGAATACATCATATTTGCATTTGCGACTGAAAGAGGAACCAATTTTCTTCGAACATCAGAAAAAACATGTATCTCATTGTAACTGAAAGAAATCTAGCGGCTAGCTGAGGTTGTGTTTTTTTAAATCCAGCCTCACCTTAAACCCAAATAACATAAAGAGATTTAAAATTATTTCACCTTCGCCATTTGTCAAGACATGTTTATAAACAAATTTCTAGGGGCTAACATTCTATACTGTTAGTTTGTATTTATAAAACTTCATTCTTGTTGAAATTTATATTTATTTTCCATTATAAAAATCTTATGCAACCAGTAATTGTTCGTGGTAAAAGTGCTCAAATATATATATATATATATATATATATATATATATATATATATATATATATATATATATATATATATATATATATATATATATATATATATATATATATATATATATATATCTTATGCAACCAGTAATTGTTCATCGTCAATGTGGTTACATATTATTTCTATAATAAAAATGAATTCGAAAAAATATATGTTTATTTAGACCTAGTAATGTATTCATTAAAAACTAGAATAGATCGATGGCAGATGATAAGTGACATCTATAAAATATGCGGGTAAATTAGTGGCAATGTCAATATTGTCACATGTCAAGGAGAGAGTCAAGAAATACGGATGTAAGAAAAAGTTGAAAATAGGTTGTTATTTTGACGTCGAATAAATATTTTTACATTGAATTGTCAACTGAAAATTAGCTCGATTGGCATACAAATGGTATCTAAATTTGTTGTTTATAAAAGTATACAAATCATTAACCGCAGTGCCTTTACTACAATAACTTTTTTCTTGACCTTATTTCCAAAGGTGAGAGAACATCAAAGAATTAACTTGTGAGACCGTCTTTTAAAAGATTTGCAATTTTCTTTATTTTAAAACGCATTTCCTTTCATATTGATAGGAATTACGCAAATATCAATTAATATAAACTTGAGTGACATTGGCTTAACATTTATAATTAAGCCTTTACTTATTGTAATATTTCTAGGGAGTGTTTTTCTTTATTTGATTCAGTTAATGGAAAACTGCTTAGACCTAATGAATATTTGTCTATTGTCTGTCGGGCAAATATATTCCTTTTTATTTTTAGATATGAGAATGGTGTCAGAGATTGGGAAGTAATTGTATTTTGATTTAGAAGAATTATAATGAAATATTCATGACAATTAAAATCACTTCATTGTCTGAATTAGTGTGTAGTGAAAATGAGTGAGAACGAAAAGAAATGGGCTTGCGAATATTGCACGTATGAAAACTACCCCTCTGCTATAAAGTGTACAATGTGCCGTGGACCTCGGCCTTATGAAAACATTTATAGGTTACATGGTAAATATAATTTGTCATGCTTTAACAAAATTGGATTATTCAAATTATGCTTCTAGGGGACAGAGATGATAGATGCTCACCTGTAGGCGCTGGTGCTTCCTTAGATATAAAAAAATCAAAAGACAAATGTCAATGTGAAAACTGCAGTAATTATACAAATTGCTCATCTTGCATAAGGCAAGTGATATATAAACATTTATTAATGTATTTTTCATGTATTAAATTAATTTTAGTTGTCTGAATCCTCCATTATTAACAAATAGTCTACATGAACCTAATCAGCCTCTTAGGATAACTCAAAATTCTGATTTAGCTCAGAGTCTTTCAAGAAATAGTAGTCCACCATCTGCAGTAATTAATTTAGAAAATAGTAAAAGGACATCTCAAGGGAAATGGATTTGTCAAGTAATATTTGAACTCCTGGTTTATATCATAAATATATGTTTTTATTTTGAAATAACTAGATGTGTACTTATGAAAACTGGCCAAAATCAACAAAGTGTGCTATGTGTGGTATTTCTAACAGTCAACGATCCCAAGCCTCTAGTCTCATAATGCCTTCACCTGAAAGAAATAAGCACATTGATGATATTAATCAAGATGATAGGTATCAAGGTAAGATGATTAATGTGTTGAGTAGCTACTTTACTGATTTTTTTTTCTGGCTTCCAGAAACATCCCAGAATAATTTTGAAAAAGAACATAAACTTAGACATTTACGTAGAAATGCTGACTGGAACTGGTTAAATGCTTGTGTAGGTGTTATAGATGGTGATCCAATACCTGTTGAAAATTACCTCTCATCAGGGGGAGACCCAGCACGAACACTGACATCGTCGGAATGCGCTTTGTTAAACAGAAATTCTGCTTTTGATGTTGGTCATACCTTAGTTCACTTAGCAATAAGGTAAGAATTACTATAATTATACAAAAGTTTGTATTTCTTTTGTTCATGCTTATTCAAAATTATTTTTTTATTTCATTATAAAATGTGCATAGTGTAGCCAATTTATAGTACTTAATATTATAATTGAAAATAATATCAAGAAATTAAACAGAAAATAAAAAGTAACACCTTAACCTTACTTATCTGCCTTTGATTTTAATATGAATGCTAGAATATATAGTCTATTCACTGAAGAAAGACAGTCGACATAAATCGATTCGAATTCGATTTATCAGTAATTGAATTTTGTTTCCATAAAATGTCTGAAACAGACACAGCTGATAAAGTTGGCGGTATTAGCTATACCCCACCCAAAGAGTACACTTCTTAGTGCGGTTCTGTAACGATCACATGCAATATGTGTGAATATGTTTGGGTTTAGTTTCTTTCTTCAATAAATAGATTATATAGGTTTTTATTTAATATGAATATAGCAGTACTAGAATAATCATTAAACTATAAAAATCATTAAACAGTTTTACAACAGTTTAAGCATACAGCAGTGGTTTCCAAACAAATTTTGTTACATCCCGCTAAAATAAATGTCTAAAGGGTTGTCCAATAAGAGTGTCAGAACTTTAAATTGAGGCATATTGATAATAAGTAATAATTTGATAATTTTTATTTTATCTTGAACAAATAATGGTATGGTGCTTTGAAAGTAATGTCATTCCTCCTCTGCATGTCCTCCTTCGGCTTCGACTGGTGGAATACATTTTGGAGTGAATTTGAGATTATGTATGTGTGTAGGTCTATGTGACTCTGCTCCAGGTTGGGCAAAACGCCATCTCCACTAATATCCAGAGAAGTTCTAGATAGGTGAGAAAGAACTCCTAGAACTTCATAGCATATTTAATAAACATAGCTTTTACAAATTACAAAGCAGATAAGTCCAACTTTGGCAGTTTATTCTACAACTTCGATACCACTGGAAGCATCTGGCGTGACAATAGATTTTGTACTCTCCGATATATATAATAGTCACTAATATATTGCAGTACCACAAAGAAATTCCTTCAACATAAAACAGAACCATTCAAAGTCACAAACATCGTCATAAGTTTCTTCAGGATTAACAATGTCTGGAATATATTTCTTCAAGTAAACCAGAAATCAATGTCTCAAATAAATGTCTTCCAAAAACTGGAAGGCTCTAGAGTTTCTCAATACAGGTTCCCCCGACCGGCAAACAATCATGATGGCCCCTCGACGCACATGACTATTTACCAATATTACAAATTAATTTCTTCGAAATATACTGGAAAACTAAAGACGGGCTACCGAAATACTACTTCACCGACTCTCGTCACTACTTTCTCTCGATGAAACCCGTCTAAACAAACTAAAAATATTAAGGCATCAAAAGATGCAATTTGGTATAAAGCAGCGACTCGCCTCGTTTCACACGATTCGCACACCATGAGAAACGAGGCACAAGTCCAATTTGAGGTTATTGTTTCGATAGTTATTGCGACTAGTTGTTCTAGCGGCCGTTTTATAAACTATGTACTTGCAAAGCGCAAACCAGTAGTATCATCAAATTTCCGAGAGGGTTTTCAGTTAAATTAAAAAAATCAATCTTCACTGTAGTTACAAATACCCTATTTTCAACCATGCAGCTACACTGTGAAATATACCTATATATGTATGTATGTATGTATGTATATATATATATATATATATATATATATATATATATATATATATATATATATATATATATATATATATATATATATATATATATATATATGGCATATATTATTATTATTATTCACGTATGGGCCCTAGTGGACCACGCGAAGTACAATTAGAGGCGTTTGTTGTTGTTAGCTTTCCTTTGTGCCCATACTAATTTCATTCTTTCGCTATGAGCTTTTTTCCTTTCGTCAGACCAAGTTGTTCCAGTCTTCCTACATTTTTCTCTCTGGCCAACCTTCCAAACGTTCACCTTGTGTCTGAAACATCCTCTATCCTGAATTTCACTTTGTGAAATTTTTGCTGATCTTAGGTCCTCTTTAATTGCAGCAATCCATTTAATTATTTCTACTTTAGCTTTACTCCTATTTTCATAAAATTCAACTATTTGTCTAGTTAACCTACTCGGATTCATCCGTTTTATGTGTCCCTAAAACTTAAGTATTCTTTTTCTCATATCGCTATGTATATCTGTGTATTGTTTGATTTCTTGGTTTTCTCGAAGTCGGTATGTTGTGCTATTTATTTGTTTGGGGCCTAGGATTTTTCTTACAATTTTTCTTTCCTTCTTTTCAATGTCCTCGATGTCCCTCTTTCTATTCAAAATGAGCGTTTCTGCAGCATATAGACATTCTGGCTTAATAACTGTGTTGTAATGTCTCAGTTTTGTGTTTTTAGATAGGCATTTTTTGTTGTAAATATTTTGTGTAAGTCTCAATGCCGTTTCCATTTTTTGACATCTACCCTTATTGGCCGCTTTCTCCAACCCATTTTCCATGATTATTTCACCCAAATATTTGAATTGAGAGACTCGTCTGATGTTACCATATTTTGTTTTTAGAAATGGCGTTCTTAGTCTGTTGCAGGTCATGTATTGTGTCTTTTCAAAGGAAATTTCGAGTCCTACATTTTCTGCTGTTTCTTTTAGGATTTCAATCTGTTTCTGTGCCGTTAATACATCTTGCCGTTAATACAAATGCCAGACAATCAATTTTGATGTTGGTTCTCCCCAGTTTAATCGGCTGGTCAATATTCAGGGCCGACTTTTTTTCACGCCACTCCTGTATTACTTTTTCTAGAACACAGTTAAATCAGAGTGGCGAGAGTCCATCCCCTTGTCTGAGATCTCACCCATGAATTTAACTTTTGACCTTGTGTTAGTTAACGTTGCTTTAATAATTGCCAGCGTTTTCAGATCTAGTGGCATATATAGTAAATACTAAATTATATATACAGTAGGCAAACCTAAAATAACTTTTAGGGGTTTATTACAAATCACAATTTCAAAAATATATATTTTTTAAATATAACAAGAAATGACATAAATATAATGATAAAAATAACAAATTACTCATTAGGTTCGTAGGATGACATATAGATGGCGCCACTATTGATAAACTAAGTCACTAAGTCCATATGATTTGTAGGATGTACTAACCTTCAAATTATACGTGTCTAACCGTTGGGTTCCACAATCTCATGTGGAACGCTCAACAACCTGCGTCTACACCAAAATGAACATTCGTTAGTTGCTTGACTTGAAGTTTTGTTGCTTGATCTAACGAATGTTCATTTTGGCGGAGACGCAGGTTGTTGAGCGTTCCACTTGAGATTGTAGTGTCTAACTCCTGTCTACTGTTGTCTCATTGGACGCAATCCAAAGAAATCAAAAAACTATATATATATATATATATATATATATATATATATATATATATATATATATATATATATATATATATAAATAAAAATGAAGTAAACTGTATGAAAATAAGTACTGATCTCAGAATCAATTCAAAGTGTGTATATATTTTTTGGGACACCCTGTATATATATATATATATATATATATATATATATATATATATATATATATATATATATACAATGACCTTGTTCCTTGATGTGAAACACTAAAAGATATTTGCCATTAAGCACCAAATCACTTGGTTCTTTAAATTTCTCTACGCGCTTTTCGCTAACCATAAAGCTTCATTAAGTGTAATTATTCAGGAGATCAAATCATCTCCTCATGATGCTAACATAGTTGGCGAGACGCTCGTCGAGAAATTAAAAGCCAGTTATCTTAGTGTTTAGTTGTAAATCTCTTTTGTGTAATGCGCTTGTTAATAACTAAAATATTTAATGATATTCGCTTAATAATCTGTGATAGAAAAAAATTGTTTAATAAGAATGTCAGAACTTGGAAACATAGTAGCAGCAACACTGTTTGAAGTGTAAATGTTAGTCATAAACTGATGTATTCAGTACATTGTGTCAGTTCACCACAGAATACACAATCGAATTTCGTATCTACTATCAAAATACGTTTTCAGTGCGCCAGACTTTTAAACATTTTCCGAAGCGCATTTTGGGCTTCATAGGTTGATGGACAAATAACTCAGCAGAATTCGGGCCGAGGAAAATCCTCAAGTAATTCAGGAGTTAACTTTTCATACTCAGGAAATCACTGTTTGGTGCGTTGAAGGAATAATAGGACATAACTTTTTTTAAGATGATAATTGAATTTTTTAAGATGATATAGAAATTGAATCTCTGCTTTACAGACGTAAACCACGAACAATTCGTGACCTTAAAGGAATCGTTCGGGCCACCATTAAAAATATATCTCGTGATATATATGAAAGAGTAATCGAATATTGGGTATCCAGAATGCATTTCACCAAATGAAGCCGAGGAGGACGAATTATCACTTGTAGTAATCATTTTGATTCATTTTAAAGTTCTGACATTGAACTGATTGGACAATCCATTATTTAATTTTATATCATAATGTATTGGTTTAGATTTCAAAGAGAAGATTTACTAGCAGTGCTCCTTTCTCAAATAGAAGGATCTGGTTCTGGTATTAAAAGAGTACCTAGTTATGTAGCACCTGATTTGGCAGCTGATATTAGAAGACATTTTGCTACCACGTTTCGACAGAGAAAAGGCAGTTTTCCATGTCATTATGTTACAGAATTCCCAACATTTACTCTACCAGCAGGTTGAAAATTTCGCAAAAAATGTTAGTGTGATATTAATTAGTATAATTTCGATTAGAGATTGACAATCTTCCACATAGCATCAAAGAGCAATTGATGATTGAATTATTGGACAAGGATGCACAAGAAGAGCTAGAAGCTGGTGATGCAGCTGTGATAAATTGGGCCATTGGAGATGGTGTTTGTCGACTTCATGCTCTCTGGAATAGGTAGACCATTTAATTTTAGGTCTTCAGCTTGATGCTCGGCAGTTTTTGATTACCTGTGACATTTATTTATGAAAAAAGTAAGAAAGAAGTAGTCTCCCTTACTTATTAGATAGTTTCGCCACCCTTCGGTCACTGAATATTTTCTCGGCCTCCCCAAGAGATATAAAGCGGTTATCAATCAAGTCATGTTGCAGGAATCGGAAGGGGCCAACTTTAGAGAATACGCCTGGTGCAATCAAATATCCAAAGTTCTTTTTGCTGTATGTATGTATTGCCCCGAAGCAAAATGACTTGCCTTCTTTTCTTGCCAGTATAAGACCTTTTTCCTCCAGAGTATCACTAACACGAATAAGTGTGCTGATGATAAAGGCCAGCATTAACCGTTTGACCAGACTGGAATAATTCATAAAGCACAACGTCCAGTTGATCCCGCTGTATATGCAGCGACACCGTCCTGTATATCGGGACACCTCCCGATTTTGGCCGATTTGAATCACTGTTGAAGGTCCACAACATCAATGCGTCTATTTTTATTCTTAGCTGTGAGTTCATATGGAACTTAACGACTCTTGATTTTTTTTCTAACTTGTATAAACGTTTAGAAATAACTGGCTGTGTTCAGCAGTGCTTCCATTTCTTCATCCTTCACTTTTCTTTGGCTGTCTCGGACGTTCTCCATCATTTTTAAGTCAACATTATCAATTAAAAATTGTTGAAACCATTTCTTACAAATACAGTACATAAAAACATTATCTCCAAAAGTCGCAAAAATGAGACTGCCTCAAAAGATGCCTTTCAAACAACATTGCGGCATCAACTGAGTTTTAGATTATATTTACAGTAAGGTCATATATTATACCTCGTTTTGAAGCTAAAGGATGGTGCTTTAAAATATCTAAACGGCGGGAAGAAAATTAGATTCGAATAGATTTTGCATTTTGTAGAGGCCGAGAATTAAGTTGAGGGCTTAATAGTTACATAAAAATAAAAAGTTTTCGATTTTTTTTGTGTCAAATTCTAGGTCCGCAGGAGACTGTTTATTAGATAGTGTAATGCAAGCTACATGGGGTGTTTTTGATAGGGATAATGCTTTACGGAGAGCTTTAGCAGAGACATTGGTTCATGCAGGCCACAGGTAAAATACATGACAAGACTCTGAAGCATATTGAAAACATCTCTTTTAGTTTTTACCCCAGATGGAAGGAATATGAATCGTCACATGCTTCGTTCCTGCAGTATTCCTTGGAGGAAGCTCAGTGGGAAGACGACTGGAGTACATTAGTAGCCTTAGCCGCGCAACCTGGTTCGAGTTTAGAGCAACTCCATATCTTTGCACTTGCTCATATTTTAAGAAGGCCCATATTAGTATATGGGGTTAAGGTAAATCATTTGATGTTTAAACAAATTCAAACATACCTAGATATGTACATTCTGTCAAAAAAGCACCGGGAATTGGTCAATAAAACACAAAATGTTTATTATTTATCCATATTTATTGTATCGCCGTCAAAGTAGGCCCCTTCCGAAATAATACACTTATGCCAACGAATAATTCAATTTTTCAAAACAGTATTTAAACGCATTTTCCGGAATCGACTTCAGTTCTCGCCGCGAATTCTCTTTTATATCTTCTATCGATTGAAAACGGGTGCCTCGAAATGGTAATTTGAGTTTTGGAAAGAAAAAGATGTCGGCCGGAGTCATATCAGGTGAATACGGTGGTTGTTCGATGGTGTTTGTTGAGGTTTTGGCCAGAAATTGGCCTTGAAATTGGAATTGGCCTTGTGAGATTGTGCTTTGTCGTGATGCAAAATCCAAGAGTTTTCTTTCTATAAATTTGGCCTTTTTCGACGAATTTGTTCTCTCAAACGCGCATAACGCGCAGATAATGTTCTTTATTTACGTCTGACCTTCTAGAAAGAATTCCTAGTGTGCAACACCGCAAAAAAACAGTCAACATCACCTTAACTTTTGATCGACTTTGACGTGGTTTTTTTCGTTTTCGGCTCAGTTGGAAGGCGCCATTCCGCAGCTAGTTTACTGGTTTGTATGTCAAACTCGTATACCCATGTCTCATCACCAGTTACAATGCATTTTATGAATGTGGGGTCGGAATTGACTCACTCTAGCATGTCTTCAGCGACCTCACGCAATTGAGTTTCTGAAGAAAATTCAAGACTTCGGTACGCAAGAGTGGCAACGCGTTTCATGCCCAAACAATCGCTTAAAATGGTACGAATTGATTCGTGAAACAAAAAGATCAGCGGCTATCTCTCTCAAACTTAAATGACGATTTTCAGTCACTATTTCCTTCACTTTATCGATGTTATTTTCAGTTGAAAACGTTGATGGCCGACCAGAACGAAGCAAATCTTCCAATCCAATCTCGACCGCTTTTGAATGCACTGTACCACTCATATGCGCGTATTTTTGATAAAATCGATTCACTGTAAGCCTTCTGCAATAATTTCGGCGACTGAGGTACGAAATTCCATTTACAAATTTAAGACAAATTTTTTGTTCGATGTTTTTATCCTCTGTAAAAATTGCAAAACACACTTGACCTGAACTGACAAAATCGAGCACTGTAAACAAACTAAATGATAGATAACGTTCAAACTCCGCGTCAGTATAGAGGACAATTATGTCAACTTAGCGATAAGAATTTTGACAATCCCTTTAAGCGGGCTTTTCAAATGATCAATTCCCGATACTTTTTTGGCAGAATATATACTATACATACGAGCATTTTCCTTATTTTAGTATTTATTGTTCTC
Organism: Cosmopolites sordidus; assembly: GCA_031761425.1. NCBI lineage: Eukaryota > Metazoa > Arthropoda > Insecta > Coleoptera > Curculionidae > Cosmopolites > Cosmopolites sordidus. Next base: position 133,994 of record JARFXV010000830.1, read on the forward strand.
TATCGGAGTGTTTCCAAAATTTAGCTATGATTGAGCCTTCCCAGAGGACTTTGATAGCTTGTATCACTTTATTTTTTGATAGTATAGAATCATTTTGGCTAATGCGTTGGCGATTTACCGTTGAATACCTGTTTGAAGCATTTTGCTAGGATCTCAATTTTCTAAGTTAGTTATGCATTTCCACCCTTCTTGACATTTAAAGCTAAGGATAGGGGATTCGTATTTTTAGCTGGTCCTTCTAAACATTTTGTTACAGTTCTTTGTGTTGTTCTTTTTAAACTCTTATATGTATTTAATAGGTTAAATTGTTTTTATCATAAGTTCTTTTAATTTACGTGATAGCTTTGGATATTTTCTTTCTTCTGTGGAAGAAGTAGTGGAAGAGTCTTGTTGATTTTTGATGTTGTCGACCTCTGCCAGATCTTTTGTCTTTCCTGTATGGCGTTCTCGCAGTCTGTTCCACCATTGATATTTCTGTTTCTTAGGTGGTATTATTTCCTGGCTTTTTGAGGTTAGAGAATTCACTATTGAAATTAAATACTTTTCAACATGACATATATCTATTTCTATATTAAAAATAATCTCTTTATTAGACCATAGGGAAAATGTCCGAAATCTCCTTCAAACCAATAATGACACACCTTTTCAGCTACCGACGGCAGCAAAGAACTAACCAACTTGGCAATAAAAGAAATTTAGCATCAAGGAAACTGAATTAAAGACCTAATATTCACTACATTATTATTAACATAATAATGATGATGTGGCAGCATTAATATACAAGGGTATAGTGAAAACTCCAGTAATTTAGGCTTAGAGGCGCATCAAGAACTAAGAAGCCTGTTGGGACAATAACAAATGGACCTTCAGCTTAATGTAGATGTAATTCCGAACGGTCATCGACTACCGAAAACACCGCTCAGCACCCTCTCCGGCTGTCTATCCGTAGTTTTGTGCTTAATCATAAGTCTCTCTCGAGAAGCCTACTGACTGACGAGTAACGTAGAAAACATTTCAGAAAGTATCCGGTCTTACCCAGTTTCAAACTGGCATGACTAAAAGTTAATTCCTTGTCAGACTTTTCACTCTTGCATAGAAACATTCCCAGGTATTGAAGGAACTTTGCTCCTTGACATATATTATTGTTCATAAATCATTTACTGAGATTCTATCTCAAATGAAGAGATCGCCGCCTAAAGTTAAAAAAAGTTGGATAGTCATTGGGTGAAGTGAATCGAGCTAAAAGGAGACCACGTTGAAAACTAAATCGATTTTAGATAAAAAAAATTCATTAAAAGAGCATGTAGCTTTTCACTCTACCCTCGTATATAACAAATAATTATGTTAAAATTGTAGATAGTTAAAAGTTTTCGTGGAGAAGCATTAGGCCCAGCACGTTTTGAAGGAGTGTATCTTCCTTTATTATGGGATCACAGCTTCTGCTCACGTTGTCCTATAGCGTTAGGATATACTAGAGGGCATTTTTCCGCTTTGGTACCAGTTGAACCATCGCCCAATGTTCGACCTAGAGCTTCTCTATTACCATTAGTTGATCGAGATCGAAAATCCTTACCGATACATTTCCTTTTGGAATCAGAAGTATGAAATTATGCAATTTAATCACACCAAGTATTATTACTATTTTTTTTTCATTTTTAGCTCGGAAGGGAAGAGGCAATTCTCAGACAGTGGATGGATGTTTCTGAAACAGAAAATGGAATATTAGTCGCTCAACAGCCACTGCACAAGAGACCGCTGTTGGTAGCACAGATGTGTGAAGAATGGTTAAATCACTATAGGCGAATTATGTTAGTAAATCAAATACAATTCTAATTTAATAGAGCCTATGCCAAAAAGTATGCAACAAATGAAATTTATTTTAGAAGTTTTTGTCTATTAAGTTAATCTCTTGACTTATAATTTACCTTCATTTTCTTGTTTCTAGCATTTTAATGCTTATGGTAAAATTAATCTACCACATTATGTGGAGTATATATATAAAAAATGAAAAGTCTTAATCACGAGAAAAATCCAAACTGTAAATGCGTAGAGTAAAATTATGTAATATACTGTATATATTATACATAGCTTATCCTATCGCATCGCTGAAATCCCATCCTTGAAGTAGTTCATTTATTCATTTCTTATTTTTAAGCAATTCTTTTATATAATACCTTCATAATCAACAATAATTATTTGGTATAATTAATTTTCATTAGATCTACAATTATTCGCAGGATTATATTAAGTGTACTCATAAGTAATGTCATATTTTGATCAGGAGAATATGGTGAATGAGACCCAACCTAACTCTGACCTTTTCTTGGATGATTCTGGCACTATACACTATTCTGAGCGACCTTACAGCCATATTTAGTCTATCAGCCTCACCACAACAATATTCAGCACTTGTGGCTTCACAGGGATTCAAAACTTCATAGTGAATAATTTCTGTAAAGTAGCATCAGTGACAGTAACACTTTTTTTTTTGGATGAAGACCTGATTTTGGAGTGGGGCAAAGGTAGCTGCCCTGATGTTAACCATTGTTTTTATGTGGAACCCACTTTTCGTTTCCAGTAACAGTTTGTTGAAGAAAAGGATCTCTGCCTAACCTGAACAAAAATGCACTGCAGGTTGATATGGCACCCAAATTCTCTCTCTTTGCACCTTAAGGTTTTAAGCTTTGTGTCTAATCCCTGGATGTTTTGTGATCAGCTTCAATTTCAGCCAACAACAAATCATTGTAAAACTCAACAGGTCTAAAAAAAACAGCATTAACCTTCCGGTGGTCCGGTGAAATTTGACGAGGCCAGAACAATTAATAAATTTCAAAAATCTCAATTCTGCGTGTTATAGTATATACTTGATACACAGTTTATTCACTGTAAATAGGAGCTAATCTTCACTGAGATATTAGATGTTTTATAATAATGATTAATAAATTATGTTGGGTAAGTTTTTTTAAACTTATTTTTCACTTTCCATTTCATAAAAAAATATTTATAAAAATACAATAGAAAATTAAACTTTATTCTCGTAAATAGATAAAAACAGTCTTTGGTAGTCGGTATTCTAGTAAATTAGGCGTTAGTTTTCTTGAATCCTGGCATAATATTCACTGCAAATTACATTAACATCTTCCAAGTACCACAGTTTTACTGTTACTGGTTACCACCAGTTTTTCTGTTCTTTTTCCAATCACAAAAATGGATCTTCCGAGTTCTCCAACATTTCTTGTTTGCTTTTTATTTTCAGGACCTACTACTCCACATAATTCTTGTAGTCGTAATCGGAATGTTTTTTGTTTATTTGTTTTACTCCAGAAAGTTGCAACACAATGCAACCTTCCAGTTCTAACAGTCCAGTTCAAACAGTTTTTGAAGGAACGTGCTTACCCCTTTTTGTTTGCCCAACTTTCCTACATAACAAGGAATAATACTGTTCTCTTCCACTTCCAGGTCATCATACAGTTCTTGCTGGCACCATCTCGCTCCCCAGTTACATTGTCCTCATCTAAATATTCACCGTCTTCGTCGTCATATTCCGATTCCGTCAGCGCTTAGTCATACAATTGTTCTAGGCGTTTTATTTCTTTTTCATAGTCCATCTGAGTATAATGTTTTTTTTGTCACTTCGCGTTTTACATTGCGACATTCTTACTTTATAATACTGATGAAATTATAAACAATTCTTGTAGGCTGTATCTGCAAATAACTGTTGATAACTTTACAACAAACACACCCTTCCTCGTAACATTCCACAACGGCTTATAAATGGATATTGGGAGGGGCAAAATGTTTTAGCAGTGGGTTTTTTAAATAGTAGCAATTTTCACTGCACGCGGTCTCACACGCCGTGGCGCGACCACCGAAGGGTTAATTTCATTTTCGGTATTAGTTGGATTTGTCATCTAATGTCTGATATGGAACTTATCCACACTTTGCTCTTCCATTCTTGCAAAGTTCACCTATTTTTAGGTGTTATTGTTAAATTTGTTTTTTTTTACTTATTTGTAGAATTTATTTTATGGTTTTTTTATTATATATAAAGCTTTTATTTTGCATTATTTTATTGTAATATGGAAATAAAAAACAAGTCTCCTTTTAACACATTGAAATAGTTGCAAAAAAATAAATAATAAATTTTCAAATAAGTGACCCGAAACAAACAAAAAATGCAAATAAGTATCATTCAAAAATTTCCTTGCAGAAATTGGAACAACCTAAACTTTAACCTTAATTATTCGCTTGTTGGTGCACACATTCTCTACAGCACTCTAAAATGTGCTCCACGAAGAGCCAGCATTTGCAAAAATAGCGTGTTTTGCTTTTTTTTACAATATTTGCAATTACCCTTCTTATTTGAAGGAGGATCAGGTTCATTTTCATGAACCGAACAGTCATTGATGAACATGAACAGTTGTTGTTCCTTACCTTTATCAGAAGTGGGATGGTTGTGTCTTACAATTATAAAAGCGTTGATAGATGTAATATTTAGCACTCCATAAAAAGTTACCAAGGGCCAACGTTTTGTATTTCTGGCAACATTGTAAATTGCTGCTATTTTGTCCACAATGTCCACTCTACATTTCATTGTGTTGTAAAATAAATTAATTTTTGGTTTGCTACTTTCGTCGTGTACTGTATCAGTGTGATGAAGGGATGACAACAATAAAACGTTTTTTGCTATTTGTGGTACATATGAGACTATCATCATTTTCTCTCCAAAGGCAAAGATGGAAGTATCAATAGGTCTGTCCTTTACATCAATCAAAATTCTTGGTCTTTCCCGCTTATTAGTTTTGGTTGTTCCAACTACAGTAAGCCTATGTTCTGTAACATGTTTACTAACAACACTAATACCAGTAAACCAACCTCCATTCCATGTTATGTTTCGTCCTGTCCCAGAAAAATGTTGGCACATTCTTAAAGTAACTGCTTCCATGGAGTTATTTAACTTATATGGTCCATCCGGTTGTACGCCAGCATATATTTCTATACGGTTTGTGTAAAAAGTTCTAGAATCCACAGTGGCGAAAACTGCTGGACGTGGCGTATGCTGCCATCTGAGTCATTTCCTCTTCATCAGACAATATCCGCCACAGAGTTCTCATCAGTTAATACACTCTCATAAAAAGCTCTGACAAGCAAAACTTCTTTTTTATAAGGGTCCATGCTAATATTTTGTATCTAAAATTACTATGAAAAGCATAAATATTAGATATCGAAAGTCAAAGTATAAAAATATGTATACCTTACTTGCAGTAAAAAAAAACGCACTATCACGACTTTCTGTAATTAACTTCAACATCAACAAAAACCATCTGTTACTTCGCACACTCTGGATTATAGACTAACAAAAAACTCTGGATAAGACTAAACAAACGTTTCATAGCACTAGCTGTAGTCGGTGAAGTTTAATTTACCAAATATTTCCTAAGTGGAACCTCTTATCGCGTTACAAATAATATTGCACATTGTAACGACGGTGTGGTCTATCAGGACAAAAGCTTGGATTACATCTTATTATAGACAAATATTAATCACTTTTGTATGGCAAAAAGTAGGGGGTAAATAATCTGAAAGGTACCTAAAAGGGCAATTTTTAACAAAATTTATCTGTAAATTTACAACACTATGTATTTTGCCTGGATTGACAGACCACCGTCATGCATCCAAGTGTTAACTAGTATTAATTTAAATGATTGTCAGTAGATAGCAATATTTTGAAAATTTGAAAAATTATGATATTACTTATGGGCACCTGATGCTTCCTGTGCAGTTGTACCTAATATCCCTCTGTTAAGGTTTTTTAACTAACTTTATACCTACTTAACTAATCGTTACTTCTAATTTAAAGTTCATCCTACTTTTACAACTGTGATCTTTCTCCATAGGACCAAACACCTTCCTTAATACCGCTTTCAAATTGTTTCAGGTTTTCCTCATCTTTCATGAGCAGAATCCAAGATTCACAACCGTAGGTCACAACAGGTCTAATCAAGCTTTGTACAATTTCAATTTCTAACCTATATTAGTGTCTTATTCACTAAAGAAATATGGCTGGTTATAATTTTAATTTCGTCACTGTACTATTATTTTTCATTGACAACTAATTCCAGATAAGTAAAATAACTTACAACCTGTAATCGTATACTCTATATATGCTAATCTGCTATCCAACTTCTTTTATTTTGCTTTACATGAATATTTTCAATTAAGAAATAAACAAACAAAACTAACAGATGTAACGAGAAGAGACTAACATTACATCCTCAAAAGTTTCTCAAGTTTTCAAAAAACGTCCGTAGAAGTAATTAATCCTTGCTTTATAAATAATTTTAAGAGATCAATATTAAAGTATTTTATCAGTAGATCATCTATAAAACCACAAGACACGAATATTTCAGTGATATTATTTTCAAGATATAAATGGTAACTATGCAAGTTTCGAATTCAATTTTTACTAATCTTGATGCAATTATTTTATGTAATTCAAATTTTAATAAAAAATCTTTGTTGAAAGACCCTTATAAAGAGCAGATAGAAAGCATTTAATCAGCATGTATGCAAAAAAATATATTTTTTATATAATTTTTCTTTTTTTTGTCAAATTATTCTTCATTCACACATGTTTTTGGCCTTATATTATAGTTCCATTGTCTTTATTCCTGATCTTCTTCCTGTGATGCTACAGTTAGTCTTGAACTCCTTCAACCTTCGCCTCCACCTGGATCGATCTCCAGCATCCCCTTGCCAGTTTTTAATATGCAGTAGTTCTTTTGGCCGGCCACCGTGTATTTGGTCTACCTCTCTTTCTATTACCTACTATTCATCCCTCCATGATTTTCCTTTGCATTGGGCTTTGTGGCATTCTCGTGACGTGCCCCACCATTCTGAGTTATCAAACTCTTACATTGTCTACACTATCTAAAACTTTCTATAATTGCTTGTCTTCAAAGTTATACCTAATCGTCCAAATTCTGTTTTCATTTACAATACCAAAAATTGTATTGAATGACTCTTCTTTCAAATACTGCAAGCAGCACTGTTCTGGTTTCTTTGTGAGGGCCCACGTCAAGCAGTCATAAGAAACTACTGCTTAAATGAGTGTTTTTATAGGTCTTGATTTTCGTGTTCCTTTGTATAAGTTTAGATCTGAAGGACAGACTGCAGGGAGTAAGTAGTTTTCATAATACGATCCCAGATTTCTCATGTGTTGTTGTTTTCATCTAGTTTGCTGGTCAGATAAGTTAAATCAATCACAACTTCAGTGTGGTCATCACTGATTATCCAGTTCTGTTCTCTTTAATTGTTTTTCTTTGCCATCACCTTTGTTCTGTGTTCATGTATTTCTAGATCGTCTCTTTCATCTTTATTTTCATCATAGGTTTCTCTTAACGATCTTTTCAATCATGTTAATATACTAGTACATTTCTTATATCCTGATAGAATCCTATATTCTTAATTGTTAATACTTTTTTTTGTAAGTCGTAACTGTTGGGTTTGTTACATCTACTGTTTCAACATCAGTTGTCCCTTGTCGTCTTATTCATTAAATGTTTTCAAGATTTTCGATCAGTGTTAATACACATAGTTCTTAAATTTACTAACTTGCATAAAGGTGTTTAATATGCAGTTCTTCAGACAGGATGTGTAGTATGAGAGTTGTATGATAAGTACCTCGCATTGACAAGAAAAATATGTAAAATGTGTAAAATTTATTTTATTTTTCAACAATCGCCTTTCAATTCAATACACTTAGATCAATTCTTCTATTAGAACACTAAACTTGAAGAGATTTACCATTAAGCACTAAATCACCTTTTTTTTTGAACTGCTCGACGCACGTTTCGCTAACCATGTTAGCATCATCAGGAGATGATTTTATCTAATTCTAAAACTAAGCTATGTTCTATTTATATGAAAAACCCTACCTAACGAAGCGTGTTAAAATCATGAACCGTGAAGTTTACTACTTATTAATGTAAGGCTTAGTAAACTTCACGATTCATGGTTTTTACACGTTTCGTTAGGTAGGGTTTTTCATATAAATAGAAAAAGAAAAGAAGAATAGTTTTAGAATTAGATTAAATCATCATCCTGATTGCAGTTTAAAAAAAAAGTGCTTTGATGTTGTGGTAAATCTCTACAAGTTTAGTCGATACACTTAGTCCAACGTTTTTTTATCTTTTGTATCCCCTCTAAAAAATACGATTGCTAAAAACCTTTCAAAATAAGTGTTCGTTAACTATTCTTTGGCCTCTGGTATGTTGTGATGAATCCATGGTTCGCTAACAGTTATGAACCGATACCAAAAATCATTGCGATTGCGTCTTAACATCGCTAAACCTTCTTTTGAAATTGGCACACGTGTGTTTATTGTCAACTGTGAGCAATCGCGGCACCCATCTTGCGGAAAGCTTTTTCATATCCAAACGAGTGGTTAAACTATTCTGTACCCTTTGAGTTGAGATGTCCACAGTCTCAGCAATCTCACGCACTTTCATTATCCGATCGTTTATCACGATATCGTGGATTTTTCAATAATTTCTGAAGTGGTAACCTCATTTAGACGATCTGGACGATCTCATCAAAAATGTTTGTACGGCTACGTTTGAATTCGGCTGTCCAATATTTTATGGTTGGTAACGAAGGTGTAACGAGTCCCCATAAACTTCGCCGAGCTCCGTTTTAATCTCATTTGTTTTCTTTTTCAAAAACAAGTATTTTATCACTGCTCAATATTAATTTTTTTCCATTGTTGTAAAATCACAAAAGTTATTCTATATAAACGGCTGCAATTCACAAAATAAATCACGCAGCGACTTGACAGTTTGACAGTATTGTTGTGAAAAGTTATATTTACGAAAATATCACTTTTTAAATACTAGCAGAGCCATCTGTGACCTAGGTGCGGTATTTATCATACAATCCTCGTGTCAACATATGATTTCAATTTTTTACATTGATTTACCAGAAAAGTATTTAATTAAACTCAAAGAGATTTACCACCAAATGCCAAATCACTTTATTCCCCTTATTAGGACATCAGATTACTTGATCTTTATAAGGAGATGGTTCAAGATTGAACTATCTCCTGATGCTGCTTCATGCTTTTGCTAAACTCGCATCAAAAAGTTACATAAAGTGATTTGGTGTTTAGTATATAGTTATTTAGTGTTAGTATTAACAAATCTCTTTGAATTTAGTGTTTCACACTGAAGATTCCAATAGAAGAATTGATTATTTTTATTAGTTGAAAAACTTTTTTTTGCATTTTTTCATTTGTTGCCCACTTTTTGACAGCGCCGAGACTGTACAAAACAAAACAAATTAATTTTTATAGTCAAATGACATCGGCTCCATTCGTTCGTCCAGTACCTAAACAAGATTACTCCAGCGAAGGGGATACGGATTGTGAATGATGTACGCTAACAGTTCGTTTTTCAACTATGTAGAAAACAGCTTCGAAATATAGGTGACCGATTTTCAAAGTGTTCCTTCATAATTATAATTGCAAATTCATGTAAAGTGACAGATTCAGTTAATTATTGATTAAATGCGGTGGAAGGTTATGTATACATTTTGGGAGTTATAAAAAAGGACGAATTTAGGTATCCCAACCTACATTATCACATTAATTTAAAATAAAAGTAATTTATTCACATATTATGTTACTATATCTGGCACAATAAGTTTTAACTAGCATTTTCAGATGCCATTTCTATAATCGTCTGCAACTATATTAATCAAACCATTTTCTCAAATTATGCTCATTTTTTTCTATCTCTGGTTACTTATCTGCCATCAGCTGAAACTCTCGTCAGTCGTCTATAAACCTACTTTCTGTTTTTAGAGTTTACGTCCCATATTCATAAACACTGTGCTAAATACATAACACTATAATTCACTAATCATTCAAAAAGGTAAAAGTCACTGCATGCCAAGAGAATCATTATTCTAATGATAATTAAAAATCGATATGTTTAATATCCTCCGTATGTTGAAATATATAATGCAGTGATAATCAGTATAAAATATGAACTAATCTCTTGTATACAGAGTGTCAATTATTGCAAACTTTGGTATTTTAATAGCTATATAAATACTACATGATATTACAGTACTGCAATAACAATAAACAAAAGATATTTGAGTAGAAAAAAACTATTAAGAATTAAAATTGAAGTATATTATTTATTCATAGCTGAATAATTATACACTATTGATCAATTCATTCACATATCAATATAATCTAAGGGACTAGAAATAAAACATCAACTGAAAAATCAGTATTTTATCAAAAATACTGTTTTTTTTTAAGTAGAGAAGTTAATCCAAAATCCCATGTACAAATTTTATAAAATTTGCAAAAAATGCCAAAACAGATCAATTTTTTTTGAAATAACAAAGAATATTAATTTTTAACAAAAGTCAATAATTAGTCTTTCTTTTGAAAAATGTATGAGCTCTTCGGTTATTCGTGACTACCATGCACCTATGGGGCATACTCGATATTAAATTACCAATTTATTTCATTCCATTCATTTTAAAAGCAGTGGAAAAATTATTCTTGTGTATTAAATACCACATTATGCCTTAAAAGCCGTTTAAGTCCTGCAAATGCTCGATAGGGTTGAGATCTGGTGATTGCGCAAGCCATGGTAAAACTTCAATTTTGTGAACTTCAAGATATACACACACCACCTTGGCCGTATGTGAACGCGCATTATCATGCATCAGTCAGAATTCGGAAGCATCTCATTATGCAAATGGTATCAAAACAAGGTCAACAATGATATCGCGAAAGTCAGTTGCATTTAAAAATTGTTCCAAGCGAATGAGGTCAGTTCTTCCAACCAATTTGATTTACACCATGTTGTCTGTAAAGTTCCTGAACTGTCGCTAAGGCCAGGCGTTCTGGGTTTCCAGATCGTCTCCACACTTGTTCTACGTCAATCTGGAGCCAGTCCAAATTGAGACACATCAGAGAACAAAACAGGGGCCAGTCGTGCCTATGCCAGTTTGGACGTTCATCCCACTAAAGTCTATTAACACGAATTCCTCTAGATAACACAGGTCTTTAAGCATAAAATCTGGTTTCATGGAGTCTATTCCTGATGGTTGGTTGCTAAGTACCACTTAATGTGTGCTACACAGCCGATTTGCTAACTGCTGTACTGTAATATTGCGGCCCCGTTAAACCTTTAGACTAAGAAAACGTTCTTGGAAGTGATTATTGGAACTTGTATGTTTGGACTTTTTGTATGCCATTCGGTCACATTACCTATTTGTTGAAACCTCAACCATATACGATTAATAACACTTCGGTTGACTTCATGGGGTTTCAGCAACTGCACTATTTCTCATGCCACCTTGAATTATGTCTATTGCACGTAATTACGTGTCACAATCTAAGTGATATCTCTCTATTATAAATAAATGCAAGGCTGAAGATACCGAATGTAGACAAAAACTCATCAATATCATTTTCAAACTTCTAATAAAAAAAATACATATTTTTTGCATTTCTTTATATTCACAGGTATTTCTTATCAGAAAAATGATTAAATTATTCGATAAACAACTGTTAAGCTGCCAAAGAAATTGACAAAAATAGATTTAAAAATTTTTGCCAACATTATTTTAAAGATCTTAGTTGTCCAGTAGGTTATTTTGATGTGTGCATAGAGCCATTGAGATAACATTTGTATCAACCTACTATATCAACAACTTAAGCTCAGGAATTTATAAGTATCCTCTTCATCTACTGATGATATACCCCTACAACATATGATATAACAAACTAAACATGCTTCATTATGTACCTTGTAAGCAATGTGACTTTAGTGCCACTCATTCTGCCAACACATACTTAGAAATCTTCCACTGCTGAAGTATTATACACTCAGTATCAAAATGTTAAATACACCTGAACATTATTTTTTAATTTTTTAATGGATTTTAGATGCGACAAAATGCTGGACCCCCAAAATGCATACCCTCAGTTCTATAGGAAAGAGAAAAGTTAGTAAGAGGAAAGCATTTTAATATTTTGTGGTCTTTCCACTACCTTTTTGGTAACGGTTCATACAACTGTTTTATTGTTTATTGTGGAATTTCTTCCAACGAATCCTGAATAACATTTTTCAAATTTTCCATATCTGTAAATTGCCTTGTTTCACTATAAACTCATCTTAAAAGCAACCCCACAGACATTTTAAGTGATGTTTAAATATGAAGAGCCCTCTGACCAATCCAATTGGGAAATATTATTTTGCTTGAGCTTTTCAATTTTTTTCTAGCAATACTTTCAGACTTTTAATAATCTTTGGACATTCCTACCTCTTTTTTACACTTTAGCTTCCCCAGCAATTCCTCTTGTAGTCTAACAGGAATTCGAAGCAATGAATGAGCTCTTCTTGGCAGAGCAGATGGCCTCCCAATTAAACGAGTTCCGTATGTCGGTCTGAACCGAATCAACCCATGAAAAATTTCGATTTAATCGGTGCCCTACAACTGATCCCGTCTACGTGTTATGAAAAAATAATCCATCTTCTGAAAAAGAGTAATTTTTTCCATAATGAATGACAAATTTTTAATTTTCTATACAAACATTTCTAACTTAACTAAATTGATAAATTGTGATAAAACCTTTATTTTGTACTCTGATGAAAGTCAATTAAACTTTTTCCCTTTTTCAATATTGTTACTTCTATTTGAAACAAAAAAAGAATACAAAAAAAAATAAAACTTAAGTTTAGGAAAAATTCTATAATATATCTAACATTTTGACACCAACTGTATAATCCATTCACATCTTCGAAAAGATATATTTTCATAACCATTTTCCTTTACATGATTTTGACAAAATTAATGTAATAAGTTTTTTTCTAGATCTACTAAGGCAATATTTGGTAGGGCTCGAGTAACCTAAAATATTACTTGCCTTTTAGTGCAGAATGTTACGATTTTTATTTTAATAAATTAATGAGACAAATCAAAGCAAAAATAAAAATTGGTATGTTCCACCACTGTAAGTTCAGGAAAATAAATTGTTTTTAAATTAAATTAATATTTGAAATAAGTAGATCCAGTACAAAATAAAGAGAAATATATAGTCAACTGTTAAATTGTCTTAATATTTGTCAACAGTTTACCAATTTATATTTTTCTAATGCAGGGTAATACTATATATCTATATATAATGTATTATTTAAAATGATGTCTGAACAGTATATATAAAAAAAGGAAGGATTTTACGATTGCTATTAGTCACTATACCTAATTTGTTGCCAAAAATAATTATTTGTTATTGTGGGTTCCACTTGTTTTGTTGGGATGTTATTTTATTTTCCTTTTTATTGTTTTTGCTGTAAATACATTGCACTAGTTAGGACTTTTAGTGTATATTTAAGTATTAATTTATTCAAATGAATCAAAATTTTCTCCTATTATATAAATTTATAGTTTTTCATTGAATATAGTAGAAGTTACTTAAAACTGGAACTAAATGTAGTATATTTCGTTGTTAACACACTCTGTTACAGAAGATATATATATATTATTAAAAAACAAGATTAAAGAATTTAAAGTAAATTTATAAGGGTTTTTTTGTGTCGATGAACGAGGTGTTTATTTGCATTTTTTAATAATAATAATAAGCATTTTTAATAGCAATAATAATAATAATAAGCAAGTTTACAATAAATACATTTCAATTTGCAACTAAAAAATTTTCCTTATAGCACAATTTTACTGTTATGAAGCCAACTGTCATAAAGTAAACTTGTGTTGAGAGTTGGAGTAAAATAACACATTAACTCAGTCACCAACAACCATATACAATTCAAAGTGATTATATTAAAATATACAAATTTTGCTGATACAAAAAACATCATCATTACAATTGTAAACATAGATATAAAACCAAAAACCATATACTTACCTAAATATATATTGGGCTACTAACCATATAGGATTCCAGTAATAGCATTCCTGAGGATTTTTTTTCAAATGAATGATAATATAATAATAGCAAACTTACAAAATAGCCAGACTTAATAGCAAACTTCAAGGAAACAATATAGTGTCTGGAGTTACAAATCAGATTTAATTTTATGATTATATTTCTTTTGTGTATGAAGAATACATAAATAGTTGTTTAGTGTAAGGACATTAAATTCTTTAAATAAATCAACAGTATGGATTTTAGGATTCTTTCCTAAAATAACTCTCAGGACAATATTCTGGGTTAATTTATTTAAAACGTTATTACTGGCACCACCCCAAGCAATTATTCCATACATTAAGAATGACTAACAAAGGGAAAAATATACCACCCTTAACGTTAACCAGTGTTGATCTAAAATGCCTCGAAATAACTTGAATGTATAAAACAATTTGAATGTATAATACGTATATACGCAACACATTTTATGTATAAAATAATTTTATGATTCTATCAACATGAAGCTTAAAATGCATATTTTTATCGAAATAAAAACCCACATATTTCCAGTGACCAGAAAATTCAATTTCTTGACACAAATCAGTACACTTGTTACATGGATTAGTAGCGTGAAGTATGATACACTCCTTATTCGTTTCAAAAGATCTTCTATGTCGATTAGAGAATGATATCAAAGAATATTTAGATACATTAATTAGAGTATCAAAGCATTTTCTGGTAAATAAAAACACAGTATCATCAGCAAAACAAAAGGGTATTCCATCGGGCTTTGATGAAAATATGTATTAATATATAAAACAAAAAGTAATGGGCCTAATACAGTACCTTGAGGGACTCCGCAGTTTTCATTTACTAACTCACTATAAATATTAATTTTAACTTTTTGAAACCTGTTCTCGATCTATGATAAAATTAAACTTGGAGTAGTACCGCTTATTCCATAGTTTTCAAGTTTAGTACCCAATACTTCATGACTTATGGAATCAAATGCTTTCTGAATGTCAAGAAACAATCCAATTACATATTTACTCTGCTCAAGGTTCTCACAAATACATTTTGAGACATCAGAGTGCATGAGGTGTGGATATTCCCTTTTGGAAATCATACTGCCTCCTAGACAATACTTTGTTTGTCTAGGAAGGAAACCAATTGCACCTTAATGCAACTCTGGAGTCACATTTGCTGTGGTGTCTAAGGCATCAGCCTTACGTTACGGCAGTTAATGTGGAGCAGGTTCGAATCCCGTACTAGGCAAAAAAGTTTTTCTAAAGTTCTTGTGAGTGTTTCTAGGTAAGAGTATAAAATCTGACAAGGAATCACCCCTCATTCACGCCAGTTCGAGGCTGGGTAAGGCCGGATGCCTTCTGAGAGGTTTTCTACGTTGGTCACTCGCCAGTCGGTAGACTTCTCGAGATAATTTCGGTTAAGCACAAAATCAAGGGTTGATAGCCCGAAGGGGGTGCTGACCGGGGTTTTCGGTAGCTGATGACCGTGGTTCGTAACCCACGTTAAGCTGTAGGTCCAGTGGCTAAATAGCCTTCTCAGTTGCTGATGCGCCTCTAACCCTAAAACTTTACATTCATGCAACTCTCAAGCATTTTTGAGAGCGTTAGGGTTAGTGAAATAGGTCTGTAGTTTTCCAATACCCTTCTATCACCACCCTTATGAAGAGGAATAACTAAAGCTTTCTTAAAAAGCAATGGAAATTTGCCCTGGGTAAAACATAGATTGAAAATGTATGTTATTGGCTCAACAATATAACCTTTTATTTCGATTAAAATTTTATTAGTAAGTTCATGCTCGACAAAACTATTGGATTTTTTTAATTTATTCACCAAGGACATAATTTCATTGTTAACTGGAGTTAAAAATATAGATTCATACACTGTTATTCCTCTATTAATTACAAACTCATCTCTACAATCCCTTTATGTTTATTAATTTTTAAAAATTATTCTTTGATTATTTTACCAATATTAGAGAAGTGAGAATTAAATTTATTTGCAATATCATTTTTATCAAAAATATCATAGGCAATACAATATGTAATATTATCAACATCACTATTATTAGAAGTTTTATTAATTACAGTCAAAATTTTCTTAGGATTGGCTTGGCAATCATTTATCTCATTTTTAATATGAATTGTGTTAGCAAGCATAATTACAGAATTAAGTATGTTTCTATATTTAGTATATTGCAGCTGAAGGATAACATTATCAGGATTTTTATTTGCTCTATTAAACAAAGTTTGTCGCTTTCTAATAGAAACTATAATTCCTCCAGTGATAAATGATTTAAGTTTTTTTTGAATTTACAGTTTATTCTTATTGTTGATGAATTTGTGCTGGCCGCAGAAATATTCTTATAGAAGTTGTCGAAAGCAATATCAAATTGACGCTCATTAAAAACAGATACCCAAGATTCTTTACTTAAATTCAAGAGAAGACTTTTCTTATTAACTTTATAAATATAATTCCATGTTATTTTCACCACATTATCATTCTTCTTAATATTATTCTCTTTTTGGTATGTCATAGATGACATTAAAGCCAATGAAGGAAAATGATCAGTAATATCATATGAAATCACATAATCTTAACATTCAAAGTTGGATATACCTTTCTGAAAAATATGAAGAACACAAACCTGTACTAACCCTGTAGGAGAATTTATGATTTGATAAAAATCAAATTGGGAAAGTACATTCAAATATTTTTTTGGTTTTGTTATAGGGTGGGATAAATGAAAATTATTTTACTTGAGAGACTTTATTTATAAATCGGATCGTTAGCTAAACATCATGCCGTAAAAAGAATTTTAATATCAAAACCGGACCTGTAATTATATTTTGATTCTTCACGTAAATGCTATAAGTAAAGATAAAAAGTGTTTTAGACAAAGAAGCTTAAAAATGTAATTCAGGTAAGTTGCTTCGTTTTGAGTATCTATATTTCTATAATCCGTGCTGATTTATCTACCCACTTAGTAGCACATTTTGATCAAATGAATTTCTTCAACCATAAAAAATGTCATAATAGTACAAGGTTTCCCTCTGAAGACAAATAATACACAGTATGTCGAAAAAATATAGGCACTTTTAAAATTTAAAGAAAACTGCTAGCGCCATCTATTGAGACGATATATAATCTGAAATCTGTATATCTCCTCTATAAAGCTAATATTAAATTTTGTTTCAAGCCCAGTAAAAGTTTTACAGATACATTTGAATTGGTGAAAAAAAGTTTTTGGTGATGATTGTACAAGTGTGTTCGAGTGGTATAAGCGATTCTAGGACAGTTGTGATGCTTTGGAAGACGACCCAAAACCACGCCGACCAAAAAGCAAAAATCACGATGAGTTGGTGAAAAATTCGGCCGTGTATAAAAAAGATGGATAGCGAAAGAATTATATACTACCAAAGACACGATGGACCCCCGCGAAGTTGGTTTTTGTTGCACGATAATGCACCATCTCACAGGACCGTCGCTGTTAGTGATTTTTTTTTACGAAAAATTCTGTGTGCTTCGACATCCTTCGTATTCGCCTGATTTATCTCCGTGTGACCCTTTCCTATTCCCGAAACTCAAACTGGTCACGAAAGGAACGTTTTGTGACAGTTCAAGAGGCCTCGACGAGGGTCATGGATGTAACTCCGAAAAACGACATAAAACAATATATGCTGGCATCGGTTGAACGTGCCAAACGGAAGGGATGTATTTTGAACAAAAAAAAACTTTTTGTTTTTGTTAATGTAAAAAGTTCCGTCATTTTTCGGACATACAGTGTACATTAATATTTTTTAAAGTAAAATTATACAATATTTATTCAATAATTGAAATATTAAGTTTAAAAAGTATAAACTAATAGCATATTTTAGAAATAAAAAACGATTTTCACTGGGACAACCTAATAAAAAAAAATTTACATAAAATATAAATCAATATACAATATTTACATATACAAGTTTAACTACTGGATCAAAAATTAATTTTCTGCCCAGTAGTAACTCTAATATAAATATTAACAAGTAAATTCATTGGTTATAAAATACAAGACAAGAATTGTTTCTAGGGTAACACGTTCTTGTAAGTATACATAGACACCCAATAAAATACATTTGTTTGAGACAGTGGTCCGTATATATTGTACCCACACATCATACTAAGACATCCCGGCGAGAATATTATTTTGTATGTCTTTTCCTTAGAGTTCGAACCGTTTTTGAACGTGTTATTCTTTCCTGTATGTTTAATTCATCATCAGAATCACTATCAATTACTAAAGATGCTTTTAACGGCGAAGATGTTACAAAGTCTTGCCGATTTTGATCCATATTGTCATTTATTGTGTCTTTTTTAACAGATCTTCTAGATGGCGGTTTTGGAATTGAATCCTCATCAAAAGTGGTGGAAGAAACCGCGGAATCATCCGCCAGATCTAAGTCTGTGCGTCGCGGTTTTTTAAGCGATTTTAAGAGTTTAATTTCAATTTTTTCCTACAAAACAAAAAGATATTTATAATTAAAGCAATAAATTAATCTAATATGTATGACTGAAGCAAACATTTCTAATTATGACAAATATGGTGTAAGAGAAAGCATTTTCGTAAATTTAACCAACAATTCTTCAAATCATCTCAAAGAAAAATTCACAAACATTCAACAAATGTCAAAAACATAAAGGTTTTTGAGAAAAAAATTGCAATTATTTAATCACCAATCGAAAAAGTATTTGGAAAATATTAATTGGACATTACTTAACAAATAAACCAATGAACCTTGTTAAAAGTAATAATTAAGCATCATGTCTTATATCAGCCAAAAACAATCTGGCAACGTCGCAATATCGCCACAACAATATTTCAAAATAGCGACAAAATTTATTTCAGTGAATGTCTGTGGGGGTATTTAAGTTCGATTTAAAACGAAAAAAAACACAAGTACATTCTGTATGCGAATATCACGATATGCTTCGTATTTACAGAAAGTCTATTTCCAGTATATTTCTAGAAAGGCCGATTCTAGTTCGGCAAACGTTTATCCAAGTCTCTCGAGGCATTTTGGATATGGGTAGTGGTGTGGTTTCACAATTTCAAAAATGTGGGCGCCAGCGAGAAATCGATCCAGAAGTGGAAAAACACATTTTACATCTTGTTGAAGCGAATTTTACCAGGACTACTCGAAGTGTCGAGCAACAAGTTGGAGTTTCCTATTGGATTGTCTTAGAATACCAAAGACCAATTACATCACTGTGATGTACTAAGCTAACCAAACCTATAGAGCAGTAAAAGAACTATATAATCTATTATTATTTTTTTATTTATTGGGACTTTCGGTCAGTAATTAAATTTTCATTTTTAATTTTTTTATTAACGTTTCGGTTCAACAATGAACCATTTTCAGACTAATTCAATATTAAATTAAACAATTAATTTTTAAATTTTTTTAACTAATATGTGATAATTTTGTATAAAATTTTTAAATGACTATATTAATATAAATAGAGTTTAATTTAATATTGAATTATTCTGAGGATGGTTCATTGTTGAACCGAAACGTTAATAAAAAAATTAAAAATGAAAATTTAATTACTGACCGAAAGTCCCAATAAATAAAAAAAAAATACTAATAAACGGTCAAGAGAATATATGTTATATAATCTATTACCTTTTGAAGTTTCATCCTTTATATGGACAACATTTTGATCTTTTTCGAAAGAATAAAATTGATTTGAAACGTCATTTTGTAATTATGGATGATACTTGGGTTTAGCACTATGATCCTGAACTGCGATAACAAACTGCAAAGTGGACTGAGCCCGGTTGTTCAGCTCCGAAGCAGCCAAAGTGGCCAAAATCCACCAAAAAGGTTATGGCATCAATTTTTTGGGATGTAAAAGGCATTTTGTTAATTGATTATCTTCAAACCGATAAAACAATAGCAGGACAGTATTACTCAAACCTTTTGGATCAAATGGATGCAAACATTTGCGTGAAAAAAGCTGGTTTAGTGAAGAAAAAAATATTTTTCGTCATGATAATGCACGGTTCACAGAGGTGTACATGCAATGGCCAAATTGAAGCAGTTACAATACGAATTGTTGGAGAATCCACCATATTCACCAGATCTGGCCCCCTCTGACTTTCATCTGTTCCCAAACGCATCTGCTCGCCAGAAATGGGACGGTGGGCATTTTGAACAGATAATTTAATAAAACAATTAATCGCGTGTTTCTTAATATGACGTGAATGGTTTAAAAGGTATTATGATGTGAGAAATTAGTGCTAGTAATGCCAACTTTGCCATTAAACGAGAATAATGTGTAAATTCTCCTTTTTGTGGCAAGACAATCCAAATTTACGCTGAATCGTATGGAATAAATGGCTATAAAAATATTACATTATATTTTCAAATGCCTTAAAGAGATCAATGAAAAAGAATTTGGATGGATCCAAATAAACAAGACGATGGGACGTTGCCAATTGTTAAGAAAATAAAAAGTTCTGAGCTGTTTTCTGCTGCGGAAATGGTTGCATTTTGGATACATGATTTAAGTTTTATTCAAAACGATGTAAAGGAACGTCGGTGAAATTTTCGAAAATATTTTCCCTTCCATCCTGCATATGATGTGAATTAATTAATAAGCTTACACAAATAACATACTAATGCTTATATTATACACAATGTCTCACAATGAAATTATTTATCCAAATATAGTTCGTCTCATTAAAAAATTAGCATAAAATCAAGAAAAATAGAACTACGGGAACAACATTATTTTAATTCACTATACTTTATGTACTGTATGTATGGCACTGTTGCATTGTATCTAACTGCGATCTTTATTCTTGATATAAAGCTACTGAAACAATTCAACAATTGTGTTACCCAACAAAACATGTAGTTTTTTCGTTTCCTTTTAAATGTGTTTTTTTTCATTTTCTTGAGAGAACGAAATATATGGGGATAAAATAATTTCACAATTTACATTTTGTAATTTGAACTTGTATGTGTTATTTTGAAACCATAAGCCTCAATTCTTAATAAACAAAAGTCTTAATAAACCTGCATTTCCCCAATTATAACAATCATAAGCTATTATTATAATAAACATATATATATATATTATGAATTAAAATTAAGAACTAGACATGATGAATGTACACATGAAGGCATTAGAGAACGTAATTATATCGGAAAATCCATCAACTAAAATAAGAGAGCACAGTTATTTTAGTAATGTTTGTATTATATGTTGAAATATATTAGAGGTAGGCATAAATAATATAATTATGGCACTATCCACATTATTTAATGTTCTGAAATCGGTTCACGTGAACAAAAGAGAAGTCAGCAAAAACGGTCTGTTTCCACTCTGATACATTCTGTCAAAAAAGTACCGGGAATTGAGCATTTGAAAAGCCCGCTTAAAGGGATTGTCAAAATTCTTTTTATCGCCAAGTTGACACAACTGTCCTCTATACTGACGTGGAGTTTGAACGTCATATGTCATTTAGTTTCCTTACAGTGCTCGATTTTGTCAGTTCATCTCAAGTATGTTTTGGGATTTTTACAATGAACAAAAACATCGAATAAAGAATTTGTTTTAAATTTTGCATTGCAAATGGAATTTCGTATGCCGAGTAGCTGAAAATGTTGCAGAAGGCTTACGATGCATCGACTTTATCAAAAACACGTGTATATGACTGGTACAGTACATTCGAAAGCGGTCGAGATGTGGTGGAAAATTTGCCTCACTCTGATCGGCCATCAACGTCTTCAAGTAAAATCGCTAAAGTGAAGGAAATGGTGACTGAAAGTCGCCATTTAAGTTTGAGAGAGATAGCCGCTGATCTTTTTGTGTCTCACGAATCAATTCGTACCATTTAAAGTGATTGTTTGGGCATGAAGCGCGTTGCCGCTCGACTAGTGCCGAAAGACCTGAAACTCAATCGCATAAAGGTCGCTGAAGACATGCTAGAACGAGTCAATTCCGACCCCACATTTATAAAACGTGTTGTAACTGATGATGAGACATGGGTATACGAGTTTGGCATACAAACCAGTCAAGCTTCGGAATGGCTCCTTCCAACTTTGCCGAAACCGAAAAAACCACGTCGAAGTCGATCAAAAGTTAAGGTGATATTGACTGTTTTCTTTGATTATGGCGGTGTTGTGCACTTTGAATTCTTGCTAGAAGGCCAGACGGTAAATAGAGAATATTATCTAAGCGTTATGCGGGGTTGGAGAGAGTAAATTCGTCGAAAAAGGTCAGATTTGTGAAAACTCATGGATGTTCCATCACGACACTGTACCATCTCACAAGGCTATCATTGTGAACGAATTTCAGGCCAAAAACTCAATAAACACCATCGAATAACCTCCGAATTCACCTGATGTGGCTCCGGCCGACTTCTTTCTCTTTCCAAAACTCAAATTACCACTTCGAGGTACCCATTTTCAGTCGACAGAAGACTTAACAGAGAATTCGCGGCGACTACTGCCAATTCCGGAAAAGGCGTTTAAAAAGTGTTTTGACAATTGGATTATTCGTTGGCATAACTGTATTATTTCGGAAGGGGCCTAGTTTGAATGCGATACAATAAATTTGGATAAATAATAAACATTTGGTGTTTTATTGACCAATTCCCGGTACTTTTTTGACAGAATGTATGTGGAAGTAAGACTTGGATGCTAAACAAAATTGAGGGCGAGCAATTGAGGGAGTCTCGAGACTAGATCGACTGAGAAATTCAGATACAAGAACTACTTTGGGCGTAGAACTTATTCTCAGAAAATCAGTGAATTTTAATTCAGGTTTTTGAAATTCCTAGCGACAAAAAATTTCATTACGACACTTGTCATATTGCGCCTTTCATCGTGGTCAAAAAGCTATAAAAGCAGTTCGAGACATTTGCGCCGTATATGGAAAGGACGCTATAGCTAATCGGACTGGTTTACCAAGTTTAAAAATGACAACTTCGACCTGGATGACACGCCCCGCTTTGGTCGACCTTCCGACTTCAACGAGGGCCACTTTAAAAATGCTTTTCAAGTAGGTCGGGCAACAAACATGCCGAGAAGATGGACTGCGGCCTTGCGACAATCTGCTGACATCTTTAATCTCTGGAAATGACTCAAAAACTCGGAGCTTGGGTACCACACAAACTAACCGACAACAACGAAAATTGCCGCAACAATTCTTGTACAGAATCGTTACAGGAGACGAGAAATGATAGTTCTAAGTCAATATGAAGCAAAGGAAGGAGTGGGTTGCGGCAGGAGTCCCGCCAAAGTCGAGAGTTAAGCAAGATCTCCATCACTAAGACTGGGAAGGAACTACCTCGCCTAGCTGCACCGTGTAAATGTTTTCAACTGAAACGACCCGATCGACAAGTCATCATGCTCCACGACAATGGACGACCTCACACAGCAGACATCATTAAGGACAGCCTGAAGGATCTAGAATTAGAGGTTCTTCCGCATCCACCCTACTCTCCAGATCTTGCACCACCTGATTATCACCTCTTCCTCTTCCAAAAACTGATTTAGAAACTCAAATTCTTCGAGTCTAGGTCCGGTGAAACGGCCTCAATAAATTGGTCATCAAGCTCCCACCTGTTGAACAGGTTGTGAACAATGACAGAGTTATTATTGTTATAATTTGTTGTTATAATTGTTGCTTTTTTTCAATAAAGCTTTTTAAGAAAAAAACGCCGGAAACTTATGAAACAACCCAATACTTGCTAATAAATAATTAAAGTTTAACTCATTTTCAGTAAATTTAATAGATAGATTTTCCAAGATATAAGTAAGGAGATGAATGTGAGACGAAATATTAGTAATAATTGAAAAAATACTTTTTGAAAAAATTACTTCAGTTGGTTGTATATTCATACTTCTTGGTCGCTTTCTTTTAACAATATTTTTTGCTTCGCTTCTCTTCTTTTTACAACTTGCAGAATCTAGGGAACTAGCCTCATTTTTTTTATTTTGTTGTGCCATTCTAGCCTTAACGGAGATACTTAAATGTTTAATAATATTTCGTGTTTTGGCTTTTCTTGTGGCTACCTTTGCTTTTAAACGATATTTTAACTCATTTGATCTAGTAAATTTAAAGTTCATTTTTTCTCTTCTTTTACTTTTGTAAAATCGCCACCTTTTTTTACATTTTTCTATCTTCATTTCTGTTTTATCAACTGATAAACCCTATATACATAAAAAATACAAATTATAAAAATAATTATTATTACATAAAATATCATGTTAGATACGCCCAAAGTATGTCTCGTTTTTTGATACTATACAAAATTATATTTATGAATTAATACAATTTTAATCTACATCACAATCGCTATTGTTATTGAAAATCTTCGCCAATCTCTCTGAGAAATTTTCTTTTCTCTTTTTGTAAAATAGATGTGGTACCCTCTTATAATATATATTTATAATATTCAATAAACAACTTACCGGATCATGAATGCGACAAACAAAGCCAAGGAAGTTATCATACCGTACATTAGTATCTGCATGTGAAGGGCAAAAGGAATTTGTACATTTAACACAACACCTTATCGTTCTATTCGAACATATATTGCAATTGTGACGCGGACAGGTAAATTTTGGTGCTGAAAAAAATATAATTTAATAATTATTTAAGTATAATCTTAAAGAAAAATACCCTCAGGCATAGTCGATATGTTTAAACATTTTAAGTGATATCCTTTATTACAGGCTTTATTGTTGCATATTACATCGGAATCTTTTTCGTTACATACAAAACAAACGGGTATAACAGGTTGTTGTAAAACCAATTTCTTCTTCAGTGATTTCCGTGAGCGTGTCGCCGAATGTCTGGTTTCGGTAACTGTATCACTACTTGCCTTATCTGATCTTTCATTCTTTACTTTCACCCCTGCAAATTGATTAAATACATTATTCTAATAATTATGTAAAAAAAAACAAAATAATTGTTTAAACTAAATGTTTAATGAAAACCATATTTATGATTTCATCATCATCATCATCAGCCCGTGTCGATCCAGTGCAGGATGAAGGCCTTTTCAGCATGTTTCCAACTTTCACGGCCCTGGGCTTTCCTCTGCCACTCTGGTCCAATATACTTAACAATGTCATCAATCCATCGTGCTTTCGGTCTTCTTCGCGGACGTTTGCGATCAAGCGGTAGTATCCACTCCAGGATTGCCTTGGTTCATCTGTCATCCCATCGCCTCGCTATATGGCTGGCCCATCTCCATTTCAATCGCTTTACTCCTTCAATGATGTCACAGACTTTCATGTGTTCCCTGATCCATGAGCAGGACTTTCTGTATTGTCTTGTAATGCCAAGCATACATCTTTCTATTCCCCTCTGTGCTACCCGAAGTTTTTGAATTGATTGGGATGTGAGTGTCCAGGTTTCACTTCCGTATGGCATAACAGGTAGAACGCACTGATCGAAGACTTTTCTTTTCAGGCAAAGTGGGAGTCTGCTCTTAAACACAATGTTGAGCCTGCCAAATGCCTGTCAGCCACATTTAACATGCCATTCCACTTTTCGGGCGGTATTCCCCTCCATTGAAATCCTCTGCCCAAGATATATAAAGCTGTCCACAATCTCCAAATCCCTTTCTAAAACTGAAATTCTTCTGTCCTGAGCGAAGTTATTGAACATAACCTGACTCTTTTTCAGGTGTATTTTCAAGCCAAATGGTTCGCCAGCCCTTTGCAGTTCTTGTATGCGTCTTTGCAGCTCCTCTGGATCTTGTGAAAGGAGAACGATATCATCTGCAAATCTAAGATGGTTTAAGTTTGCATCATTGATCTTTACACCATCCTGTTCCCAATCCAGTTTACGGAATACTTCTTCAAGGCCAGCCGAGAAAAAAAATAGGCGATATGGCGTCACCCTACCGTACACCTCGTTCTACATTAATTCCCATTTCAAGATCATCAAGGTGAATTGTGTCTATAGCTCCATCATATATTGATCCTAACAGGTTTACATATGCTTTATCTACCCCTTGGCTAAGCAGTGCATCCATTATTGCACGTTTTGAGATGGAGTCAAATGCTTTTTCGTAGTCGATAAAAGCCAAGCATAGTGGCTTGGTGTATTCATTGTGCCTTTCTATGGCCTGCTGTACAACCTGCATGTGATCCATTGTACTGAATCCACTTCTGAATCCTTCTTGTTCTCTTGGTTGTGCATCATTCAGTTGTTTTAATATTCTTTTAGAAATTATGATTGATTATTCTTTTAGATTTATGATGTACAGTGCCAAAAATGTTATATATTTCTATATTATATATACAGTAATGAGAAGTATGGGCGTTCGATCTGGCAACACTGTTGGTTGCCGTTTGGAGAGAAGAGAGGCCAGCGTCTGATGCGTCTTCAAGGTGAGTTTAGTGAACTCCCTATAGTCACTTGGTAATCCTTGGCAATAATTTTTGGCGAATCGGATTTTTCTAAAGGCCTGAAAACGAGTGAAACAGTTTCGAGCAACGATGCACTATCAACAGGCCTATGGAAGCACTGTTTTATCAAGGGCCAGGTTTTCAGGTGGTTTAAGGCATTCTCAGAAGGTCGAGACTCGATTGAAGATGAACCTGACAACGGAAGGTATTCACCTGCAAGTGATAAAAATCTCCACAGAATCCGGGATCATGTGCGTTTTGATCGTCGGTTGACGGACAGAATGATCGGTGAAATGTTGAATCAGATGAATCAATGTTTTTAGCTTTTTTATAAATCTTATTTTTTTATATTGCATACATTTTTTTTAATAGAAGTCGTATTTAACACTTTTCAACTTTTGGTAACTTCCCAAAATAATCTATACTACTATATAAATCTACAGTGGTTTTTACGGATGTTCCGTTTTAACTACTGAACCATACATCCGATTGACTTGAAACTTGGTATCCATTTAGAAAATAATGTACTTAATGGATAGGCTAATATTTATTTGAGTGTTGGACTCCCTACACCAGCTGCGGGGGAGTTAATGATGAGAATCGCTAATTATCTGATTTTATAGCTTTTATAAACTTATTATCAAATTGAAAATTTGAAATGAATTTTTTATTTCTTGGGCTATATTAAGACTAATTAAGAACGTCTGCAACGGAGTTTATCTATATTATTATATTATTATATGTATTAATTAAAGAAGAAAAGAAGGAAGCGTGGAATAATTAGATTAAAACGAAAAATTAGTTTCCCAGCATTAAATTAGTAAGATATTTATTTGAACTTTTTATATTGAATTTTCGGTTGTCAATCTCAAGATAGGTTTTAATTATTTCCAACTATTTGTTGTAGTCATAAATGCCTAAAAAAGGAAAGTAAAAATTAAATTTGGTAACATCTAAATCAAAGTATATGAAAGCTAAGCATACATGTGAAAGTCAAGATGAAACGGAAAATAGATTACAAAAAGAACAAAAAAGGAAAGAAGATTTACGACGTATGACATTAAAAATTCGTTGGAAAGTAAAAATAAATTATGGTTTTTTGTATGACCCTACAGTTGATTATAAACAAGAATCAAAATTATGTTCAATGACAAAAATTAGTAGTTATTATAAAGCATTAAAGTGGATTGGTGAATGTGAAAGAAGAATGTGTGAATGTGACCTTTGCGACAACTTCCAGAGCTATTAAAATCGCTACTCCATGGAACACATGTAAAATCAAAGGCATTTTTAAAATCTATCAGACCTTACAACAATGATTTCCAAATGACATCATTCGGTGCAATGAAGATGTCGTTTTAACTAATAAGTATATGGGGCTCATGAACGATTTGCGGCCAATCGAAACTATCATCGAAGAAGAAATAGACGACAAAGATTAAATGTTACGAAGATTAAGTACTATATTTGAGGGCACTATATGTAAGCTTGATTTAAGACGGGAAGAAGTTTGAAAAAATTTTAATAAAGAAACTGTAATAATGACAATAAATAATAATGTTAATTTTAAATGCCCAGCGAGGAGGGCGGGTACAGCTAGTTGAATATAAATGTTAAATTACCTTACCTATAAAACCACTACAGTTAGATGCACCACACTTGCATACTTTTTTCTCCTGACCAACCACTTCCAAATTGTAATTAAAAGTCAACTCCACACCTGAATTGATGTCACAATTGGCAAAAAGTCCAACACGAGTCTCGCCCTAAAAAATGCATAGTAATACATCGTAAATTAACAAAAAAAAATTTTTTTCTGCAACTGCCTGCCATATGAACATGAACATAACGTATCTTTCAAATTGAGCGGTTTTTTAAAATCCCAAATAAAACAAATGACGTGAATTTGCTTAGGTCTAGTCTCATTTTAAAAGTGTAATGTATTACAGCTATACAAATGGAATCGTATATAAGACGACAACGTGTTAAAATTGTTGAATTATTTTATGAAAATGGACGTCCAGTGAAAATGTGTTCAGAAAATTACGTGATATTTACGATTTGCACAATCGTCAATCTGAAGCACTGTCAATCAATCGAATTGTTCAACATTTTCAGCAAATTGGTTCAGTGGAAGATAAAGAATAATATGTAGTAGTAGTGGTCGTTCACAAGAGCATATTGATTTGGTACATGAAAGTATTGCTGAAGACTCAGAAATTTCCATTAATTGACGTTCACAACAATTTGGACTCACCGAATCGATATCATGGCGTATTTTATGAAAGCATTTAGCTCAGAAGGCATATAAGGTTCAAATAACACAGGAACTAAAGCCACTGGATCATTCAAGACGCGCATTTATCAATTGAATCAAAGACCAAACTGGATTTTTGTGGCCTGAATTGAATAATATTGATCTAGAAGATATGTTGTTCTAACAGGGTGGCGCTGTACCTCACTTTGCTAATGAAACAATTGATTTATTTTAAAAAAAAATCCTGGACGAGTTATTGCATGAAACGGTGATGTTAACTAGCCACCAAGATAATATGATTTAACACCGTTGGACTATTTTCTTTGGGGTTGCGTAAAAAACCAAGAACAATCTACAATCGATTCCTGAACTAAAGGATAAAATTATTTGAGCCATTTGTGAGATAGGGCCACTGTTATGCCAAAATGTCATCCAAAATTCTGACAAAAGAGTGGACGTCTGTGGAGCTCCAAGATGGGTCATTTGACAGATATTGTCTTCCGTGTTTGAATGTCATGCACTATGCTTCAATTAATACCAAGTTTTTTAAATCAACGCAAATTCTGTGTTTTATTCGAAAATTAAAAAACAACTCAATTTGAAAGACTCTTTATTAGATCGTTCGAAAATAATTTCTTTTTCATTTTGAGATCCCGTTATATAATGATGTGATATTACTTGTATAGACGTAATAACTTTGTTGATTAACTATTAATTTAATAAATCAATTATTAAAGAAAATAAAACTAGTGAATGACTTACAGTTTTTTTAAAGTGATTTCTAGCAAATCGTTTTATGCATTATTATACTGAAGAATTCCTTCATTTTAATTACGAAAATGTAAGTTTCTACGGTACAATTTGAAGCAGCCACTGTAAGTGTACACCCCGGTACTCAAAATGAAAAATTTTCTTAATTTTCCATCAACATACTACTGTGATCAAAAAGTAAGGTGACTTTTCTTATAAAAATGCCCGTGCTTTTGTGGATGGTAAGTTAGATGCATGTCCAACTTAACATCTGGCAGAACTTTCATATAATTTCGCATGTTAAGTTAGAATTTATAGGGGCTTTTGTAATTGTTAAATATTGTAAATTCATTGAGCAAAGAACTTGCATTAAATTTTCTCTAAAAAACGAAATTTCTTGCGTTCGTGCTTTAAAAATGTTAAGAGAGTTACGGCGATGAAGCCGTCAAAAAAATGTTTACGAGTGGTACAAGGACTTTGGTGATGGTAGAGAAACAGTTTTTGATAAATCTCATCCCAAGAAGACCCTCCATATCAACCAATGAAGAAAACATTACAAAATAAAAGATCTTGTACTGGGTAATCGCCGATTAAGTATGAGCGACAGTGTAAATATTACTAGAATAAAATTTAGATTAATTCAATCAGTTTTGAAGAACAATCTAGACTTGTCCCATATGTCTTTTCGTCTTGCCCCCAAATACTTATTTTTTCAATGATGACATTCTGAAATGTATAAATGTTGGTGCCAAAAATAAATCAAAGCCGGTCAAAAATAAACGTCATGTAAACTCTATTCTTCGATTGCCGTAGTATTATCCAGAGTTCCTTCCAACTGGTCAAACAGTTGCTAAAGAATATTATTTAAACGTTGTGCCTGAGTCTATTCGAAAAAAAAAGGCCTGGATCTATTCGAAAAACAATACACAGTTTTTGCATCGCTATATATCGTGCAAGCATAATTATATCGTGTAAGCTAAAAAACAAACAAACAGTTTCACAAAGTCCATATTCACCAAATAGGATACCGTATGTGTGTGCCTTTTTCCTATTACCTCGATTGAAGAAACTACTTCGTGGACGTCGTTTCGAGTCCGTAGAAGCTATTCAAAATAGTTCGCTGGCCGCTTTGAAGAAAATATCAGAAGTCTACTATAAAACTGTTTCGAAAACTGGAAAAAAAAGGGAAACATGGAACTAGGGCATGGCAACGAGAGCGAATTTCTTTGATAGAAACAAAATACGATTTGGATGAATAAATAAATGCCTTGTGTTTTATTTAAAGTCATCTTACTTTTTAATCATAGTAGTTAGTAAATCTCACAGTAAAATTCACATATAGTACCCACTTTTTCTCCCCTGTAACGCATCCGTCGCATTCACCTGATGATATCATTCGATCATTACGAAGTCACAAAAAGTGTGTAAAACTGCAATGCCATAAATATAGCAAAATG
Source organism: Cosmopolites sordidus (assembly GCA_031761425.1). Lineage (NCBI taxonomy): Eukaryota > Metazoa > Arthropoda > Insecta > Coleoptera > Curculionidae > Cosmopolites > Cosmopolites sordidus. The sequence goes on from JARFXV010000830.1 coordinate 164,854, forward strand.
TTTGAAGAAGCGGAAATTATTTTCCAAACAACCCAACATTCAACAAGATCATGTCCTAAATTAATTATAAATCAGATCAACCACCAAGTACCTTTATCGTCCATTTCTGTGTAACACAGTTTGGATCACAGCAGTGATTCATAAACCGTGAATAATTCCCTTTCGGTCCGGCATCAATCACTCTATCGCCATCAATGGTCATAAAATAATAATTTTCATCCTTTTGAGCGTGCATCTTTCGTATCCTTCTTTGGTATTCTTCAGAATCTATGAGTTCCCCCACATATTCAATTATAAACTGACCCTTTTTAATGGGAGTTAGACACTTCAAACCCCAACCCCTTCCTAATGACAACCTAAGATAATTATTTGTTTACACTAAAAATGTTACACAAGATTTACCCTGAGTTTTGTAAGGAACAACGGGCATATATTCCCTTTTTTGAAATGCTTGATTGCGGCATCTAATGCCCGCTGAACACACATCTGGATCACATTCAGTCATTAAAAGTCTTAAACAAAACACATAAATATAATTTTGCTTCATAAGATGTTATTAGAGGTACCCATAAGTAATATCAATTTTTGATCCAGTAAAATATTCTTTGAGTGCAGATTTGATAACTGCCGCTCTAGGAACATTTTCTTCCACGAAGATAATGTTCCACAAATCGGAAAAGATGATAATCCGACGGTGCAGCATCAGGAGAATACGGTGGGTGATGAAGTACTTTCCCGACTAACGTTTCAATTTTTCTTGAGCGATTCTGGCACTATGAGGCCTTGTATCTTCATGCCGAAGAACAACACTTTTTCGTTGGACGTTTGGAATCAAAGCCATGTTTAGTCTATCAGGCTGGGCACAATAATATTTAGCATTTATGGTTTCATAAGAATTGAGCACCTCATAGTGAATAATTCCTGAAAAATCCCACCATATTGACAGTAACACTTTTTTAGAGTAAAAACCTGATTCTTGAGTGGACAAACATGGTTATACTGGTGTTAACCATTGTTTGTTCTTATGCTGATTGATGGAATGGAATACAGTTTTCTCAACGATCTTTGTCTAATCTGGATAAAACCGCAGATGGTTACACGTTGAATTATATTTTAAACTAGAAGTTGATAGGACAGCCACATTCCACGGCCAGAATTAACAAACATAAAAGGCTTCGTATTTCATCATGAAAATGCACAATCACACGTTTCAATCAGGACCCAGTAAAAATTGTTGAGCTTGAATTGGGATGTTTTGCCCCATCCACCATATTCGCCGGACACCGCACCCTCGAACTACCGAGGACGCCAAAATTATTTAAATGGGAAATCTTTTAAAACGGAAGAGCAAGTAAATATTTATACAAACTATTTGCGTTCCTCTTTCTCTTTAAAATATCTCTACGAACTTTCCGGGCCAACCCGATATTTATCTAGAATGTAGCTTGTTATTTTAAATTAAATTTAAAATTAAAAAAAAAATACTTATAGGTACATCTATTATATCAAGATCATACCTATTTATACAATCACTATCTGGTCCGCATGGATGTGCTTTATCAGGATCACATTCACACGCATTGACACTACTTATATTTAGTTCAAGCGTTTTAACATTTCCTACAGGCCTATTTTTATTTATTTTTATGAAAGGGGGCGGCTTTAAACTATTTATACTTTCAGCTTCACGCCGTAATTTAAATTCTGAAAAATACCCTTAGTAAGCTTTCAAGAGAAATAATGAGATAATTTAATGCTTCACCTTTTTTAAACTTAAATACAATAGCAGCATCTTCGACCGCTTTTTTGAAAGTCTTATATACAGGGTTTTTAGATTTGTTTACTTCAGTTCGGATACCTTCTGAGTCACCTTCTTGAAACAGAAACGATCTGAAATGAATTAAAATATTGCTATTAGACATAGAGAAAAAAATAATATGACCGTATCAGATTAAAGGTATTTAAATCAGTCTTAACCTTTTATAAACAACATTATAATAAACGAAAACAAAAAAAAATATTGGAAATATCAAATATTATAAGCTTTATTTAAAAAATTTCAACGTGTTCTCCTTTTAGCTCAATATATTTCGTCTAACGATTGTCCTGCTGTTTTTATCTTCCAAAGACTACAACTTGTCGAGCTCCGCAAAATAGTCCTCGATTTCGGCAATGATCTCTTCATTGCCAGAAGTCGGATGGGACTAAATCCGTAGGATAGGGCGAATGGTCATCAATTTGTAGCGCAAAAAAAAGATAAATACAATTGAAGTGAAACAGGTTTTTTTTTTTCGCCGAGTGAGGTCGTTTTTGTATTGGATATAATTGGATATAATTGGATTGATAGAATGCGCTGTCAGAAGTAGCCACGGCAGACATTTGTTCGAAATTGTTTTCAAACATTAATGCCATTGAATGCTATTTCACATAAAATAAATAGTTTCAAGGCAATTAATTTCGTTGTTTTGTTTGAATTTAAAGTTCGGACGTACTAAAAAAATCACCCTATATTTCGTTAGTCCTTGGGTACATTTATTTGGCATATTGTAACTTTGGGAATTTTTATATCTATTGGTGTTACTTATGTTTGATTTTTTTGCCTAGCATGTTAAGCTTAATTTTGCAGTCAGTCAAGATTGCCTGTTCTTATTCCTGTGGTGCTATAATTCGTCAGTAAGTCTTGACCTCCTTCAACCTTCGCCTCCATCCAGGTAGATCTCCAGCAGACCCTTGCCAGTTTTTGATGTGCAGTCCTGCACCGTGTCTTTGATCTACCTCCCTTTATGTAACCTACTATTTGTCGCTTTATGATTCTCCTTGTAATTAGACTTTTTGGGATTCTCGCCACGTGTCCTGCCCATCTGAGTCGCTGATACATAATCTACAATATCCAGATATTTCTCTAATTGCTTGAGTTCCAATATAAACCTGGTTCTCCAATTCCCATTATCATTCACAGCATCAAAAATTCTTCAACATTTCTTCTGTTTCCTCTGAAATGGTCCACGTCTCGCATCTATAAGTGACTACTGATCAAATGAGTATTTTATAGATCTTAACTTTCATGTTCTTTTGAATAAGTTTAGACCTTAGGGTAGACTGCAAGGTAGTCTGTAAGTAATTTTGATACTCCTCATGTGCGCTTTTTGACACATCTTGATGTTGTGATGTTTTTTCGTCTAGTTTGCTTGCGAGATAAATAAATTCATTCACAATTTGACAATGTTATTATCAGCGATGATTATCCAGTTCTGTTCTCTTCTTGGATTGGTCCTCTTTTTATCGATATCTATTTCTAGACCCGAACTTTTGGCTTTCACCAATAGTTCACAATAGGTGTATCTCTCTTAGTGACTTTTTCGATCATTTAACACGTTAATCCCTACGTGTATTACATTTAATACACAAAAAAAATGTTCTGCTCCACCTGTGTGTTCATATATAATACAATCAGGAGAGCACATTTAGACGGCTGTGTTTCTCAAGCGAAAGCAGTTTCCGTGGTTTTATATGCAGAGTCGTCAAGCTCCAGATTATGATTTCCACTTTTTCTAAACAGTTTTGTCTTCTCCTTGAAATCATAGTGCCAACACAGCAAACTTCACACGTGTTCATTGTTTACTTTTGCATCGGTGCTGATGGCTACACATACAAAATGAAAATTTATGGTGGCAAAGAAATTAGACCGACTGATCAACTAGTGGCTAATCAAGTTGTACTAGAGTTGATACAGCCTCTTCTTAGCACAGGCCCAACTTTGGTTACGGATAATTATTACTACACAAGAGTTAGTTTGGCCCACCAACTTAATGATAGCAATACTCATCTCATTGGTACTCTGCATAAACACAGGAAATTTAACCTGTTTTTGACAAACTGTTGAAACGGGATGAGATGACGGTTCTTGAAAGCAACACAAAAGTAATTGTCGGTAAATGGAGTGATAAACGCGATGTATCTACTACAAAATCGTGCCCGAAAATGATTGAAATCCAGACCAGGTGTGGACTCAAAATGATAATCCATCTACAATATTAGAATATAAGTGTTAAATCATATATATGGTAGATGTATGGGATCCGAACTTCTTATAGTAATCCAGTTCGAAGATCTATAAAATGGTACCGAAAAGTAGCAATAGAATTTCTTACAAGTATGATGGTAGTCAATGCGCTCATTCTTTATAACAAAGCTTTGAATAAAAATATGGATATTACCACATTTAGAAAACATTTAGTTGCTGGACTGTGCAAAGCGCAAGACCCAGAACTTATCTTCCAGCTAACATCTCACAGATTGAAAAAATGTGACAAAAGAGAACATTGTCATTTGCTATAACAATTTCTCAGAGAAGTACGGTCGACCTCATGCATCTAAATATTCTGAACAGTACAAAAATAGGTGCTCTGGATGTCCTAACAAAAAATTTGTTTGCATAAATTGTTTTTTTATACTCACAATATAATTATGAAATAGTCCAATTGTTTGTAAGCCCTTGAATAAATAGTACATACATAATGTAATGTGTATTAATGTTTTTTTTTCCTTTATTTGGGTTTTTCGCCACTATCTAAAATTCAAAAAATATCAAAAATACACTGTCAATGTAAGTATCCTTGACATATACAAAAAAATATATTTACTTTCACTCGTTACTTTATATATTACAATTTAATATAATTTATTTTTTAGTTTAGTTTTGAAAACGGGGGAGAGTACCCTCCGAAACGTTAACGGTTTGTAAAATTTTTTATAACATTAATCAGGTATTTTTGATATTTTTTGAGTTTTAGATAGTGGCGAAAACCCCAAATAAAGGAAAAAAATATATGAATACGCCTCAATCATTCAGACATTAACCTGATATAATGTATTCAATCATTCTTCCTAATTCATTACACTTCCTGCACCTGCAGTGCTGGATATATCTCTTTACTACTTGATTATGGATGCTTACCATAAATCATTTTGATTAATTTATTACTATACTTGGTAAATATGCCCCAATCTATCTTTACTCTTAAAATGCATGCAAAAACTCCAATAAACAGAGCATCCATACATTTATATACTGATCTAGCATTAAAATATATCAAAATGAAATTTACCTTGCTTTGTTTACCCAATAGTGATCATTTGTTCCAAAAAATCGAACCGCGAAGTCCCTTGCTTGATGTTTTATGGCTCGTACATTATCGGGTATTTCATTAGGAAACAAAACAAGAGCGGGCCACCACTTATACTGTCCCAGTTTCACCCATACAACTTCATCATAAAGAGGAAACCTACCGGACTCACAATCTTCACATATATACTGCAAAAAATTACATCATTAAGAAATTCCTGTAAAAAATATTTTAACTTACTTTATCATCATCAGTCAATGTGATTGGTTGGCATTCGGGATGAATACTTGTGGGGCATGTATCACAGCATATTAAATTTCCACCCTCTGAACAAATAAAACACCAACAAGTATTAATTGGTTGTTTGGTTTTGTTGCCATGTCTTGGACAAATAATCTAGAAGTGTACATCTTGTAAGAAAATATTAAAATGTAACTATCAAACTGTGTAGATTTAAAAAAATCTCTATAGCTAATTCAGTAAAGGCAAATGTTATTTTTATATTCAGTTTCCAATCAAGAAATCCTACAGAGCACCAAGCCGCTTGTTTGCAATCTCTAAACAGAAGTTTGACTATCACAATAAAATTATTTATAATGAAACAAAAGTAGTTGCGTTTATGAGGTAGATAGTTATTCACTGTTTAACTTTTGACTCGTAATTCCTCTGAAAGTTTCCTGGTGTCTATTCTAGAATCTGCAGTCACGGCTGCTCTAAATCGTTTCCTATTTGAAGGTACTAATATGTACTACATTCTTTTTCGCCAAATATACTGAATACGCACTCTGGGCTTACATTCACTGATGATCCATTCTAGTACCGTTCGCATGAGCCAATCAGGGCGCCCGATTCGGTGTTCCGCGAGAAACGGCCAATCAGTTTGATTTGCCAGTTACAACCTGTTGGGCAGTCAGGGAGTTTAAATGTGCATTCTACAAAATTGTTTAAAAAATAGTATATCTTGGGTATGTGATATTATTTTTCACTATTTAGTTACTTTATCTAATAAATTAGATTTGTTGATATTTGTATGGTATTTTATGATATTATTTTGTGTAAAATTTACGAAAATCGGTGAGGACCTACAAGTGGCATTAGAGGGTATTAGTTTCAAAATTTAGTGAATTTTATGGTAGATATAGATAATGAATGTAATTTTTTTTCGTTATATTTGCCGATAGTTACCTTTTAATTTCACGTTTAAATTGTTGTACTGAAATGGGTATTTCAAAAAATACTGTTCTCATTGACGCTCTGTTGTTGGAAGACCTTCAGACTATGACGATGAGTCTGATGTGGATTTTTCAGACCAAAAAATCGAGAAGGATGTTCAACCCACCGCGAGAGGTTTTGACGCCATTTTTGAAGGAGGCTGTTGAAAGGGTCCTAACGAAGTCCAACCCTTATCAAAAAAAAAAATGAAGAATTACCTCCGGAATCTTTTATTGATCAGGAATCTACATCGCCGGTCCCTAGGCCCAGACCAGAGATTCATCTTGCGTCATCAAGTACATCCTTGCCGAGTGCTACCGTCGAATCAAATCGCAAGTGGAAAAAGCGAAATTAGAGACAAATTTACCGGAATACCAGAAAAGGCAAAATTGTCTATTTTGACAATTTTTTTTCATCTACTGCTTTGTTAGAAACATTGAAAACTGAAAATACTTATGCTTGTGGGACAATTAGAAGTAATAGAAAAGGGCTTCCCAGAAATATGCTTGCTGATTCTAAAATGAAAAGAGGCGGTACATTTAAATTTTCATGGAAACGAAGAGGCCACAGGTCACGCAAGGAAAAAAATGGATCAAAATCTACAGTAACTTGCCCAATGGCAGTAAAAGATTACAATATGGGGGGTATCGATACAACTGATCGATTGACAGCCCTATATTGTGTCAAACGAAAATCACCAAAATTGTGCTACAGATTATTTTGGGGTGTCATAGACATAGCATTTGTCAACGCCTTTATTATTCATGGCCTTATATTCGAAAAAACTACCGTTAAAAACTTCCGACCATGTTACCAAAAGCTTGATAACGATGAAACGGGCTGATCAAAAAAAGTCCTGGTCCTTCTAAAAGGCTCAAATCCAATTATTCTACTGTGAGAGATGTACGTTTTGGGTAACATAGGCGTACATTGGCCTATATTTGCAGAGAATAAAGGAAGGTGTGAAGTTTGTAGCATCAAGAAGATACAATCTAAACCACGTAGTAAATGTTATTGTAATGTATTTTTATGCATAAATGAAAAAAAACTGTTTTGCTGAATACCACGAAGCAAACAATTGATTTTATATTTTATTACTTGTATTTTTTAACAAAATTTCTGACATTGTAATACATAAAGTTCGTGCCGGTACAAATTAGTCCAGGTCTTAGAAATAGTACTTCTAGGCACAATACAAATCTAAACAAATCTGTTTTTTTTACCTACCTTAGTAATATAATATAGTACAATTATAGAAAATCATAAAAAATGGATAGTCCGCCTAGAAAGGGTTAAAACGTCGGTATCGAGAGACGTGGACGACCGGATCCTCCCCTATCTTCAAGACCCACGTTTCCTTCCCGGCACTTTTTGAACCGGAGAGGAGCGGTGCGGATTATTAGGGGGCATTCCTCCTTTACTTCACAAATCTCACGAACGGTGTCAATGTCTCACTAATAGTGCATTAAAAATTGCCTAAATTTCGCGATTTATTTCACTCAGTTTAAGGTTTGTGTTAAAAACCTTTGATTCAATATTTCCCAATGAAATTAATTTAGCATTGAAGAAATAATATAATTTGTTGGAACAAAAAGTTGAAGTCGGATTAAATCTCTGAGGAGTGGAGTATAATCATATATTTATAGACAAAGAAAAAAAAAATGTAAATACTTTTGGTATTTTACAAAACGAAATTAATCGAAAAATTGTAACGTAAATCGAGAAGTAGTACTGTTTGGAAGGCAGAGCAAAATTGGAAAATCGTTGGGTGAAGTGAATCGAGTTAAAAGAACACTACCTTGAAAAAAAAAAATATGTTCGATAAAAAAAAAGCTATTATTAATTTAAAAAATATGACTATTCATTCTACCATCGTAGAATATCAAAATCCAAGTGCCTGCCTAGCTATGCTCACAAATGACAAATCACTTATGTTACCATAATGAATAGGCCCTAAAAATGTTTAGTGAAAATAATAGAACCTCAGAAATAAATTCAAACCATCGGTGCACATCAAGATCAGAGAAATTGAACACGATTATCGACACATTAAAAAAACAAAGACCATATAACCAATTGAAAAGTTTGAAATTTCAATTGGATGCTTCATTTTGTTGAAGCACAAAATCGATCGGTTAACTGATCTTTTTTGGTATATTTACTCTCGTAATGTTATATGCTAATAATTTTAGATCAATTTTATTCTCTACAACCAGTCAGTGGCCTTGACCTCCTGCAACCGTATCGATCTCCTGCAGCCCCTTGCCAGTTTTTGACGTGCGGTAGTTCTTCAGCTTCTTACATTGTACAGACATCGTATCTTTGGTCTATATCTCGTTTTGTTACCCATTATTCATCCATCCACAATTTTCCTTCATATTCGGCTTTCTGGCATTCTCGCTACGTGTGCCATCTGAGTCGCTGAACCCTCACACAATCTAAAATATCTATATCTTTGTATAATTCTTGAATTATATTTAATTTTTTTGGGTATAAATAATTTCCATTAACTTTCACAGTATGAAACATTGTTTTGAGTACCTCTTCTTTCAAATACTACAAGAATTTCTTCTGTGTGAGGGTTAACGTAGCGCAGTTGTAAGTGACTACTGATCGAATGAGCGTCTGTAGACAAGACAGACTGCAATAAGTAACCACTTTTAGTATCCTGCATAATACGTTTTCTGACTTCTCTTGAGGTATTGTTTCCATGTAATGTCTGAATGATTGTGGCGTGTTCATATATTTTTTTCTTTTTTTGGGTTTTTCCCCGCGATCTAAAACTCAAAAATATCTGTTTTTACGTAAATAAAAATCACTGGGTAAAAACAAAAAACCAAAGGAGACAAATTTCTCAGTGATTCTTTTCTGTAATAAATTTGCCTATGAACAAAATTTAAAAATATATAAATATGTTCTAAAATACCGCTGCTCTGCCGAAACCGCACTGAAGCGGTAGTTGGTTCGATTCCAGCGCTCGGATGGTTGTTTTTCTTTCTTTCTTCTGTCTGTTTACTTCCTAAATGTTTGTGATTGTTTCTAGGCAAGAGTGTAAAATCCGACATCGAATTACCCCTCAGTCACGCCAGTTAAAGGCTGGGTAAGGCCGGATGCCTTCTGAGAAGTGTTCTACGTTGGTCACTCGCCAGTCGGTAGGTTTCCTGATAGACTTATGGGTAGGGACATAACCTAGGGTTCATAGCCCGACGGGGGGTGCTGGCCTGGGTTTGTCGGAAGCTGATGACCGTGGTTCGGAACCCACGTTAAGTTGTAGGTCCAGTCGCTAAATAGCCTACTTGCTGATGCGCCTCTAACCCTTTACCTTTACTTTTTTATTCTAAAATAAATACAAACTTTTGAAAGGAATGTAAAAATAAATTATATTAATTTCTATAAATTGTGAAAATATAGGTAAGTAAATATATTTTTTGCGTATGTCAATGATGCACTTGACACTTTAATATTAAAAGAAAACAACACATTAAAAACTATAGTTTACAGAAAAACCGACAAACATCTCAAATTATTTTCCAATTACTCAAAATCAGTCAAAATAGGAGTAACTAAAAGTTTATATGACATAGCAAAACTTGTAAGTACCAACAGATACACTACAAAAAGAAACAAATCACATCAAAGACATTTTAATAAAACACAATTACCCAAAAAATTTCATAGATAAATCATTTAAAACTTTTGATACTAGACAAAACAGGCTAGTTATTAATAACAATAATAATAATAACTCTCAAACAATTAACCTCGCAATTCTTTACATCCGCGGTATTTCTGACACAATTAAAACAGTAAGAAATAAATACAACATAAGAACGACATTTAAAACAAAAAATACTCTTAGATCTATATTAACAAAAACTAAACGAAACAACACACAACAGAATACCAAAAATGTGGTTTATAAAATTTCCTGCGAATATGACAAATTTTATATAGGTGAGACACTAGACCGTTAGATGTTAGAATAAAAGAGAGAGTTAGAAGAGAGAATTAACAGAAGAGAGAGTTAGAAGAGAGAACCTTCTTAGCAAGGGCGATTTTAATAAATTTAGAATTTGCCAACACGTATGGGAATCGGGTCATAACATCAATTGGAATAATTCCAAAATGGTATTAAAAGAATCGGTAACAAAATACAGAAGATTAAAAGTAAGTGCTATAATCAATTTAAATAAAAATAACTGTATTGCTATGCCTTCGGTAGATTTAAATACAATATATGGTTTCCGATTCTAAAGAATACAATTAAAAACATTTAAGTATTTCAAAATACAATCAGTACAGTAAACCTAATACAGATATATATATATATATATATATATATATATATATATATATATATATATATATATATATATATATATATATATATATATATATATATATATATATATATATATATATATATATATATATATATATATTATATATATAAAATTATATATAATTAATTATAAATTAAAATTATAATTATTATATATATATATATATATATATATATATATATATATATATATATATATTATATATATAAAATTATATATATAAAATTATATATAATTAATTATAAATTAAAATTATAATTATTATATATATATATATATATATATATATATATATATATATATATATATATATATATATATATATATATATATATATATATTATTATTATTATTCACGTATGGGCCCTGGTGGACCACGCGAAGTACAATTAGAGGCGTTTGTTGTTGTTAGCCTTCCTTTGTGCCCATACCGACTTCATTCTATCGCTGTGAGCTTGTTTCCTTTCGTCAGACCAAGTTGTTCCAGTCTTCCTACATTTTTCTCTCTGGCCAACCTTCCAAACGTTAACCTTGTGTCTGAAACAGCCTCTATCCTGAATTTCACTTTGTGTAATATTTGCTGATCTTAGGTCCTCTTTAATTGCAGCAATCCATTTAATTATTTCTACTTTAGCTTTACTCCTATTTTCATAAAATTCGACTATTTGTCTAGTTAACCTACTCGGATTCATCCGTTTTATGTGTCCGTAAAACTTAAGTAAACTTTTTCTCATATCGCTATGTATTTCTGTGTATTGTTTGATTTCTGGGTTTTCTCGAAGTCTGTATGTTGTGCTATTTATTTGTTTGGGCCCTAGGATTTTTCTTATGATTTTTCTTTCCTTCTTCTCAATGTCCTCGATGTCCCTCTTTCTATTCAAAATGAGCGTTTCCGCAGCATATAGACATTCTGGCTTAATAACTGTGTTGTAATGTCTCAGTTTTGTGTTTTTAGATAGGCATTTTTTGTTGTAAATGTTTTGTGTAAGTCTCAATGCCGTTTCCATTTTTTGACATCTACCCTTATTGGCCGCTTTTTCCAACCCATTTTCCATGATTATTTCACCCAAATATTTGAATTGAGAGACTCGTCTGATGTTACCATATTTTGTTTTTAGAAATGGCGTTCTTAGTCTGTTGCAGGTCATGTATTGTGTCTTTTCAAAGGAAATTTGGAGTCCTACATTTTCTGCTGTTTCTTTTAGGATTTCAATCTGTTTCTGTGCCGTTAATACATCTTGAGCTAAAATTGCTAGATCATCAGCAAATGCCAGACAATCAATTTTGATGTTGGTTCTCCCCAGTTTAATGGGCTGGTCAATATTCAGGACCGACTTTTTTTTACGCCACTCCTGTATTACTTTTTCTAGAACACAGTTAAATAAAAGTGGCGAGAGTCCATCCCCTTGTCTCACTCCAGTTTTAATTTCGAAGGGCTCCGAGATCTCACCCATGAATTTAACTTTTGACCTTGTGTTAGTTAACGTTGCTTTAATAATTGCCAGCGTTTTCAGATCTAGTCCTTGTTCTTTCAAGATTCGGAATAAAGATTCGCGGTCAATAGAATCATATGCTTTTTTGAAATCCACAAATGTACAGACGAGATTTTTATTGTGCAGTTTTTGATGTCTTAGAATCAACTTCAGATTCAGGATCTGTTCAGGGCAGGATCTGCCCGGTCGAAAACCTGCTTGATATTCACCAATGTTAGGTTCTAACTGTCCCTATGCTCTGTCTAGTAGACATTGAGATAGAATCTTGTAACAAACTGGGAGAAGAGATATCCCTCTATAGTTGTTTACATCCGTTCTATCTCCTTTCTTATGTAGTGGATGGATTAGAGCATCTTTCCAATCTTCCGGAATCCGTTCGGTTCGCCAAACTTCTTGTAGAATTTTAGTTATTTCCCTGATTGTACCTGGACCAGCGGATTTCAAAAGTTCCGCAGTGATTCCATCTTCACCAGAAGCTTTGTTATTTTTAAGCTGCTTGATTTGCCTAATTATTTCATCTTCATTCGGTGGTAATGAATCTGAGTTTGTTTGTTTAGGCTTTAGTGTTGCTAATTTGTTTAAGGGCTCAGGACAGTTTAGTATTTGTTCAAAATATTTCGCAAGTTCTTTGCAATTATCTTCGTTATTTAGAGCCAATTGTCCGTTTTCCTTTTGGAAGCAAAGACTTTGCGGTTGATAGCCTGTTACTTTAGTTTTAAATGTTTTGTAAAAGTTTCGAGTGTTATGTTTTTGGAAATCTTTTTCTATTTCATTAAGTTGATTGTTTTCATATTTTCTTTTAGTTTGTCTAATTAGCTTCGATGTTTCTTTTCTTACTTCCAAAAATATGTTATAGTTTATTGCTGTTTTTTGACTGTTCCAATCTTTGAATGCTTCACTTCGGCTTAATACTGCTTGCTCGCAAACCTCATCCCACCACGGATGTTTTCTACGTTTTTGTAAAGGGACCAACTTTAAGGCTGTTTTAATAATTTTTTGTTTCAATTCTTGCCAGTTCTGTGCTGGTTATTTATCAAGTTCTTCTGTTAGGGCTGGTTTTATTTTCGTTGGGTCAAACTTTGGTATTAGCAGCCGCTTTTGAATAAGTTTTCGAGGTTTTAAGCTAAATTTGATTCTAGTCAAGTAGTGATCAGTGTCTATATTTGCTCCTTTCCTGACTTGAACATTCAAAATCTCTTTATAATTGGGGTACGAAATGGCAACATAGTCAATTTGAAATTCACCCATGTACGTGTTTGGGCACCTCCAGGTTTTTTGTTTTGATATTTTCTTCTTAAAATGGGTTGACATTATTTATAGATTAAACCGCGAACATAGTTCAACCAATCTTCTACCATTATGGTTAGTCCATTTATGAGCGGAAAAACTGCCAACTGTTTTCCTGTACTTTTTTTCTTTCCCTAGCTAGGCGTTGAAATCACCCAATAGGATTTTTACATGGTTAAAGGGAATTTTAGAGATAGTCTTTTCTAGAATTTCCCAGGACTTATTTACTTTTTCAGGATTAGATTTATTTTCTTCGTTAACTGGGAGGTGTGCATTGATTAATGTATAGTTTTTGTTAGCACACTTAAGGGATAGTGTCAAAAGTCGATTATTTACTGGCTGGACATTTGTTATAGAACCAAGGATGTTTCTTGAGACAGCGAAGGCAACACCGAGATGTGGTGTATTTTTGAGTATTTTTTTGTCCGTTTTACTTTTAAAAAGTCTGTAATTGCCGAATTCCAAGGTGTTATCATCTGTCAATGTAGTTTACCGTACCAAAGAAAGTTTTTGTTTTCGGTTTCAGACGTTGGCCAGAGGTCTCCGATTCCCTCTGAAAGATTTTGCGTTTAAGCCCGGACGCCCCAGAATCCGAAAGTCCGGTTGTACCAGCAAAGCTGGCGGAGGATTGTCTACCTCCTGGGGTAATTTTGTAATTACTAGAACGCTTCATCTTGTACTTTGAATTAAAGGTTTGAACCATGACGGTTCAGAGGTTAAGACTGGAGGGGTTAGTTCCAGAATTTAAATATCAGCAGCACCACTGGTGAACAGACGCTGACCACTCAGCCGCTTGATACAAGTCAGACGCTAAGTGGATTTAGTTTTTTTTAATAAGAATTATATATATATATATATATATATATATATATATATATATATATATATATATATATATATATATATATATATATATATATAATTTTTATATCTTTTAAAATTTTGTTAGGCAAATTTATTACAGAAAAGAATCATTGAGAAATGTGTCTCCGTTGGTTTTTTTGATTTTACCCAGTGATTCTTTATTTACATAAGAACAGATATTTTTGATATTTTTTGTTTTAGATCGTGGCGAAAAACCTAAAAAAAGAAAAAAATATTGTTTCCATGATAGTTTGCTTCCGAGTTTCCGAATAAATTCCTTCCCAATTTCAATGTTATCATCGCCGATTATCCAGTTCTATTCTCCTCTTCAATATGTTCTTATTTCCATCACCTTTGGTTTGTTTATTACATTTATTGTTTATTTTTTATTACATTTATTTCTAGACTGGTTCTTTTGAGTTTCAAATTTAAGGCCAAACATATATAGGGGGACTATATATAGAGATAAAGCATCATGTTCAATTTTTGAATACATGATAATTTCCTAATTGTTGTATGCTTCAGTGAATACAGTCATATTGATATACTAACATGCATTGCAAAACACGCAAACAGAAGATTACTCAAACGAGTGATTTGGTGTTTTGTGGAAAATTTCTTTGAGTTACTTATACACACAAAAGAAGGCGTTAACATCACCAGTCGAAACATGGCTATTAAGATGTCAGTACTAACCTGCGTACCACCTAAAATCTCCGAGCCAGCTGGAATGCAAAAATTAGTCGCATGGTATGCTGCGGGGCAAAGAACACATTTGGCCAATTTCTCAACAGTCGATCTAAAATTAATATTGAAGTAGATTAACATACAAATTGCAACACCCAGAAGGAGGGTGTTTGATTTGAGCCAATTAAAATTTGAGAAAAATATAACATTTTTATAAATGATTTTAATGTGTAATAATTTTTATAAATATTTTAATGTGTTTGTGCAGACCGGTTATCTATACATTCGCCAACGCACCTCTTTCGATTGAATGAGATGATTTTGAAGCCTTAAATGAAATTGAAATGAATTGAAGCCTTAAATGGTAACTCTGTTTTATCAAATTAATCTCTCACCCTTGGCAACGTCACCTAAATATGCAGAAGTAGTTCGCAAGCCTATTTTATATTGGGAGGACGTCCTTCAAAACGTTCAATTCATACAATCACTTACACACTTATATGGAGGAAAATCCTTTAACACTTCAAGTAGGCCTTGTACTCCTTACCACAAATCAGCCATATACAGATTTGTCCACACACCTTTGTGTGTGTCCTTGATACACCTTTAAAAAGAGGATAAACCAGATATTTTTTTAAAAAATCCGAAGACCATGATCGCTTTTGAGTTTTTTTTAATATGCAATTCAAAGTCGAGCATTAAAATTATTTTTACTCCTTCTAAAAACTTTGCGAGTCCGTAAAATAAAAATACATGTCGCTTACATGTAATTTTGATTTTCATAGAACCCTATAATATTACACATTAAAATAAATTACTATAATATTACACATTCAAATTTCAATGCTTCAAAGATTTAAAAATTAACATAAAAAGGCCTATGGGCCCAATAATGCTTTATGGAGGCTGAGGAGATAGCAAAAAATTCTTCTACGGTCCATTTAAATTTGGCAAACGATGCACCAAACACCCTGAATAATACATTATAGAATAAAATCCTTCTGAGTACCAAATAACTATTCAGAATTTACCTTGAAGTAAAACCTAATTCTTCTGAAAAACATGTATGACACATATGACTAGGGCAGGAGAAAGTATCTTCGGCATCGTGATTCTTCGACCACTTGCCTATAGACCACTGTGTTTGAGGCCACGCTTTTAAGCAATGCAAGTGGAAATATTTGGCACATCGATAGTAGGAACATTTTTTACGAATAGCCATATCTCTCTCCGATACCTAAATGAAAAAACCCATTTAATAAAAGAATCATTAAAACTTTGATAAATCTAAAATAATTATTCTTTAGTCCCTTTTCAGCTTTATAATGTTTTGTTTTCATTTAAAAACTATATATAAATATAATCAATTCGTTAAAAGAAATCATGGAAAATCATTTTAAATAAACAAACTAAAATTTAGTTTTCCACTATATTTAAAACTTTTATGTATTATAATTGCTTCGAGACACAGTGTTTTTTTTTTTAATATGGACTATATTAAACTAATATAAGTAATAATACAAATTTTCAAAATAAATAATAGTCTCATTAAAAACAATAAAAGTGAAACGAAATTAGAATTTTGAAATGGAAATTTCAAGTGGCAAAAAAACATTTTCGACACTTGCTCTATTTCGCCTTTCATCGAGGTGAAAAAGCTACAGAAGCAGTTCGAGATACTTGCGCCGTAAATGGATAGGACACTATGATTGATCAAACTGCTCGAGGTTCGAAAATCTCAATTTCGACACGCCTCACTCTGGCTGATCTTCCGACTTCGACGAAGACTATCGCTATTAAAGCGGTTTTGAAGGAGGAAGTGCGTCAAACATACCGAGAATTGGCTGAGAAGATGGTCTGAGGTCTAGCAACAATCTCCCAACATCTTCAATCTATAGGATTTACTCAAAAACTCGGAGTTTCGCTGTCACACAAACTAATCAACGACAAGGAAAAACGCCGCAACAAAGCTGCTCAAAATCTATCCGAACACCGAGTAACACGCCGTTACAAACAACGATTCTTATACAGAATCATCACGGGAAAATGAAGCAAAAGAAGAAGTACATGGCTGCAGAAAACACGCCAAAGCCGAACGTTAAGCAAGATCTCCATCCCAAGAAGACTATGATCTGTGTTTGGTGAGACTGAGAAATGCTGACGGTCGACAAGAAACGTCATGCTCAGCTGCACCGTATAAATGGGATTATTCAAGTAATCTTGCTCTACGGCAATGCACGACCTCACACAGCAAACAATGTCAAAGTGGCATCGAATGATCCCAAATGAGAGTTTCCTCCGCATCCATCGTACTCTCCAGATCTTGCTCCAACCGATTATCATCTCTTTCGCTCGCTGTTCAACCAAATGAGGGGTCTAATACTCGTTAACGATGAGAATTTCAAAAACGAGTTCAAACCCCGCGATTCCTGGCCAAACGGCATTAATGAATTAGTCGAGAGATGGGAGCGGCTCGTGAACAATGACGGGAAATACTTTAAACTAATAAATAAAACTTTTTAATACAAAAAAAAACGGCGAAAATTTATGGAACAACCCAATAGTTAACAATACTTGTAAGTTATCTTTAATTGAAAATTATTTCAATTCAATTTTAATACTAACCTCCAGACCACAGGCAAAACAGGCAGGAATTTTATTAAACCGACAATAGGTACATTTTAAGTTACCAACATCCAATGGCAATTCCTCTTCTTTTATTATCATGGTATCAGCTGTAATATGCCAAATTTGTTTTGTAGATTTTTCTGATATTTCCGGCATATCTAAATTCATGTGAAATATAAATTCTGTAATCATTAATAAATATCAATTATTACCAAACTTCTCTTCATTTTCCTGTTTACAGTTAAAAGCATTTAGGGAATTTGAAACACCATTGCCCCTTTTTGGAGTTGTAATTAATGATCCTTCTTCTGAACTTGAATCGGTCGATTCACCTTGATATATCTGGCCAGATTCAAAAGTACTCATCATCTCCTAAAATGTATTCAATTATTTAATTAATACTGAAAGTCTATAGGATTGTCCGGAAAGTTCGTAGTTTACGTTCGGATTCGCTCTGATTTGCCTTGATTAGTCAAGTTGATTCAAACTGAAAATGTAGGTAGATATCTCGCATTTACGCCACATTGTTTTTTTTTTATTTAAAAAATGCAAGAACGTCGCTCAAACAAAGAACAAGATTTCGTCCATTTACGAGTTCGGGGGCGGATATTTGAGTCTGGAAGACCGGCATCGCTCTGGCCGTCCTTCGGGAACTGATGTCGCTGAAATAAAGGCCATAATAGACGAAGATACACGCACCACGGCCCGCGATATAGCAGATAAGTTAAATATTGGTAAATCAATCGTTTTTAACCATGTGAAAAAAAAAGTCTGGTTACGTTTGCCGATACGATATGTGGGTCCCTCACGAATTTAGCGATATTTGCTGGAGTGAACGATCTTTTGCTGAAAATAAAAATAGACTCCATTTCTGAAGCGGATGGTAACAGGAAATAAACAGTAGATTGTGTACAACAACGTACAATAAAAATATCATGGGAGTTGCCAGGATAATCGGTTTTAAGTATGTCGAAAGACGGCCCCCATGCAAAGAAAATTATGCTTTGCATTTGGTGAAACTAGAAGGAAGCCATCATTTTTTAGGTAGACTTTGAGCTTCTTTCACGCAATCAAATTATCAAAATTGACCTCTACTGTACACAATTAGATTGGTAAAGGAGCAATTGAAAATAAACGGTCACGTTTCAATCAGGACCTGGTAAAAATAGTTGAGCTTGGAATGTTTTGCCCCATCCACCTTACTCATCGGACATCACACCCTCGAACTACCATCTAGTCCTCACCCCCCAAAATTGTTTGAATGGAAAACCTTTTAAAATGGAGGAAGAGGTGAAAAACAACTTGGCATTTTTTGGCAATAAAAATACTGATTTTTGACAAAAAAAGCTTTATAGACCTACCGCGTCAGCAAAAAGTTGTAAATAATAATAATAATAATTACATAAATCATTTGCTTTTCTCTTTATCTTAAAAAATCTCTACGAACTGTCTGTACAACCTCATACTATGAAATTTTACCTTCATTTTATAATCAATTTGTTCAGCTAGTGACATTTTATGGTATTCAGATGGTAAATCATTTTTCGACGGTGTTCCAATGGACCGTTTCGATTTAACAGTAACAATCTGAACTTGCTCGTCTCTCATTTCATAATCATCTCCTTTAATGCCACCCGATGTGGCTTTATTAACATTTTTAATAATACCATCTGTCTTTTTGGCCTTTGGCTTAATTACTTTTGGATGTGAAATTTTTGATGCGCACTCTACGTGGTAATAATTTCCACACTTCCCTTTACATTTAAAAATGTCACCTTGTTTTAAGCAGTAATCGCATACCTAAACAATAAAGTGTTTTGTTTTAATGTAACATGATAAATGTAATTATACAAAACCTTAATATTTCTCAAGCCGTTAAATAAATTATTTTTTCTGTGAAGTTCAGTATGGTATTCGAAAGAGTATATTTCTGGTTTGCTGCTGCTGGTGTGACTACTTATTTTAGATTCTGTATCGGAACGTTCTTCAAACTGCTTCTCGTTCATAAAACGCTCACAAAGGATCTCATCATTTTCCTGTAAACGATTAACTTTCGTTCTGTTGCCATTAATGGTACTGAAATATATATATAGAAAATTGACCAAAATGAATAGAAATAGTTATAATTAATAACATAAACAAACTTGTCATGATTTGTATTAAAATATAATAACTATATTATATAACAGAACAAAATAAAGTAGGTAAAATCTTTCAAAGAACCAATAAACTAAATTATTTTGATCATCATCAACAGAACCTATTTAGGCAACTGGATCTATAGACTAACGTGGGCTCCGAACCACGGTCATCAACTACCGATCAACCCCGGTCCCTAGAATACCTTTCAGAAGGCTCTCGGCCTTACCCAGACTCTAACTGGCATGACAAGTGCAATTCATTGTCGCATTTTACACGCTTGCCTGTTGAAATGTAATACGCAAGCCAGGTCTCTCGTCGGAAAGTCATTAAGCGAAGGGCACCAAGCGATGGTGCATTTCGAACTCCGGATTGCAGGAGTTGCCAGGCTCCTGGTCAAAATAAATGTGACAAAATTTAATATGCAGATGCCACATTTCCTATTGTTAAACAAATCAAACAAAATATGTGATGAGTGGATAATAAAGGGCAGTCACGGCTGGTATTATACCAGCTGGTATAATACCAGGTATGGATCAGCAGCTTTGGCCAGAAATGCGTTCACAATGATAGCCTTGTGAGATGGTGGGTTGTCGTTACATCTGGCCTTTTTCGACGAATTTGCTCTCTCAAACGCCGCATAACGCTCAGATATTATTCTTTATTCTTTATTTATCGTCTGACCATCTGGCAAGAACTGCGAGTGCACAACACCGCGATAATCAGAGAAAACAGTCAACATCACCTTAACTTTTGATCAACTTTGACGTGTTTTATTCCGGTTTCTTCGGTTTTTTCAGTCTTCAGCGACCTTTACGCAATTGAGTTTCTGAAAAAAATTCAGGTCTTTCGGCACTAGTCGAGCGGCAACGCGCTTCATGACCAAATAATCGCTTAAAATGGTACGAAGTGATTCGTGAGACACGAAAAGATCAGCAGCTATCTCTCTCAAACTTAAATGACGATGTTCAGTCACCATTTCTTTCACTTTAGCGACGTTAACTTCAGCTGAAGACGTTGATGGCCGACCAGAGCGAGACAAATCTTCCACCACATCTCGACCCCTTTTGAATGCACTGTACCACTCGTATGCACGTGTTTTTGATAAAGTCGATTCACCATAGCCTTCTGCAACATTTTCAGCGACTCGACGCACGAAATTCCATGTGAAATGCAAAATTTAAAACAAATTCTTTGTTCGACGTTTTTATCCATTGTAAAAATCGCAAAACACAGTTGAGATGAACTGACAAAACTAAAACAAACAAACTAAATGACAGATGACTTTCAAACTCCGCGTCAGTATAAAGGATAGTTGTACCAACTTAGCGATAAAAAGAATGTTGATAATCCCTTTAAGCGGGCTTTTCAAATGATCAATTCCCGGTACTTTTTTGACATGATGTAAAATTACATATATTTCGAGACATTTAATTGTAGGGATTTTTACTTACTAAATCTGGTAAGTTTATATCTCTTATTTTCAATTTTGGTTTTTTAAATTATTTTATGCCGCTATGCAGAAATATTTGCTACTATGCAGAACCTCCATATTTCAAACTCACGAACGGCCACAGATAAAGGGTGACCCATTAGGTACTTCGGGATTTAAATGTGTCATCTAGAGACCCCGTAAATCAAAACTCCCAGAACATGGCCATCGCCGTGCGTTAACTAATTTTATCTTTGATGAAGTTGGAAATAATGCAAAATTTTGCGATAAAATTATCTTTCGACCAAGCTCATTACCATCTCACAGGTTATGTGAACTTGCAAAATTGTAGGTGAACTTGCAATAATTGTAAGTGAAAATTTCGAGGGATTGCAGAAAAACCTTCACATTCCTTTCCAGTAACAGTGTGATGTGCATTGTGAGCTGGAGTTATACCATTTTATCATGAAAATCACCTACGAAATGACCACTCTTGCAGCTCCACAGACATCCACTCTTTTGTTAACATTTTGCTATAACCGCGGCTCAATCTCACCAATGACTTGAAGAATTTCATCCTTTACTTCAGGAATCGATTGTGGATTGTTCTTATAGAACTGGCTTTTCACGTAACCCCAAAGAAAATAGTTCAACAATGTCAAATCACCAATAAACATTAGTGTTTTTTGCAATAACTTGTCCAGGAATTTTTTCTCTTGATAAATCAATTGTTTCATTAGCAGTGTGAGGTTTAGCCCCATAGTGTTGAAACCACATATTGTCCAGATCAATATTATTCAGTTCACTCCACAAAAATCCAGTTACCGTTCCAAGATATCGAACACCAATCATAGTTACAGCTTTACCAGCAGCATTCTGAAAGAAATCCGGCCCAATAACACCTCCTGAATCATAATGCACACATTGCTTCAATCAAAATGTACTTAATCTGAAAAGATGATTTTTTGAGAAAAAAATCTCTCCTTGTTTCTTTGGTCTCCCTCTTTTTCTGTTACCCTCTATTTATCCTTCCATGGTTTTTCTTGGTATTCGGTTTTCTGCCATTTTCGTCCCGCCATCTGAATCGCTGGACCCCCAACCGATCCTCCAATTACCATTATCATTCACAGCACAAACATTCTTAGGTACTCTTTTTTCAAAACTTGTATAAGGACATGATTCCTCTAGCTCTTGGTTCATTTTATGTTGGTATTAGTTACAATCGTTTTCGTTTGTTGGTATCTTTCAATGACGCATTTTTTGTTTTGGTTTCTGTGTTTTTGTTGATGGCACATAATCTTTGTCATATATTTGTTACTACCAGTCAGTTGTCCAACTCTAATTATGCTCCTGTATAGCTTCTGACGTCAATCATGCTCGAGTATGATCTGCTACATATCATGACATAGTCTATTTGGTTTGTTGTATATCCATTAGGTGAGACGCATGTTTTCTTATGGGTTTTTTCGCTGAAACTTCGTACTCATCACCCAAAAACCTTTACACAAAGCAAAATTTTATTGCTAATAAATAATAAGATATATTTAGACATTCTTTTTAGTATATTTTTAGACAAAATATGTATGCCACAACTGAGAAAATAGTTTAAGAAATGAAATGTGATTAAAAATTTTCTGTCTTCCAGGTTACCTTAAAGTTATAAAGCTTAAATATAGCGATTGTTCTTAAGAAACAATTAAAACTGTAGTTAATATACTCTAATAAATGAATTCAATAAGTCTTATCTGATCCCACATATCCGAATAACATATGTTAACAGATAATATTAGATATACTATACAAATATTAATTTTACTATATTTTTTAGATATTCTATTGTAATAAATAAAGTATCGAATATATTCAGGAAAAAAACATAATCCAAATTATTCAGTAATCCAATACTGTTTCAACGAAAAACATTTATAAAACGAATAATTGTGCGAATAATTACACTGGTAAACAAAGATGAGTTAACATTTTGTAACTTGAACAAAAATGATCTCAGATTTTTTCTATCACCTGTAATTTTTTGCAATAAAGTGTAACAAATTATTGCGACATATGTATTATTATTAATCATAATCTCACTTGAGAATATTTTTGATCTTTTACGATAGTATTTTGTTTCTGGGAATTCCCTATTAAAATCCAGCATTAATCAGCAGGTAAACAGGGGCTCCATTTACCTTGATACCGCTCTTCGATGACATAAATGTCTTGGTAGAAGTAATGTTTACGCCACCTTGAAAAAAATTCCATCCTCTTAAACGGGATCTTCGAAGTTCTGACTGTGATTTTGATCGTTTTAAATATCGAACTGAATCATTGCTTTTGTTGAACTGAACACCCTAGAACATCAAATAAAAGATCGTTTTCGATTCCCTATAGAAATTCTATACGATCACTTGAAAAATCATCAAATTCAGTTTCTTCTTTATTTAGAGTTCAAGATTCTGATGGTTTTAGAACAGGAATTTCATCAGTATGTTCAACAGGGTCATAAAGCTGATGGTAAATTACAATACTCAGTTTGTTGAGACTGTGAACCAATACATATTATATTAGTAATGCTAAAATAACAATCTGTGATATGATCTTTCGGTTCTCTCCAAATCAATGGATCTGAAAACCGCCTTTCCCGATTTGCACCTTTCAACCACGTAGTTTATAATATTAGACTAGTTTTGTCTGGATCTCCGACTTAAATTTCGAAATAAAATTCGTAAGCCTTTCATGCAAGTGTGGTGAAATTACGTTATTGAGATTTAAAATTAGCACAATTGGGGTTTTGAACATTTTTATTTGTCATAAATAGAAAGATATATAAGTTTTATAACAAAACTATTTTTATTTTTTTCCTTATAATTACAAATTGAAAATAAATGTTTAAACCTAGTACCGATGAAACAAATTAACGTGCCAAATTTGTAGGAAGGAATATTCCTGCGTGTCCGCAAAAAATCTAGGTGTAGCAACATAACAACTGAGAGTAGTAACAATGAGCAAGTCCTACAGGATCATCTATTTTGTAGGATACGAATAATAATATTCAAAAAAGCGCGAATAGACAAGAACAAAATTTGACTA
The DNA here is from genome assembly GCA_031761425.1 of Cosmopolites sordidus. Taxonomy (NCBI): domain Eukaryota; kingdom Metazoa; phylum Arthropoda; class Insecta; order Coleoptera; family Curculionidae; genus Cosmopolites; species Cosmopolites sordidus. The sequence goes on from JARFXV010000830.1 coordinate 189,155, forward strand.
CCAATTTGGAATATATAAAAGTATATAATATCAAAGATAAATGCATTATAAATAAAAAGCCGCATATTTTTTACTCTTAGAGTTAGTTAAATATAGTAAAATGAATATTCGTAGATAAACAACTCTTTAAGCAAAATCAAATTGAAATAAATTATGAATTTTGAAAAAATTTAGTGATTGTACTTAAAAAAAATGAGGTCTAACGCAAAAAAAGCGATAAATTACTTTTAAATTCAACTTTAACCTTAAATAACTTTGGGAGGAGTGAATTTAACGAAAAATGTTAATACACCTTTTTTGAAGCGCATTGAATTTCCTTTAAGAATATGTATTGTATTTTTTCAAATATTGATTCGTTCATTAGTTACAAAATTTCAGTTTAAAAAGTAAAATTGTAAAAACAGATCAATGTTCAAGGCACGATTACATGGAAACGGCTTGTTTGACGAAAATTTATAATGAACGTTTTTTTGGAGAGAATTAATTCAAATCCCTTCAAAAATACGTATTGCTTAAATTTTTCAAATTGAATATTTAGGAGTTTTGGACGAAATATGTAAAAAAAATAGTCGTTTTTTTTTGGCCCAGTCTATTAGTTATGATAAAGTTTTAAAATAAAGTAAAAACATCGATATTTACTTTTTTTTAAATGCCAATTAATTTTAAATACAATCACAGTATAATAAAAAACATAAATTACATAGAAATCAATAAACTGACTACTCACAACATAGAAAATGCTACACATTTCAAAGCTACAACACATCTTAACCCGTTACTAAGTGTAACTACTCACTGCAAAGACACTGCATATTGCAAAATAAAAATTTGCGCGATACAGAAAATCTATGGGTGATAAAAAAATGTGTTTACAGATTTGTTTTCAGCGTATCAAATTACGCTATCAACGCCCAAAAACTGCTGTCACAAATATTGTGTATATCAATAATAATTTCTAAACTTGAAGAGATTTACCACTAAACACCAAAACGCTTTTTTGAACTGCTCGATGCACGTTTCGCTAACCACGTTAGAATCGTCAGCAGATGATTTAATCTAATTCTGATGATGCTAATAGATTAAATCATCTCCTGATGATGCTAACATGGTTAGCGAAACGTGCGTCGAGCAGTTCAAAAAAGCGTTTTGGTGTTTAGTGGTAAATCTCTTCAAGTTTAGTATGTCACACCAAAGGTTCCAACAGAAAAATTGAATAATGATTTCAATAAATTATCTATCCATACCTGAAGTTAGAGGGATGTGCTTCTTCAATGCCTATTGTTTCCTTCTTATCTTCCTCGATACCCTTCACGGGTTCATGTTTTCCTTTAACCAGTGATTTTACATCTAAAATTTAAATATGTATATATTGCCAAAAAGAATATGTTTTACAAAATACCTTTTTCATTAAAATGATTTTGAGTGGCGCTCCTTCTTGTCCTAGTAATATATACAATTTCTTGTTCTTGAAGTTTACGATTTTCTCCATCAATTACACAAGGAGTAGCGTATTTTTTTGTTTTTTTACTATCAACATCTGCACTTATAGAACTTTGGCTATCAGTACGTTTTCTTTTAGAACCTCTGAGTGGTTCTGAACCTGATATAGACACGCCTAAACCCGACCGCCTTTTTTCCGTTTTTTTCTGTTTCTTGAGTTCTTGGAATTGATCCCAACAATTCAATAAATATGTATGTATTTCCTCATATGTTTGACCCTTTACCGATTCAAGCTCTTCTACGGCTTTATTCCATTTCTCCACAACGACTGGCCCACCAGTAACCAGATAATGCTTAACAGTATTATACGATTTGCGCTAGAAACAGAAAATACGTGTTTAAAATGTGTTAATTCATATAGAAATGTGACCTCCCAGTGTATTTAAGAATGTTTAAGGGGGGAAATACATATAAAATTTTCAAAAAAGTATTTTTTTTTTCATAAAATGTTAGTATAACATCTTAAAAATGTCACCATATTTTTAAAACTTTATTCAAAGTATTTCTTATGTGAAAACTTGTAAACGAGTCCCGCCTATACTTAGCTTATGGTTAAGGATAGGGGTTGGAGGCGCATCAGCAACTACAAGGCTATTTAGCGTCTGGATCAGCTTAATGTGGGTTGCGAACCATGGTCGTCAGCCACCGATAAACCCAAGCCAGCACCCCCTTGAGGTTATTAACCCTTGGTTATGTGCTTACCCATAAGTCTATCAGGAAGCCTACCGACTGGCAAGTGACCTACGTAGAATACTTCTCAGAAGGCACCCGGCCTTACCCAGCCTTTAAGTGGGCTGACTGAGAGGTAATTCATTGTCGGATTTTACACTCTTGCCTAGAAACAATCGCAGACATTTAGGTGTAGATATGCATGTGTGTGTATATATGTGATGGTGTGGTGTAAGGTAGGAAGTAAGACGGACAGAAAAATTAAAGAAAAACCATCCGAGCTGGAATCGAACCAACTACAGCACCAACGCGGTTTTGGCACAGCAGCCAAAGCGACCGGCTATATTTAGCGTCCGAGATACCAGCACTTGAATTTGGCATTGTTAGGAAAAGCATTTTTTTCTGAATTCAACGATGTAAATATAGTATGTTTTTTTTCTGTTTCTGTCTGTTTTATTAATTAATGCTGTTAATTTAGTTAAATTGAGTCGAGACTCACTTTTAATATTCATGTGAGGTAACCTGACTTCTGGGAGTTATATGAAGGAAATCCTGAAACTTCGCCTATTACCATTTCTTAGGCTTCTTAGACGTCTTTGCAGTCTACCTTTTACCTCGGTCACCAATATCGCTATATCTTTCATCAACTGAACAAATGTGGGATATTATCAGCAGGCCACTTATGAATAGACCCTATCTCCTCAAACACTAAAACGTCTAAAACTTAAAATGGCTGAGGCAATTCTTTGTGATGAACACCCCAAGATCAAATCATCCATAATGCCTATAACGAGTGTATCACGAATCGATATGAATCAACACTTTACTAACTTTCCTAAATAAGTCAAACTGCCTGAAATTCTGTTTAGAATTCATGTTTGTATGTTAGTTAACATAAGGGTCAGGGCAAAAAGATAGCCTATTTGTTGTTTGTTTATAAATAAAAGCAAATACCACTTAGTAAACACATTATGCTAACATGCAACATCAGGGGACATTAGTTGTCATAGTAATATGGAACATGCAGAGGATTAGCAAGGATTAGAAATCTTCAGGATATGATTCGTGATTTCAAATTTACTAAGAAGTCCAGAGCGCTAAAGGAAAATAATTTCCTGGAAAGATACTTGCCTTAACAAAAAAACAAAAATTGCCTGTTTTTATGATAGCTTCCAACTCTGCATTAACAGCTCGAAAGATAGCTCAAAGATCTAGCGTTAAAACGAATATAAAAAAATATCGGGAGGGTCCTTCTTCAGACTGTTTCACACCTTCAAAGTAGAATAAATGAAGAGGATGCCGCCCCTTACTACTACGCATAAGGAAAGACGAAAGAAGTTTGCCCGTGATAATATGGAGTGGAAAGAGGAATGGAGCAACTGACAGAAAAAGTTTAATTTACACAGACCTGATGGTTCGGCTATACTATTTTCATGACTTCCAGAAAGAAGAAAAACTGTTTAGAAGAGACAATTCGGTGGAGGTAGTTTGGTTATATGATTGTCGGATTAAAACAAATGTCACCATTACTACGCCTCGAAAATAACAGAAATTTTTAGAGTTAAAGGCGCATCAGCAACCAAGGCTATTTAACGACTGGACCTACAGCTTAACGTGGGTGCCGAACCACGGCATCGGTTACCGAAAAACATGGTCGGCACACCCCTCGAGCCATCAACCCTTGGTTTTGTGCTTAACCATAAGTCTCCCTAGAGAAGCCTATCAACTGACGAGTGACCAACCTAGAAAACAGAAGAACCCACCCTCGAAATGGCGTGACTGAGGGCTGATTCTTGGTGATATTTTACACTCTTGCCTAGAAACATTCACAAACATTTAGAAAAAATCTATAAACAAGTGGAACAGATCCTTAATCTAAAATTGATCCTAAGACATCAAAAACTATACAATAAAAATCTCGTCTGTACATTTGTGGATTTCAAAAAAGCATATGATTCTATTGACTGCGAATCTTTATTCCAAATCTTGAAAGAACAAGGACAAGATCTGAAAACGCTGGCAATTATTAAAGCAACACCTAACACAAGGTCAAAAGTTCAATTTATGGGTGACATCTCAGAGCCCTTCGAAACTAAAACTGGAGACAAGTGGATATGATATCTCAAAGCCCTTTGAAACTAAAACTGGAGATAAGGGGATGGACTCTAGCTACTCTTATTTAACTATGTTCTAGAAAAAGCAATACAGGAGTAGCGTGTAGAAACATAAAAATAGATTGTCTGGCGTTTGCTGATGGTCTAGGAATTTCAGCCCATGATATATTAACGGGACTAAAACGGAATGAAATCCTAAAAGAAACGGCAGAAAAGGTAGGAAATATACCAAAATAGTACCTGCAGGAGGCTACCTGCAATAGGCTAAGAAGACCATTTCTAAGAGTCATCAGACGAGTATAAGGCCAATAAGGGTAGATACCAAAAAATAGAAACTGCATTGAGACCTACACAAAAGATTTACAACAAAAAATGCATATCTAAAAACACAAAACTGGGACATTACAACACAGTTATTAAGCCAGAATGTCTATATGGAGCAGAAACGCTCATTTTGCATAGAAAGAAAGACATCGAGGAGATTGAAAAGAAAGAAAGAAAAATCATAAGAATAATCTTAGTACCCAAACAAATATATAGCACAACATATCGATTTTCGAGAAAACCAAGAAATTAAACAATATACATAGCGATATGAGAAAAAGAAGACATATAAAACAGATGAATCTGAGTAGGCTGACTAGACAAATAGTTGAATTTTATGAAAATAGGAGTAGAGCTAAAATAGAAATAATTAAATGGATGATATATGAATAATTAAATAATGAAATGGAAATTAAAGAGAACCTAAGATCAGGAAATATTACACAAAGTGAAATTCAGAATAGAAACTGTTTCATACACAAGGTTAACGTTTGGGAGGTTGGCCAGAGAGAAAAATGTAGGAAGACCGGAACAACTTGGTCTGACGAAAGAAAAAAAGTTCATAGTGAAAAAATGAAATCGGTATGGGCGCAAAGGACGGCTAACAACAACAAACGTTTCTAACTGTAATTCGCGTGGTCCACTAGGGCCCATACGTAAATAATAATTATAGGTGGATTTTGACGCGGTTTCGTCAGGCTGCCGACTAAGACACAGCGGCTAACGTGGCTCCCCAAAAATGCCTGTTAACGGTACTCCTAATATTCCTAGAAATTTCGTAGGATTGGTTCTAGGATTTGCAGCCCCATCTGCTCTTAAAACATCGGTATCGAGAGACTAATGTTTTCATCGTTCTTAATTTCGCAACTTATTCCACTCGTTTTAACGCTTTTGATAAAAACGTCGACTGAATATTTCGCAGTAGAATAACTTTAAGGGGTTACACCATCTTGAGATTTTCAAAAAATCCAATTTTTTTTTTGGCTAGATAAATTGTTTATACTTTTAAGAATATTTTAAACCGTCAATCATTTCAAAATTTAAATTATTTCCGAAGTTATAGCAATTAGAAGTGTGCGCAGCAGAGAGTCGGCCTGAGACGAGGTAACGATCGGATCGGCTCGAGCGGTCAAAGCCTTCACAAAAGTTATTGTTCTTTTAGTCAGTCTTTTATAACAATAATTCCTTAAGGGAATCTAAATAATTCCTTAAGGAAAGTCTAAACGCTGTCATTTGGCCTATGGCTACAAAAGTGCAATTACAGTGGCGCAAAAATTGTTAAAATTTCATCATATATTGCAGCTAGTATATTTAATGATGAATATATAGTCTATTAAAAATGATGCAATTATGGAACCTTTCAATCGGCCCCAACGCGCTGCAGTTTGCCGAAAATGTAGATTCAAAAAGAATAACAATAGCCAACATGAGAGCCCAAGAGACTAAAGCCAGGAAATTGAAAAGAGCTGCTCAAAAGGAGTCGGAAGACATCACGGCAACACTGGCAGACCTTGTGTATGGTCCAATAAAAAAATATTTGCTTTTAGGCTCTGACGCCGTACTTTTTTTTTTCTTTTGCGTTTTTCTCGAAACAACCTCTTTTGGCAAACTGGCGGACACGATATCTCAAGATCTCCTCAACCGATCTTGTTCAAATAAAATTTATAACAGATTTTCTTTATAATATTATACATCTCACTACATAGGATTATTTGATTGGGTGCCTTGTTCAAAAGTTATACATTTTTTAAACTTAAAATTTGGATAAAATTTGCAATTTGCACTTTTTTTCAAACAACTACCATTTCTACAAAAAAAATATATCCTTATCCCCTACGTTGCGAGATACCTGTTATCTGCCTCAATAATGATTTTTTTTTATTTCGGACAATGCCTTACAGAGGAATCATGTCCTCCGCCAGCGAGGATTTTCGAAACAGTGCCCTATTTCAATTCTTCTATTGGAACCTTTGGTGTGAAACACTAAACTTGAAGAGATTTAGGTCTAAACACCAAATCACTTTTTTTTTAACTGCTCGACGCACTTTCACTAACCATGTTAGTATCATCAGGAGATGATTTAATCTGAATTAATCAGATTACACTTAATAGCTGCATCATAAAAAATTTTCATTTTTACGCCTTTTTTCCGAGCGCCAAGGTGGTGTAACCCCTTAATACTGAAGGAAAGTTTTTGGAGCAAAAAGTTGAAATTAGATTAAATCTCTGAAGACTGAAGTATAATCCTTTATTTATAAACAAAGGAAAAAACCCATATACTTTTGTTAAACCCGATTATCAAAAATTAATAAGATATTTCGTAATTAATTTATAGTATTTACATTTCTGCCAGTCAACATTGTATATTCTTACGCATATATGTATATATATATATATATATATATATATATATATATATATATATATATATATATATATATATATATATATATATATATATATATATATATATATATATATACATTTATATATATTTATATATATTTATATATATATATATATATATATATATATATATATATATATATATTTATATATATATATATATATATATATATATATATATATATATATATATATATATATATATATATATATTTTAATATATATAGTTATATATATATAGTTATATATATTTAAGTATATATACTTAAATAAAACAGATGATTTTTGTTAATGAATCATTTATATCTGCACTTTTATCTTATCACAGTTAGTGAGCAATCAATTTTAGAAATCCCACAAAATAAAACAGTACCTAATTTGAAAACATGGGTGCATGCTGTTGTAAGCCATCTTGTACAAAAAAGTAAGTATCATATTTTTAATGTTCCTGCTTATATAAATGATTATTTTAAAAACATAATATTAATATATTACCTCTGACTTCAATTTATTGGCAATCAATTCCAAATCTTCCTTGCTGCAATAAAGCATAAGATGATTTTTGTGAATCCAAGCTCGTCGTCCATTATCACCAAAAAATCGAATATGATAATAAGTTATTGATGATTTATTTTGTTTGTTAGCTAAAAATAACGATTTATATCAGATGGTAAAAGTAACACAAAAAAAAGGAATTGATAAGTTGTAAAAAACTAAGCGCACTGAGGTCACTTAAAAAATGTATTGACTAGTTCAAATTCTGGAATTATCGATGATATTAGGTTGACGCAAAACTTCGTAGCATTTTTGGCGCTAGATGGCATTGCATCGCAAAAACAAAGTGTTATCTTCGACATAGTATGCTTTTTTATTTCTGAAACAAAGCTTCTTTATTTCTGGCGCAAAAACCGTTGACAATTCCAGGTGTCGTGATTGATTTGGTAGATTTAATGATGCTTTTCTGTTAGCTAATTCAGTCTTAATTGATTTCGTTGCTCTTCAATAGCGAATCTCAAACGGCAATTCGGTCTATCAAATTTTTCTCCGTTAACTCATGCGGCACCTATACGTACTTGTTAACCAACGTTTTGTATGTGAAAAATAAATAATATTTAGAGGTTTTAATCAATATTTAAGTGTTATTAAAAATTCCTTGTCCGTAGTTCTAAAGATTGAACTCAAAAATGTTTTTGCCAAAAAGTAAAAATCAAGGCTTACTTACTATCAAAAGTTGTTTTCATATTATTTCTTATTGTTTATTATTCTTATTTTCTTATTATTTATTAATTTAATTCTAGATTACAGATATTCTTTTTTAATTAGACAATATTTTCTGGCATTATCCTTATTAATTTTTCTTTTATGTTCTGTAAAGCAAAGATATTCACGAATTTATGCTTTTCAGTACTTTTGCCACCGCTACATCCTTACTTGAACACGAACGCCGAATTAGGCAGCCAAGGTCGCACTGAACACCTCAGGTCGGGAAAAATGTCTTCTACATGGAGACGTATGAGGCTTGCCGCGGCAGCGATCCAATTATTGATTTTTGTCGCCAGACCGCAACGAAAATGTCGGATGAACAATTATCAGTGATTTGACTCAGTTTTATACTTATTTCTAAGTTATTAAAAAATAAAAAATATAAACGTAGATGGTTTTCCTAATTATATTTGGGACGCGTCCACACTGAGGCACAAATTCCTATGATGGACCGACAGCAAATGGATCGCTCCGAGGCTGTGCGGCGAATAGTTCGAGCTTGTTGTCTCGCCTCGATAAGACGTCCACACAAATTGTCTCGCGCGGAATGAGTTTGCCTCATTCAAGTTCGTACTCTTGTGAGACACATTTGAAATAGATAACATTTCCGTTTTGTGGTGCAATGCCATCTAGCGCTAAAAACGGGACGAAATTTCGCTCCAAACCAATACAGTTGTGTTTGAGCAATAATACTTTTCCATAATATTTATTGCCCTTTCCTCAGCGAACTTAACATGACAGTATGAACTTGGTCAAAAATGCTCAAGTACATTCATGTTAATCCATTACCCTCATGGAAAAACATAGAAAAGCGAAATTATTCTGTTATTTATCTACTTATACAACTTTATATATAACTATATATTAATAATTATTATAAAAAAAACAAGATTAGAATATGTCTAATGAAAGGCTTTTCTTGTCTAATTTCCACTTTATTATAAACTCAGTGTCACAATGTTATATGTGATATTCAAATCTGGAGAGACAGCATGCCTGAAATAATATTTTGCTCGAACCAATCAACTTAGCAACTGATTATAAACTTCATTTTAATTGGTGTCCTTGACGCTACAAGTTATCCCGCCTGCATGTAACGAAAAAATTAATCATCTTCCTTTTTCAGAAAAACACTTAGTTTATCCCATAATGAATCACAAATTTTTAATCTTTTTCTATAAGACAGATACGATACTTTTTACATGCGAGATTAAATCTATAAATAACTGAACTATAATGATATATTCAGAAATCCTAAACATTAACCAGTTTGTCTCACATTTTCACGCCCAACAAAATGACTTACTAACTGTTTTATATTCTAATCAAAGTCCATTAAACTCTTTTTCTTTTCCAATATTTCCAACGTGACTTTGAAACAAAGACAAAAACCCTAAAAAATATTATATCTTGATTTTATTTAAATTTTTTAAATTTTCTCTGGCGTGTCTAACATTTTAACACTGAGCGTACCAAGTGTGGCGGTTGATAACACAGACCAACAGTTGTTTTGGTGGTGAGGTATTTGAACCTGATTTCGTACGAATTTGATGGCACTAATTTTTGTTTACGAGCTCAAATTTCTAAGATATAACATTTTAGTGAAAAATACGTATACTATTTTATGTTAAATCCATGAATAAAATAAAAAAACTATAATAAACTAAACTATAATAAACACGGAATTTGTATTATTATATACAAAGATAGAGAAAAAAAAATCATCGATGAGGGACAATACTCGTGCTCACACAGTTCTGGTAGCTGGGCGAACGTTGGGATAGGCACTTCCTCTGAATAAGGTAGTGGCCATCTTGCAGAGACTAAACCATGATAACTCCCCTTGCTACGGTTGTTTCGATTTATTCCAATAATATTTACTAGGCAGAAATATCAGTCATCGAAGTAATTTTTGAGTTTTTTCCAAATTATCGGTGATCTTCAAGTCATCCCGAATTTTAGACTTTTTCTTTTCCTGGTAGTCCACTGTCATATGTGTGATATGGCACACATATGTTTCCAGTCTGTGTGTCTAACATTTTAACACTGAGCGTACGAAGTGTAGCGGTTGATAACACAGACCAACAGTTGTTTTGGTGGTGAGGTATTTGAACCTGATTTCGTACGAATTTGATGGCATTAATTTTTGTTTACGAGCCCAAATTTCTAAGATATAACATTTTAGTGAAAAATACGTATACTATTTTATGTTAAATCGATGAATAAAATAAAAAAACTATAATAAACTAAACTATAATAAACACGGAATTTGTATTATTATATACAAAGATAGAGAAAAAAAATCATCGATGAGGGACAATACTCGTGCTCACACAGTTCTGGTAGCTGGGCGAACGTTGGGATAGGCACTTCCTCTGAGTAAGGTAGTGGCCATCTTGCAGAGACTAAACCATGATAACTCCCCTTGCTACGGTTGTTTCGATTTATTCCAATAATATTTACTAGGCAGAAATATCAGTCATCGAAGTAATTTTTGAGTTTTCTCCAAATTATCGGTGATCTTCAAGTCATCCCGAATTTTAGACTTTTTCTTTTCCTGGTAGTCCACTGTCATATGTGTGATATGGCACACATATGTTCTGTATCAGTTTTACACACCAGATGTGGTGCCCAAGTTTTATCCCGAACACCAAGCCTGACACCACAGTATCCAAGATAAGCTCTCTTTACAAAGTTACTAACACATTTTCTGTTTTAACTTTTTTCTTCTTTTAAACTTCTACTTGAACTCATTTTATTTCTATTCAACAACACAAATACAACAATCTACAACACAGTACGTTTTAGGTTAACTTTATGACAATTCTTTCCTAAACACAAATGTCACGCGAGGCCAACTTCGATCTACCCTCCACAGCGAGAACTCACAAACTAACCTCAACTCTAGACTGGTAATAAGGCAAATATGCAGAAACCAATCATTGTATAATAATTTTAACACCCATACTTGAATGTATTGAATTGAAAAAAAAAAACATTGATATATAATTGGATGTATCGAAAAAAGTAGAGCAGATAGAGAAAACTGATTTCATATTTAGATTTAGCACACCAAATATTTCTAAAATCCGTTCTAAAATCCTAAACACCAAAAAAGTCCTTTGTTGTAGGCCCGTGTAGTTCTTAATTTTTTCTTAAAAAAAAAACATGTTTAATTTGGGAGTATGGTAAAAAACGGTTTATTCAAATTATGCGCCATAGCTAGCCGCATATTTTTCCCACCTCTCTGGCAATTTCTGAATGCCCTCCCAAGAAAACTGTACATTTTTTGGGGTGGCCCAATTATTAAATCATTTTTCTAGATCTCCGTAATTGATCATTTGTGGACGGTAGCAAACGATATTAACTGTTTCACCTGGTTTTAAAAGCTCATGGTACACGACAGCCATCTGATCCCAGCAAATGCACAGCATTGTCCTCTTTCCAAAGCAATTCGGTCTTGCAATCGATGTTGACGGTTGTCCAGGGTCAACCCATCACTTTCTGCGTTTTATATTCTCGAAATATATCCATTTTTTGTCTCCAGTCACGATCCGATGCAAAAAAGTCTTTCTTGCGTGCCAAGAAAGCAAAACTTCGCACACCGTTTTTCACTTTTCGATCTGTCCGTCGCTCAGCTGGTGTGGTACCCATTTTCCTGTCTTCTGGATCTTTCCATGCGGATGCAGTGACATGCAGACGCTCACAAACGGTTCGGCGACCAACCTCTTTGCCATTTGTTGTCGAGTTTGCATATCATCTTTTTCCAATGATGCTTGCAATTCGACATCTTCAAATATTTTCGGTTGAATTGGGCGTTCTTTGTCTTTCAAGTCAAAATCATCATTTTTGAATTGTGTAAACCAACGCCCTCTTGCGTTGGGACATTGTCACCGTAAGTTTCCACATGTATACGACGGCGTTCCCTTGGGTTTTTCTTTTGATTGAACGAGAAAATCAGTACGTACCGCAAATACTCTTTATTTGGCTCGAAACTCGATATAAGAGATTAGACTGTGCGCCGACCCTTCTTTCCAGCACTATCTCTTAAAAAAACGAATTATTAACCGCCACACCTGTTATTTATATTTAATAAATTAATACCTTTGTCAAAATGAGGTTGACAAAAAAAAATCAAAAACGCGTCAAATATAAATATAATGAAGTGGAATTTAAACAAGAACAGTTTTTCACCAAACTTTTGTGATTAATTTCGATCAAATAGAAGCCAACACAATCCAAAAGACTGATAAATTTAACTTAAGATTAAAATGAAAATAATAAGAACGTGAGGCTTTACCGCTATTGTAATACTGGTTACTTTCTGGATCATGACATATAAATGCAGGCCAGTAAGGATACTTGGCCAATTGAGCCCAGACAAAAACACCCAGTTCATATGAAAGATATTCTGAAACAACATATATATTCTAAAAAAAAACACCAAAATAAGATTAAGTGCTATTATGAGGTGTGTAAATAAAGTAGTAAGACTGGCGTAGAGCTCAATCTGGCAACACAGTTTGCCTCTTCTTTGAAGGGGACACAAACCAACATCCGATGTGTTTTCAGCAAGAATTTGAATTCCCTAGTCACGGACTTGGACATAGTGCGACGAAAACTGTATAAAACTTCAACAGACATATCAAAACGGTGTTCTGCACAGAATAGTCATGTCAACGCTGTAGACGTTATTTAGTGAACTACCAATGTTTGGTAAGATGGAAAAAAACTGACGATTTCTGGGTGATAATACCAAAATTAGGATTTGAATTTGCAATGAGACTAAAGCTCACAAAAAGGGTTCTGAAAATAAAACGCGGTATACATATAAAACAGTTGACATGGACTAACATGATAATGAATTTGTATCTTGATAAATCTATTGGTATATGGGATAAGGACAAACATATATGACCACAGTATTTGAAAACGCGATTATAACTGAAAAATAGATCAAATGCTATGGAAGAAACACGTTTCTCTGAGAAATACAATAAGATTAACCATGCGACCTGAAAACGAAGCGCCAGAGACAAGAATGGCACACTCCAACATCACCACAATCAAAAAATGCTAAAATGAGCAAATCAAAGATCAAAAGCATGCCGATTTCCGTTTTTGATAGCCAGGGAAAGAATTTGTGCCTAAAACACAAACGATCAATCAGCATTTTTACAGAAAAGTTCCTAAAAAACTTCAAAAATGGATCATTTGTGTGAGACCAAACATCAAGAACACCTGTATCTGGGTTCCACTATTACTATGAAGAGTGGCTTCCCGAGGTAATTACCTTGAAGAAGAAAATGTGGAACTGTATTTTCATTACTTTATTTAGACACCTTGTAGATTAAATTTTACTGGGAATAAAAAGTGTCTACCTTGCTTTATATCTTCGGTGGAAATAACATCAGTCTTAAAATTGGAAATTTTCTTTGGCCTTCCACGCCTTTTGACCACACTTACATTATCACCATTCAAACTATTCTGACCTACCGATTCTGTTTTTAAATCACTGGAGGTAAGTTCTGCATTTTTACTTGCATTTTTTACAGCTAAATTTTCTAAATTATCTTCAACCTCAGATTTTATTATTAATGAACCTAAATCAACTTTTGGGTGGTCTATTTCATCATTATAACCACAATCTTCTGTTTTAACTGATACTAATTCTAACTGATCTTGTAAATCACCTTCCTTTTCCAACCTACAATAATTTGATTATTTTTATGAATTAACATAAGGTTTGAGTCAAAAAGATATGACACCTCTAGTTTTCGCGCTTTTTAAAAATATTTGTCCCATATTATTCATGCCTTCTTGTATTAAATGATTTGGTTGACTTGTGCCAAAATATACCTGATGAATCGATATCGATGGGGAGTGTAACGTCTTAAATGTTTGCGGACAAACGGATAGGACCTCCTTCTTTCCCTAAAACTGTAATCATACGACTGAGATGAATTTCATAAAGGGACTTGATCCCATTCTTCCTTAATTGCTTTTTATACCAGGTCAATAATTTGTAATGTTGTGTTAAAAAAAACATTGAATTCGGGAGGTAAGTAAAAAAATAGTTCATTGAACGTATACGCCATCGCCAGCTGCACATTTTTCCCATCTCTCTGGCAATTCGTGGATGCCCCCAATTCATTTTTCGACATATCTGTAATTGTTGGAGTGTTTCCTGGAGAGTGCGTGAGACATCAATGAAAACAAATGGTAGTCGAAAGTCGGTGAGTACGGCGGGTGGAACAAGGTTCACAGCCAAGTGCAGAAATGGTCTCCGATTACTTTCGTTGCGTGTGATAGGGCATTGTCGTGCTACAAAATAATTTTTGCCGTGTTTTGTAGCCCATTCTGGTCGCTTTTCGATCAATGCATGGTTCAAACTGATCATTTTTTGACAGTAGCGAACGATTACTCTTTCACCTGATTTCAGAAGCTCATGGTACACGACACGCTTTTGGTCCCACAAAATGCACAACATTGTCTTTCCAAAGCAATTCGGTCTTGCGGTCGGTTTTGATGGTTGTCCTTGGCCGACCCAAGATTTTTTGTGTTTTGAGTTTCTCGAAATATATCCATTTTTCGCCTTTAGTCACAATCCCATGCAAAAAATCTTTCTTTCATGCGAGAAAGCAAAAGTATCTAATGTAGTACCTATTTTCCTGCCTTCTGGATATTTCCCATGAGATGCAAACGATCACAAATGGTTCGGCGACCAACTTTTAACCTCTCTGCCATTTGTTATCTTCATTTTTTTCGGTTGACCTGGGCGTTTATTGTTTTTCAAGTAGAAATCACCACTTTTGAATCGTCTAGACCAATGCCCACGAGCGTATTGCATTGGGATATTGTCAAGTAAGTTTCCACAAGTTTATGATGGTTTTCACTCGCGTTTTTCTTTTGACCGAACATGAAAAGCAGTATGTGCCACAAATGTTCTTTATTTGACTTGAAACTCTTCATGTTTACCTCACGAAACAAATATGGAGTTAACTCGAAATCGTTTAAACATCAATGGCCTCTTGAAAGGTACTCTCAAACACACAAACAACAAAATTACAAGAAAATAGAATGTAAAACGATCCTTGTTTCCAGCGCAATATCTTAAAAAAAAAATTAACAGCCACACCAGGTAATTCATTTTGAATTTGAAATTGTGTCGAAACTTTATACACTTTTCTGAATGACTTTTCTGATACTTGAATGGAATTCATTACTGAGGTAGCCGATACTTGATGGAAATTCGATATAAATAATGCGCAAAGATTACTATCTAAAATTTCCGCTCTAAAATTGTATGTATATCAATTGTTTCATTAAAAAAAAAATAAAAGTTAAACAAACACGCTCTATAAATCAGGAATTTATTTAATTCAGTGCGGATCGTATTGAAAAGTCTACGTTGGACAAACAGAAAAGTCTTTCTCTACTAGGGTCAATGAACATAAAAGAACTTATACTAAATAAAATAATTCTCATTATGCTAGCCACTTAATGTTAGAAAATCATACTTTCAATGACGATTTTAAAATATTACATAATGAAGATAAATCTAAAAAGTTAAATATTTTAGAGAGCCTAGAAATTAATAAAAGCAAAAATTTGGATATTTTGCTAAATAACTAGCTATTGCTCTCCTAGACATTGAAAAAATTGATTTCCCCACATCATCATATTTTATGGTATTATGGACAGGATGGATGGACAGTTTAGGTTGTAATTACTTTTCTTACTGTTGATTTAACATAGTTTGTATTTGAAAAAGGCAGAGTGTGTCGAAACAATCGTTATACATACAGTTTTAAAGAAAGTGAAAATTTTAGATATTAATATTTGCTTATTTATTTGTACTCAAACAATTTCAATGATATTCAGATCTAGAGACCTTGCTAGCCAGTCTAAAATGCGATATTCTCCCTTTGAAAATACTCCTTAACAACCCAAGGTGTATCGTTTGGCGTTATTTCCATATATTTTCCTAGTTGTGTATGAAACATATCTTAGGTCTTGGTTGTTCATTCGACCAAAAATGAAAACAATTTCCATCTTTTTTCATTCCCGATGCCTATCCAAACCATGTTGCTACCACTACCCATTTGTCACTTTGAGAAAACTTTATCTTTCTTTCTCAAGTAGTAGTAGTACGAGCAGCCGTCCGGTCCGTCCAAATTAAATTTCTTTTCGTCAAAACACTTTGCCCCAATTCTTTGTCTCAACGAACGTGGTCGCGAGCGAACTGCTTCCAATTTATTTATAAGCATCTCTGAAGGGCGGGATAGTCTTCATTTTCTTAAATCTGAATATGTGAAGATCATCTGACTGAATATGTGAAGAACTCTTCTAGCCTTTTTAATGTTGGAAATCACACCTGCTTTATGAGCAATCTGACGAGATGTCAACGTGCTATTGGAAACGGCGCGTAAAATTGTTTTTGTAAATACAGAGGTTTTTCCAGTAATATTTTTCTCTCTTTGTCTACATCGAAAGATTTTCGAAAATCGACATTCTTCTCTTGTGCATTTGGTTTTTTTTTCACAAGGTATTTAATTTTTTCCACTTATTTCATTTATTTTCAATTCGACAGGGGAATGTTAACTGGATTGCAGGTTGAAAAACAAGAATAAACAGGCTCTATTTGCAAAATATACAAATGTCCTATCTTTGTATTCTATTTACATTTTGTATAAAAAGTACCCGAAATTTTTCATTTACTCTAATTCTTTAATTGTCTTTTCTGTTGTATGATGGCAGCGACAGATCAACTAGTTTATTTATATCAGCTGATTTTGTTAACTAATAACAAAAATACTGAGCAGAATGTGCTTTAAATTTTGTGTCAGACGAAATTTCGGGTGCCGAATCGCAGAAAATGTTGTAGAAGACCTACGGTAAATCGTGCATATCAAAAACACAGGCATATGAATGGTACAAAGCGTTCAAAGATGGTCCAGTCCAGAAGCGTCCAAAGATGGACAGATCAACTAGTTTATTTATATCAGCTGATTTTGTTAACTAATAACAAAAATACTGAGCAGAATGTGCTTTAAATTTTGTGTCAGACGAAATTTCGGGTGCCGAATCGCAGAAAATGTTGTAGAAGACCTACGGTAAATCGTGCATATCAAAAACACAGGCATATGAATGGTACAAAGCGTTCAAAGATGGTCCAGAAGTGGTAGTTGATTTGTCATGTTTTGGTCGACCTTCATCGTCTACGAACGACGAAAACATCAACAAAATAAAGAAACTGATACTCGAACATATCTTTTAAGTCCGTTCATAACATTATGACTGATATATTGAGCATGAAACGTGTTGCCGCATGACTAGTTCCGAAAAAGCTCAATTTTGTCCAAAAAAGAGCATCAAAAGCAGGTCGCTAAAGACATGACTTACCGTGCTTTTACGGACTCCACCTTCATGAAAGGCATCGTAATGGACGAGACATGGGTACAGAAGTACAACATTCTTCTACGGACTCCACCTTCATGAAAGGCTTCGTAACGGACAACGGGACATGGGTACACAAGTACAACATGTAAACAAGCCAACAGTTCAGAATGGCGCCTTAAAAACGAGCCCCAAAGCAAAAACAGCATCAAACCAAGTTCATGTTGACAGTTTTCTTCAATTATCATAGTGTGGTGCATCCGGAATTGTTCCAGAGGGACAAAAGGTGAATAAGGAATACTATTTAGACGTTATAAGGCGTTTGCGCGAGAATATTAGCCGAAAACGTCCAGATTTGTGGAAGGACAATTCATGGATCTTACATCATGATAATGCATCTTCACAAAAAATCCGTCGTTGTGCAAGAGTTTTTGGTCAAAAACTCAACGAACGTCATCGACCAAGCACCGTACTCGCCCAATATGGCCCCGTGTGACTTTTTCCTGTTCCCGAAGCTAAAATTACCATTTCGAGGAAGGCGTCTTAAGTCAATTAAGGCCAAAATAGAAAATTTATTGAAGGCCATACCTCAATCAGTTTACGACCACTGTATGGAGGATTAGGTCAAGCAGTAAACTTTGAAGGCAACAAAATTAATTTTTATGAATAACTTTTGTGTTTGATTTAACAATTCTGGGTACGTTTTACACAGAATGTAATCAATATTTGTAAACATTTCATAGGTACTAATTAATCTATTTTATAAAAACACTGAAAGATTGCTGTTAAATCCACTTTATAACTTACTAAGAGCTCAATAATAATGAAAGACAATATAAAAATACTCAAAAAGCATGAGGTGTCATATTCTTTAGCCCTGAATCTTATTATAAACCCCTACCTTATTGCAAGAGGTAGTGAATCCAAATATTCCTGATTTATAATTGGGTCCAAATCCTTTAACTTTGCTGATTCTTCATAATTACTTTTCACTGTTTCTTTATAATTTCTCATTATTGGTTGGCTTTGTGACAAATTGGAATCTAGACTATAAACTTGTAAAATATCCAGATTTGTTTTTAATTTTAAAGTTTGAGATCTTAATTCTCTTGATGGTAACTCATTTTCATCTAAACTTAAATTACCAATTTTATTACCCTGAGATTTTTTTCCTTTATTTTTCTGTTGCTTATTATTTACACCATCTTTTAAAAGTTCATCAACATCCAAAGGTAATTCTAGATCAGGCCGATTTGAAAATATTGATTTATTCATTATTTTTGAGTTATCAACAGGTGCACATTGAATATCAAGTGATCTGAAATATTAGAACATTTTGCTAATAAAACAAAACTATATACTGTATTTTAAGACATACCTTTCAGTAGTGGGGCTCTTGAAATTACATTGTTCAACAGCAGGATACTTATTAATTTGTAAACCTGATCGTAGAACCTTTGGACTTTCTAAATATTGACTGGTTTCACCTATATTGGCTGTTTTATTTTCATTTTCTTTAATATTTTTCTTTGACTTAATACTAAAATTTTTCATATTTCCTGCATTAGTTACATTCATAAATTTATCTTCTCTAGAGAATCCTAAGTTAGATCTCAAATTACGCCTTACTATTGGCATGTTTTCTAATTTTTTATTCTTTTCTGACAATTTATTTTTCTTTAAATCATCATCCATATTTATATTATTCATACCGTTTTTGTTAATTTCAAATCCCTCCTTTTCTAATTTATATCTTTTGTTATTCTTGTTGTTTGAAGCTTTTAAAACTTTAATTTTCATATCAACATTCCCTAATTCCTGACTTTCTTTAATTGCTTCTTGTAATGCTTTTACTACTTGATCCTTTAAATGTGATATATTTACACCTTCTTCATTATTATTTGATATATTTATTGCGCTTACAAGTGATGTGTTGTAATTATGTTTTTTAACTGGGGTAGATGTAAACATACAGTTGCTATCTGACATATTTTCAAATATTTCACGAGAAAAATTAAAATTTTCACTAGAGGCTCTTTCCTCAGGAGGAAAATCTATATTTTCTGGGTCGATTTTTATCCTAACATCATCAAAAGGAAACAAGCTTTCTATATCCCAATATGGAGTTATAACCTCAGGATATTCTACTAACCAAGGTTTATTAATCAACTTTAAATCTAAAACACAAATATCCTGAGGATTGGCAGTGTTTGTATCCAATGGTGACCTTTTTTTTTGTTCTAAAAAACCTGAACCATTGGAGAAAATTGGATCATCGGGCAAACCAAAACTTTCACCATAACTTTGGGATGATCTGTTTTTTCTACAGCTATAAAACTTATGACTTAACTCCTCACTTTCATTATTTTCATGAAAAAATTCAAACAAATATTCACTGGAGTTATTCTCAAAATCACTGTAGAAATTCTCATCTTTATCTGTAACACATAAATAATTCGATTTCCTTTTCTCATTCAGTAAATGTTTTTTATTTGGTGAATTATTGGTGGTTTGAACTTCATGATTATTTATTTTGTTGGCTACTTTAGGCTCACTGGATATGAATAAAATAGGGTCTGCTACATTAACGTTAGGTATATGGGGTACACATTTTGTTTTTAAACGTAAGGATCTCCTTTTGTTTTTTAAGACATTCATAGTCGAAAACCTAAAATGTATATATTTAAGGTTAGGACACTAATATTTCTTAACAACAATCAATTTATATTAATGCAACATAAATAAAAAAATTAAACATGTATAACATCAAAAACGAAGTATTTACACAAATTTAAAAAGATTTACATGACACTGTTATGGAGAAAAGGAATTATACAATTGTAACTGAAAAATAACCTATAAAGAGTAGTTAAAATTTGTTATACCTCTTTCAGGACACCAATGTTTTGATAAAAAGGAAATGTTGATTCACAAAAATCATACCGAAACAAACAATACAACCACTACAATAATCACACAATCTCGCATAATTCATTCTTTCTAATAACGGCGGCCAACGTGAAGTTAGATCCTAAATTTATTGCCTGACTTTCCCGCGCATTTTAGATGGCACGTATCTCATATGGCGGGAAATTTGCATTATCTGTAATGGAATTATATTTAAATTGAAAAATGTTAAGAGAAACAATATTTATGAATTTTTCCAATTTCCATTAAAATAAAATTACTAGCTACAAAAAATTAAATGTTTATTGAAATAAAAAAAAAATGGAAATTTATTTATTTTATCTAATGTCAAATTGTGCATTTATTGACTGTTTATTGAAGCTTCAATGACTACATGATTTACTGAATGTGATTGAATAACAATTACGTGTTAGATTAGAAGAGTGTCAGACACTGAAAGGCGGACAAAAAATATTTGCACACTGTCAAGTACCAGTAGTAATTTTTATAAAATTTAATTTCCACTGGCACCAACTATTTAATTTCCACTGGTACAATATTTAATATTTTGTGTTCATCCCATTAGCACGAATGACAGCTTTCAAACGTGATATATGTGGGGAAACTGTTTCATGCTTCAAAAATTACT
Source organism: Cosmopolites sordidus (assembly GCA_031761425.1). Classification (NCBI taxonomy): domain Eukaryota; kingdom Metazoa; phylum Arthropoda; class Insecta; order Coleoptera; family Curculionidae; genus Cosmopolites; species Cosmopolites sordidus. The sequence continues at coordinate 210,386 of JARFXV010000830.1, forward strand.
TCTTTTATATGCACCATGCTTTTTTATTGTGACTTCACAGGTTTTACGTCTAGAATGTGCGATACATTTTCTATGGAATTAAGGTCCGGTGATAGTGGAGGTGTGAGCAACCTTCTAAGTACTTTTTAGAAGAACCACTCCTTGGTTATGTTAGCTGTATGTTTAGGGTCGTTATCCTGTTGGAAATAGAATGTCCCTTCCAGCTCTAATTTTACGGCACTATCTCGAACTATTTCCACATATCTCCGAGCTGTCATGTTACTATTTATAACGTAAAGATATACTATTCCATTGTAAGACATGTACTCACAAACCATAACATTACTAAACAATACTTAACTGTATTTAGTATGTTCTCTCTATTAAGCCTAGTATTCATTCCCCCCATAATGCTAAAATGTATTATCAAAATCACTGTTCTGTACGCTAAACTTGATGGCAGTGTTGATGAAGGTCCAAATTTATCAATTCGTCGCTATTCGCAGGAAGTTGAACTTTGTTATTCGACTTTGAATTCCGAATTTGAATGGTATGGATACGGAGATGTTCTAACAGAACCACTCCATGTGTCTTACAGCCAATGGTACAACCGATTTATTGAAGGGACAATTCAGTGGGAACATTATTTCGAGGAACGAACTGTTAATTGGCCACCAAGATTATGTGATTTAACGCCTTTTCTTTGGGATTATGTTGAATATTTGGTCTATGTCGATTCGGAAAGGCTTCCGCTGTCGGTAATGTTAGAATTACTAGGTTCTCGGGTAGAACCGCGTTTTAGATTTGTAAAATCTAATCCTTTTCTGGTTGTGAACTCTGGGCAGTAGGCAAATTGAGATCTCGGAGCAAATCAATTAGATTCTCTTGATAATGGCTTCAAAGTGGAAACCGAAACGTCGAGATTTTACAAATCTAAAACACTGTTCTACCCGAGAACGTCGGATCAAAAAATTAATTACACTATTTTGTAGAGAGGAAAAAGTAACCTTGAAAATGTCAAATTTATTTTTACATATCTTCAAATAGAATCAGAAACAAATAAAATCCAAATCGCGAAAATTCGGTTTTCCCACATATCTTCGGAAATGTTCGGAATTTTTAAAATTTGAAAACGTGACGTTGCAGAGTTCAGTGAGCTACAACTTTTTTTCTAATTTAGTCATCTCTGTATAAGGTGTATACTTTATTCTATTTATTTGATTATAATATTGCAATTTTAAATAAACCTACAACCACAAATAACGCAAGGTGTAGATAAGATAACGTAAGCTGTCACGTCACTAAGCAGAAGTTCTGTTCAGTCAGTTATAATTTATCGACGAGCTATTAAGAAAAAATCAGTAATCATTTGTCCTACTAACACAATATCAGTGAAATAAAGTTTTGCACCTTTAGGGCGTTTTCTAAAAAATGTCTTCCAAGGAAAAAAGGATAACTCAGAAACGTTGTATTATCTCTGGGTGAGTGAGTCATTTTTAGATGATTAATTTTTTTTTGTTGATTAATAATTTGGTTAAATTATGATCATTTCTTTGTTTTTTTAAGTAGTAAAGTAAAGTTAGTTTTAGTAAAGACTTTATTTTATTATAAACATATACATAAGGTAAAGAAAATATGCAAAAACTCTGTACTAAGCTCTTGTTTTGCTCTTTATAGTTTTACTTATATCAGAAGTTCCTTAAATCCTTAATTGATTATTATCTATAATACATAGTTATTATATATAATATACCAGGTGTGGCGGTTAATAATTCTTAGAAAAACACGTTTAATTTGGGAGAAAGGTAAAAAATGGTTTATTCAGAGTATGCGCCATCGCTAGCTGCGCATTTTTCCCATTTCTCTGGCAATTTATGGATTTCCTCTCAGAAAACTCGTAAATATTTTGAGGTGGTCCAGTCATCAAGTCATTTTTCGACATCTCCGTAATTGTTGAAGTGTTTCATGGAAAGTGCGTGAGACATCGATGAAAACAAGTGGTAGTCGGAAGGGGTCAAGTCTGGTGAGTACAGAGGGTGGGACAAGAGTTCCCAGCCATGTTTAGAAATGGTGTCTCTGAATGATTTCGCTCTGTGTGATGGGGCGTTGGCATGCTGCAAAATCACTTTTCTGTGTCTTCTGGTCCATTCTAGTAGCTTTTCGATCAATGCATGGTTCAAATTGATCATTGATTTGTTGATGGTAGTGAATGATATTAACTGTTTTACTTAGTTCAGAAGCTCATGGTACCCGACACCCTACTGATCCCACCAAATACGCGGTCGATGTTAATGGATGTCCTGGGTTAACCCATGATTTTCTGCATTTAGGATTGTCGAAATATTTCTTCGCAAAACAGTATTTATTTAATGCCGATAATGTAAAACTTCGTACAGCGTTTTTCCTTTTTTTCCATCTGTCTGTCGTTCAACTGATGTACCTATTTCTGGATCTCTCCCATTGCATGCAGACGATCACAAATGGTTCGACGACCAACATTTAACCTCTCTGTCATTTCTTGTTGTATTTTGTGGCAAAACCTAAAAATAATATTTACCCAATGATATACTGATAAATCATAACCGCCTGGATAATATTGAAACATTATTTTGAAAATAAAAGGTATTGCGGGCTCTCTAGCTGATCTATTCAAACATTATATTACACTGCACATATATTAACAATTTAAATTGCTTTATTTTTCTTAGAAAAGATTATCGCAGCGTTTTGACAGAACAATCAAGCCATGAAGTAACAAGAAATGTTAGGTAAGTGAATACAAAATAACTTTAATACAGTATATTTGAATAAAAAACCAAGAGTACGTATGACAATTGTTTCGACACACAGTGTCTTTTTTTAAAAATTCACACTAAATTAAACTAACTGTAAGAAAAGCAGTTACTACCTAAACTAATCTAATAAAACCATAAACGATGATAGTGGGAGTCCCGCGTCTCAATGTCTAGAGTAATATAAGTTCAACAAGGGTGAACCATTCAAGTCTACCTGATCATTAAGTAAAATACCCAAATTTTTTCTTTTATTAATTTCTAGGCTCTCTAAAAGATTTAGTTTTTTAGATTTATTTTCGTTATTCAACATTTTGAAATTATCGTTGAAGGTGTGATTTTCTAACATTAAGTGATTGGCATAATGAGAATTATTCTGTTCTTTAATATAACTTCTTTTATGTTCATTAAGCCTGGTGGAAAAGGATCTTCCTGTTTGTCCAACATAGACTTTTGGACAAGAACCGCACTTAATTAAATAAACTCCTGATTTATGAAGTTTATTTGTTTGACTTTTATTGTTTTTTATTAAGCGTCCAAGACTATGGTTTGTTCTGAATGCAATATTTATATCGCTTGTTTTTGACAAATGTTTAGAAATTAATTTGGTGACTTTTCCTGTATATGTAATTGTTTTGTATGCGGTGTTCTTGACTTTATTGACGGGATATATTAAATTAATGATATTATTATCAAAAATTTTATTAATTATTTTATTTATAATGTTTGGGTCATAACCATTATTCACTGCGATCTGTTTGATGACATTCCATTCTTTGTTATAGTTATCTATTGACATTGGGGTATTTATTAATCTTTGTATGAATGAATTAAATGCTGCCATTTTTTGAGAATAAGGATGACAAGACTTGTTATGTATAACTAAATCTGTGTGAGATGGCTTATGATAAATTGCAAAATCATGTTTATTCTCTTTTCTTGTAACTGTTAAATCTAAAAAGTTAATACTGCTGTTTTGTTCTTCTTCAACTGTAAAATGAATGTTCTTATGTAAAGAGTTTATATAAGTTAGGAATTGATTTAACTGTCTGTCATTACCGGTAAAGCAGATTATAATGTCATCAACATATCTATACCCGTAAAGTGATGATTTGAATAGCTGATGTTGACATATCTTATCTTCTAAATTATCCACAAAAAGTTCCGCCAGCTAAAGGACTTAAAGGGTTCCCCATTATCAAACCTTCTTTCGAAAAATCTGTTATCAAACTCAAAATAATTCTGATCCAAAGTAATTGATAGTAGGTCTAAAATTTCTTGTTTTATGATTGAATTAACGTTATTTTTAATTAGTAATTTGTCCACTAATCTCATTACTTCGTATGGTGGTATAGTAGGGAATAAATTTTGTACATCGAAAGAAATTAGTTTAGATTTTTTGGGTAAATTAATATCTTTAATTTTATTGATGAAATCATAAGTATTTAGAATGGTATATTTTGGTTTAAAATTAGTGTATTGCAAAATGATTTTGATAAGTTTATTTGATAATTTAATTGAAGGAGCTGTAACAAAGGAAACTACCGGTCTGATTGGATAATTATCTTTGTGTAATTTTATTAACGAGTATAACTTTGGGGCTTGAGAATTCATAATTACTAATTGTTGTTTCTCATAATCGTTAAAAATTGACGAATCTTTTAATATTTGTTTAATTCTTTTTTGAAAGGTATTCGTTGGATCAGAATCCATTTTGTGAAATTTCCCTGGTTTTAAAAAATCATTAGATTTTAATATGTAATTATCTCTAGACATCGCAACAATGGACTTACCCTTGTCCGCTCTAGTCATGATAATATTGTTTTCTTTGATTTTCTTGTTAATCCTTTTTGCTGTATGGAATTCACTGATCTAATGTTTTCTTAATTTCTCAAATGGTAGACTTCTGATTCTGTGTGCCGCTAGGTGTTTTTGTGATCTGTTTGAATTGGAAAGAACGAGTTCACACTCCACTCCAAGGTGTTCTCTGATATGTTCGTTGTCTTTGGGTTTTATGTTATATTGAAAGCCCATTTGAAGTAACTTAGATTCTTCAGTAGTAAAACTACAATTTGTAAGGTTGACGAATCTATTGAAAAACTGGTGTTCGGAATAATTTGCGATGTATTCACTTTTATTAATTTTTTCTTGGATACAAGGTTTTCCAATTTCTTTTTTTGAATTGCAAACTTTTTATTAATGATTCCGGAAATTTGTTGCCTTACTTGATAGTCCAAAATATCAAACTCAATGTTGTTTAGCCTATGAGTTAATTCTCTATGTATCACTTTGAGATAAACATTATATATATATATATATATATATATATATATATATATATATATATATATATATATATATATATATATATATATATATATATATATCCCTTTTATTATATTGAATTCTTCTATCTTCAAGTAGCCATTTCTTCAAACCTTGCTGTTGTCCTTTCCTTGCTGACTCTGTTCTGTTTTTAGTTTTCAGACACATGTATTTGGGGAAAACATCTGATTGATAGCACTTGTTTAAAAACCAAATATTTTGGGTGCAGATCTTACATTTTAACTGTAGTTTAAAGAAATATAAGGCTAAAATGCTTGTTGAAGCTTCGATAATATATTTAACTGAGGTAGTCGATACTTGATGGAAATTCATTTTAAATAAAAAACCAAGATTAATATCTAACTGGGGTAATCTTTACTGGCGGAAATTTTTATGGATAATTTAGAAGATAAGATATGTCAACATCAGCTATTCAAATCATTACTTTACTGGTATAGATATGTTGATGACATTATAATTTGTTTTACGGGTACTGACAGACAATTAAATCAATTCCTAACTTATATAAACGCTTTACATAAGAACATTCATTTTACAGTTGAAGAAGAACAAAACAACAGTATTAACTTTTTAGATTTAACAGTTACAAGAAAAGAGAATAAACATGATTTTGCAATTTATCATAAGCCATCTCACACAGATTTAGTTATATATAACAAGTCTTGTCATCCTTATTCTCAAAAAATGGCAGCATTTAGTTCATTCATACAAAGATTAATAAATACCCCAATGTCAATAGATAACTATAACAAAGAATGGAATGTCATCAAACAGATCGTAGTGAATAATGGTTATGACCCAAACATTATAAATAAAATAATTAATAAAAAATGTTATAATAATACTATTAATTTAATATATCCTGTCAATAAAGTCAAGAACACCGCATACAAAACAATTACATATACAGGAAAAGTCACCAAATTAATTTCTAAACATTTGTCAAAAACAAGCGATATAAATATTGCATTCAGAGCAAACCATAGTCTTGGACGCTCATAAATCAGGCGTTTATTTAATTGAGTGCGGTTCTTGTCCAAAAGTCTATGTTGGACAAACAGGAAGATCCTTTTCCACCAGGCTTAATGAACATAAAAGAAGTTATATTAAAGAACAGAATAATTCTCATTATGCCAATCACTTAATGTTAGAAAATCACACCTTCAACAATAATTTCAAAATGTTGAATAACGAAAATAAAGCTTACTCTAGACATTGAGACGCGGGACTCCAACTATCATCATTTATGGTTTTATTAGATTAGTTTAGGTAGTAACTGCTTTTCTTACTGTTAGTTTAATTTAGTGTGTATTTGAAAAAGATACTGTGTGTCGAAACAATTGTCATACGTACAAGTTTTAAATATAGTGGAAATCTTAATCTTGGTTTTTTATTTAAAATGAATTTCCATCAAGTATCGGCTACCTCAGTTAAATATAGTATATTTGATTCATTGTACGATATAAATGCATTAAAATTTGTAAAAAATCATATTTCAAGTTTAAATGTAGTGTAAAGCAGTATATTAGATTCAATTTGAGATGCTGTGTTTAACATATAATAGGCTAATTGAAAAGTTCACTGCGCGGAAATAGTAAAAGAAGTTTATAGTTGAAAAAATGACTTTATTCTTTCGTATATTCTCCTTTAAGCTCAATAATTTTTTTCAAGCGGTTCTCCAATTCATTTATTCCATCTCTGAAGCGATTTTCTGGAAGTCCTTCAAAATACTCAAGGGCTGCTGCTATAACTTCTTCATTTGATGAAAAACGCTTGTCACGTAGGATTTTTTTGAAGTTTGGAAACAGATGAAAGTCAGAGGGGGTATATGGGGGGTATAGTCAGAGATCTGGTGTATATGATGTATGCTCCAACAATTTGCAGTTTAACTTCTTCAATTTGGCCATTGCAAGAACACCTTCGTGATCCGGTGCTTTGCCTTGATGAAACATTATATTTTTCTTCGCTAAACCAGGGCTTTTCTCACAAATGTTTGCATCCATTTGATCCAAAAGGTTTGAGTAATACTGTCCTGCTATTGTTTTATCAGTTTGAAGGTAATCAACTAACAAACTGCCTTTTGCATTCCAAAAAATTAATGCCATAACCTTTTTGGTCGATTTTGGCCACTTTAGCTGCTTCGGAGCTAAACAACCGGGCTCAGTCCACTCTGCGGTTTGTTGTTGCAGTTCAGGATAACAGTGGTAAACCCAAGTCTCATCCATAGTTACAAAACGACGTTTAAAATCTATTTTATTCTGTCAAAAAAGATCCAAATGTTAGAAAGATTTACTTGAAGTCGTTTTTGATCAGAATTTAACAAATGCAGCACCTATCTAACGCATAGCTTTCTCAAGTCCGATTCCTTTTTTCATAATATGAAACACCCGTTCAGTTGAATTGTCCATGGCTTTAGCAATTTCACTCAAAGTCAATTGTCTGTCTTCAATAACCATATCATATATAAAATTAATTATTTCTTCTGTAGTTGCACCTATTGGACGTTCAGAACGAGGATTATCATCCAGGTTTGTACGACCACGTTGAAACTCACCTACCCACTTACAAACCATTGTTTTTGAAGAAGCGGACTCCCCTAATACATTTACAATTTCACTATGAATTTCCATTGCCTTTAAACCTTTTTTTTTACAAAGAATTTAATCACTGCGCGATTTTCAATAATTTCCATTTTAAAAAATAACACTGATACATTTATAGTTATAATACATTCAGTTATACAGTTATAGTACATTTCAGTTATAATAAAAAACGTCTATATCTAGTATCTAGGCATCAAAATGATAGACACACTTGTTTATATTCAAGATTGTTTAATCCTCTACAGGTTTTATCACAATTTATCAGCTTAGTTCCGTTATTCATCAATTTAATATTGAGAATTTGTATAGAAGAAAATAAAAAATTTGAGATTTATCATGGAAAAAGTAAATGTTTTTCAGAAAAAGAAAAACGGTACATTTTTGGTTACACACAGACCGAATGAGTTGGCGGGACATAACACATCGGTCAATAAGTTCCCGGTCTGACATATAGATGGTGTCACTTACGAAAAATCCGTACCAGTGGTCGATTGTGCCAGACGTCAAACGTCATGTGTCAAACATAATTTCGTGTGTTGATTAAGCATTGCTTTTTGATGAAGAAAAATACTGTTGAAACAAAACAATGGCTTGATAACCATTACATATGTCAATAAACATTAATATATGTTTACTAAATGGCGACGATAGATGTTTTACTTGTTCCTCAAAAAGAACAAATAATTGTCGGAAAGTTGAGGAAAAACTGCTATAAAGCGATATCTGAATACTAGATGTGGTCCAAGAACTAAACACCATAAGAAAATTAACAATGTTTGTGATTACTTACCCAGCGAGGACATTTCTAGACCTAAACGGAAAAGCACACAAACCCAGTTTTCAGCCTGCTACTTTCTCTGGTGTAAAATATGTTTTACGGTGATTAGCACGGTAGCTGGTAATCAAATACTGCTGAAGCAAAACAATGGCAAATGATAAACATTACCCGGACTCTGCCTCAAGAAAATCAACCATAATTGATTGGTATGTTGAATTCAAACGTGACCGTACAAGCCCCATATCCAAACGTGGCCGTATCGTGCTCTGGACATCTAAATGAGGTGGTTACACTAGACCAGAAAAATTCCCAAAATTATTTCGCTAAACCGTAAACTAAAGCTGCAGAAGATAACTGATATCATGAAGCTATTAAAAGGATGTGTTTGCACCATTTTGCATGAACATTTGGGAAAATACAAATAAGAGTTGGGAATGTCCAAAGATTATTATAAAAAGTCTGAAAATATTGTAAGGGAAAATTGAAAAAGTTACTCTCCACTAATTTAGCCAGAATAGATATCGATGAAAAAATAATGTCATGGACTGAGCAGTCGAAGAAAATTATTTTTTCTAACGAAAAACATTCAATTAGGATTGACCTGAGGATTTTCCTTTTAATTTTCTTGATCTTAGGAAGGAAAAAAATATTATCGAAACACCAAATGGGAGGGCAAGTATCGGCTAGAAAAAAAGGTAGCTTAGTATTTCCCTTACATATAAAATAAATGTATTAGAACAACAAAAGTTATCTTTTATTGATATAAGTGAAGATTCTCCAGTATTTCAACGAGATAACGGCCCCATAACTAAGACAAAAATTATAACGGATTGGTTCAAGCAAAATAATTTTTTAAAACTGGACTGACCTGCTATCTCTCCAGATCTGAATATTAGTGGAAATGTCAAGGTGGATGCTTTCACGGCGAGTGTATAGTGAATCAAGACAATTTACAAATATGGAAGATTCGAAAAGTACTATTCAGGTTTCATGGGAAGAAATTCCCCAACAAACAAAAAAGTAGTGTGATTCATTACTAAAAAGAATGTTCAACTTAATAAAAGGCGGTGGAAAGACCACACAATATTTAAATATTGTTTGTTTATGTGTTCCTCTTGCTAACTTCCTAGAAAACTGAAGTTGTGTAACATTTTGACGGATTTTGATGGAATTTACCCATTAAAAAATTTAAAATAATTTTGATACTGAGTGTACATTCTGTCAAAAAAGTACCGGAAATTTGTCAATAAAACACAAAATGTTTGTTATTTATCCAAATTCATCGTATCGCCTTCAAAGTAGGCCCTTTCCGAAATAATGCACTTATGCCAACGAATAATCCAATTGTCAAAACATTTTTAAACGCATTTGCCTCGAAGTGGTAATTTGAGTTTTGGATAGAGAAAGAAGTCGGCCGGAACCATATCAGGTGAATGCGGAGGTTATTCGATGGTGTTTGTTGAGTTTTTGGCTAGAAATTCGTTCACAATGATAGCCTTGTGAGATGGTGCGTTGTTGTGATGAACAATTCAAAAGTTTTCTTTCCACAATTGTGGCCTTTTCAACGAATTTGCTCTCTTAAACGCCGCATAACGCTCAGATAATATTATTTATTGACCGTCTGACCTTCTGACAAGAATTTCGACTGCACAACGCCGCGATAATCAAAGAAAACAATCACCTTAACTTTTGATCGACTTTGACGTGATATTTTCGGTTTCGGCTCATTTGGAAGGCGACATTTTGAAGCTTGTTAACTGGTTTACATGTCAAACTCATATACCCATGTCTCACCACCAATTACAATGCGTTTTATGGATGTGGCGTCGGAATTGACTCGTTCTAGGATGTCTTCAGCGACCTTTATGCGATTGAGTTTCTGAAGAAAATTCAGGTCTTTCGGCACTAGTCGTGCGGCAAAGCGTTTCATGCCCAAACAATCGCTTGAAATGGTACGAATTGATTCGTGAGACACAAAAAGATCAGCGACTATCTCTCTCAAACTTAAATGACAATTTTCAGTCACCGTTTCCTTCACTTTAGCGATGTTAACTTCACTTGAAGACGTTGATGGCCGATCAGAGTGAGGCAATTTTTTCCCCACATCTCGACCGCTTTCGAATGTACTATACCAATCATATACACGTATTTTTGATAAAGTCGAAGCACCGTAAGCCTTCTGCAACATTTTCAGCTACTGGGCATACGAAATTCCATTTGTAATTCAAAATTTAAAACAAATTCTTTATTCGATGTTTTTATTCATTGTAAAAATCCCAAAACATACTTGAGATGAACTGACAAAATCGAGCACTGTAAGCAAACTAAACAGCAGCTGAAGATTTTTTGCTTTCCCCTTCCTCATTTTTACTTTTCGTATTATTGAACTCCTATAGAGTAGGTGAACCAGGAAAATTAGTTAAAGGAAAGAAACTGGACGGAAATAAAATATGGTGTTTGCTCTGAAAAAATATTTACTGTGATAAATGTTGGTAGCGCGGCGTCCCAAGGCCCTCTCACACGAGCCGCCACTGAAACTAAATGACCGATGACGTTCAAACTCCGTGTCAGTATAGAGGGCAGTTGTGCCAACTTAACGATAAAAAGAATTTTGACAATTCCTTTAAGCGGGCTTTATGATCAATTCCCGGTACTTTTTTGACAGAATGTAGATAATGTTTATAGATTGTGTTACAGACTGTTCAATAACGTAAAAACATATGAACTTTAAAATAATTTTAACATATAAACATTTTCATATTTTCAGATATGTAACAAAATCGGAAACCAGTTTAATCACTCGATATTCTTCGACGGATCCAAGTAAGAATAGTGTGTACACGAGGATTGCTATTTATGTATCCGGAATAATAACTAAAAACAAATATTTATCGTTGAAAATGGTTTTAATGTTTTCCAAAATATTCTCCGCGATGATCAATACACTTTTGCATACGTTTGAACCCATTTTCGTAGCACTTTTTTTCATTCCGATTGAGGTATCTCCAAAACATCGCATTTTCAAAGCAACAATCGAAAATCGTAGACTAATTAGTTTATTATCCACGGACAGGAACACAAATAAATCATTGGGTGCCAAATCAGGACTGTACGTATAGCATCAATTCGTTGTTTTGACCAGTCAAACATTGAGATGTTGGGTCCGAAGTGTGAGAGTTCGCGTTGTCATGGTGAAGAATGATCCGAGGTCGCGTTTTTTTTCTTATTTCTTCAAAGACTTCTGACAAACAAATGGTTGTGTACCATTCAGAATTGGTCGTTCTACGATTCTCTAGTGGCACTGTAACCACATTTATACTGCGCGAACAACTTTCGTTGGGTTTGGTTCATTTTGAATGACTGCCATTTACTTTCGGGCTCATCTGCATCGATCGAAGATTCGTTATCTGTGTAGATGTTATACACGTCTTTTGACGCACCACGATTGTATTTTTTGGACATTTATTTCCACCAATCGACACGAGCCTCTCTCACGGCATGCATTTTGAAAGCAACAACCGCTTCTTCTAGCGTCGAAAATCGTTGACTAACTAGTTTATTCTCCACAGACAGGAATACAAATAAATCATTGGATTGCCAAATCAGGACTGTACGTACGACTTCAATTCGTTGTTTTGACCAGTCAAACATTGTGATGTTGGGTCCGAAGTGTGAGAGCTCGCGTTGTCATGGTGAAGAATGATCCGGGGTCGCTGTTTTTTTTCTTATTTCTTCAAAGACTTCTGACAAACAAATGGTTGTGTACCATTCAGAATTGGTCATTCTACGATTCTCTAGTGGTACTGTAGCCACATTTATACTGCGTGAACAACTTTCGTTGGGTTTGGTTCATTTTGAAAGATACAGTCCACTGCCATTTACTTTCGGGCTCATCTGCATCGATCGAAGATTCGTTATCTGTGTAGATGTTATACACGGCTTTTGACGCACCACGATTGTATTTTTTGGACATTTATTTCCACCAATCGACACGAGCCTCTCTCACGGCATGCATTTTGAAAGCAACAACCGCTTCTTCTAGCGTCGAAAATCGTTGACTAACTAGTTTATTCTCCACAGACAGGAATACAAATAAATCATTGGATTGCCAAATCAGGACCGTACGTACGACTTCAATTCGTTGTTTTGACCAGTCAAACATTGTGATGTTGGGTCCGAAGTGTGAGAGCTCGCGTTGTCATGGTGAAGAATGATCCGGGGTCGCTGTTTTTTTTCTTATTTCTTCAAAGACTTCTGACAAACAAATGGTTGTGTACCATTCAGAATTGGTCGTTCTACGATTCTCTAGTGGTACTGTAGCCACATTTATACTGCGTGAACAACTTTCGTTGGGTTTGGTTCATTTTGAAAGATACAGTCCACTGCCATTTACTTTCGGGCTCATCTGCATCGATCGAAGATTCGTTATCTGTGTAGATGTTATACACGGCTTTTGACGCACCACGATTGTATTTTTTGGACATTTATTTCCACCAATCGACACGAGCCTTTCTCACGGCATGCATTTTGAAAGCAACAACCGCTTCTTCTAGCGTCGAAAATCGTTGTCTAACTAGTTTATTCTCCATGGACAGGAACACAAATAAATCATTGGGTGCCAAGTCAGGACTATACGTACAGCATCAATTCGTTGTTTTGACCAGTTAAACATAGAGATGTTGGGTCCGAAGTGTGAGAGCTCGCGTTGTCATGGTGGAGAATGATCCGGGGTTGCTGTTTTTTTTTCTTATTTCTTCAAAGACTTCTGACAAACAAGTGGTTGTGTACCATTCAGAATTGATCGTTCTACGATTCTCTAGTGGCACTGTAGCCACATTTATACTGCGCGAACAACTTTCGTTGGGTTTGGTTCATTTTAAAGATACAGTCCACTGCCGTTTACTTTCGGGCTCATCTGCATCGATCCAAGATTCGTTATCAGTGTAGATGTTATACACGGCTTTTGACGCACCACGATTGTATTTTTTTGTGCATTTATTTCCACCAATCGACACGAGCCTCTCTCACGGTTAAATGTTCATTTGTGTATGCTTGTCATGCTAATCTCTTGCTTTATCAGTTCGCGTACAGTATTGATGTTTTCTGGTACAACAACCGATTTTGGACGACCTTTAAATTCGTCCATGAGCAAATGACGGCCACGATTGCTTTCACTAAACCATTGATATACAGTGGTTTTAGATGGTGCCCCATCGCCAAAAGTCGAAGTTGATCGATGCACTGTTGTTGAGATAATCCACGTCGAAAATCGTAGCAGATCATCACACGGAAATTCTCACGAGTTAATTTTTTTTTTTGACTGAACACTAAACAACACAAATAAGCGTCCGTAAGACAAAACGTTCTGAGTACCTCTATAGTCAATAATGTCAAACTTTACGATTTATATGTCAGATGGTGAAACATCATTGTTGCCAATTCCGGACACATAAATAGCAACCCTCGTATAAAAAGTAAATATAATAAATGTTTTTGCTTCTCTTTAGGATCTCTCTTGGCATCTACATCGCTCAATAAAGATTTATCTCAGTTTCGTAACTCTAACATGCCGTCACAACCTCCATCTTCACTTTCCCAATCCATTTTCACAAACTCTTCAACAATACCTGTCGTTCCTTCTAGTTCTTTTAGTATAACAAGGCCTTCTACTTCACTTCTCCCGTTGAATAATAACTTTCAAACCACAGGTAAGTATTAAAAATATATTTTACTTTACTGCCATAGCATACTTAATGTTTATAAAAATATATTTTAGATGCTATTCCCTACAGATCGCATATATCAACTTATAATACGCCTAATAAACCGTCATCACCTTTATATAAAAGTGCTTTAGATCCTAGTAGAACTTTTGGAAGTTATAAGTCAGGATCATCTATCTCGCCTTTAAACCGCCAATTTCCTGCACCAGTTCGAAATCCTCCGCCTCTATTGACTTTGAAGCAGCAATCACCAAGACCAGCTCACTCTACAGAAGAATCCAACAGCATACCAACATATCCTATAAAGGGTATGAAAATTAAAGGTAAAGTAGTAATTCTAACATATTCTTATATGTAAGCGTTAGAATACATATACCATGTGATCAAAACTGACGGGTGATCGGAACTATGTGACATACATGTGAAATTTGTGCACGATATGTCAATTAGTGTGCCTTTCGCAGATGTTTGTTTGCGTTAGGAAAAGTTACTCTGGTGGTTTTTACTATGGATACAAAATTGAACAAAGATTTTTTGTGTTTCCAATGGAATTTCTGCAACGAATGCATTGAAAATATTACAGATAGCCTATAGGAATTCTGCAATCTCAAGAACCCGAGTATTTGACTGATATAAAGCATTTAGTGAAGACCGTGAGATCGTTGAAAATTTGCCCCATACCCCTTGCATCTATTAACGACGATAACATCGAGTAAATTAAAAAGTCGTGAGTGAAAATCATCATGTTGGCATTAGAGAGATAGCAGAAGATCTTGACATCTCTTATGGATCATCTCAACATATTTTGGTTGATATTCTGAGCATAAAACACGCCATCTCATACGGATCTAAATGCGCGTGAATTTTGGATCAAACATATGACGAAAACGATCGCTCAAGCACCGTATTCGCCGGATATGACTCCGTGCGACTTTTTTTTTCTTCTCCAAACTCAAATACCCGCTCCATGGAACGCGTCATTTGACTTGATTGAAGGCATTAAAAAGAATTCGCTGAAGGAACTCAAAGGTCATTCCGAGGTATATCCAAGTGCATAGATGATTGGACTAAGCGTTGGTAGTGAAGGCGATAATAAAGATTTGTATTAAAATTGCAATATATATATATATATATATATATATATATATATATATATATATATATATATATATATATATATATATATATATATATATATTATAACTAAATAACCAAGACAATTGCAAAGAACTTGCGAAATATTTTGAACAAATACTAAACTGTCCTGAGCCCTTAAACAAATTAGCAACACTAAAACCTAAACAAACAAACCCAGATTCATTACCACCGAATGAAGATGAAATAATTAGGCAAATCAAGCGGCTTAAAAATAACAAAGCTTCTGGTGAAGATGGAATCACTGCGGAACTTTTGAAATCCGCTGGTTCAGGTACAATCAGGGAAATAACCAAAATTCTACAAGAAGTTTGGCGAACCGAACGGATTCCGGAAGATTGGAAAGATGCTCTAATCCATCCACTACATAAGAAAGGAGATAGAACGGATGTAAACAACTACAGAGGGATATCTCTTCTCCCAGTTTGTTACAAGATTCTATCTCAATGTCTACTAGACAGAGCACAGGGACAGTTAGAACCTAACATTGGTGAATATCAAGCAGGTTTTCGACCGGGCAGATCCTGCCCTGAACAGATCCTGAATCTGAACTTGATTCTAAGACATCAAAAACTGCACAATAAAAATCTCGTCTGTACATTTGTGGATTTCAAAAAAGCATATGATTCTATTGACCGCGAATCTTTATTCCGAATCTTGAAAGAACAAGGACTAGATCTGAAAACACTGGCAATTATTAAAGCAACGTTAACTAACACAAGGTCAAAAGTTAAATTCATGGGTGAGATCTCAGAGCCCTTCGAAATTAAAACTGGAGTGAGACAAGGGGATGGACTCTCGCCACTTTTATTTAACTGTGTTCTAGAAAAAGTAATACAGGAGTGGCGTGAAAAAAAGTCGGCCCTGAATATTGACCAGCCCATTAAACTGAGGAGAACCAACATCAAAATTGATTGTCTGGCATTTGCTGATGATCTAGCAATTTTAGCTCAAGATGTATTAACGGCACAAAAACAGACTGAAATCCTAAAAGAAACAGCAGAAAATGTGGGACTCCAAATTTCCTTTGAAAAAACACAATACATGACCTGCAACAGACTAAGAACGCCATTTCTAAAAACAAAATATGGTAACATCAGACGAGTCTCTCAATTCAAATATTTGGGTGAAATAATCATGGAAAATGGGTTGGAAAAAGCGGCCAATAAGGGTAGATGTCAAAAAATGGAAACGGCATTGAGACTTACACAAAATATTTACAACAAAAAATGCCTATCTAAAAACACAAAACTGAGACATTACAACACAGTTATTAAGCCAGAATGTCTATATGCTACGGAAACGCTCATTTTGAATAGAAAGAGGGACATCGAGGACATTGAAAAGAAGGAAAGAAAAATCATAAGAAAAATCCTAGGGCCCAAACAAATAAATAGCACAACATACCGACTTCGAGAAAACCAAGAAATCAAACAATACACAGATATACATAGCGATATGAGAAAAAGTTTACTTAAGTTTTACGGACACATAAAACGGATGAATCCGAGTAGGTTAACTAGACAAATAGTCAAATTTTATGAAAATAGGAGTAAAACTAAAGTAGAAATAATTAAATGGATTGCTGCAATTAAAGAGGACCTAAGATCAGCAAATATTACACAAAGTGAAATTCAGGATAGAGGCTGTTTCAGACACGAGGTTAACGTTTGGAAGGTTGGCCAGAGAGAAAAATGTAGGAAGAGTGGAACAACTTGGTCTCACGAAAAGAAAAAAGCTCATAGCGAAAGAATGAAATTAGTATGGGCACAAAGGAAGGCTAACAACAACAAACGCCTCTAATTGTACTTCGCGTGGTCCACCAGGGCCCATACGTGAATAATAATAATAATGTCGGGAGGTCCGGCCATCCGACAGGAGGTCGGCGAAAACATGGGTTGTTGGCTGTGGATAGGGTCTCCTTCCCGGTCAAGCAACCAACAAAAGTGTGCACAGATATATATATATATATATATATATATATATATATATATATATATATATATATATATATATATATATATATATATATATATATACTGAAGAATCCATAATGATTTAACAGTCACCTCTAGCGGAAGTTCAGACACACTAAAAAAATCGCCCTTTAAATTTCTTATACACAAGAAATTTACGGACAGAATACTGAAATATTACTTCACTGGCTTGTGCCTACTACTATCTCGATAAAACCCGTCCAAACCAATTAAAAATATTAAGAGATTTCTGGATGCACGTGGCTATAACCCCGCGATTGACCTTCCTCGTTTCTCACGGTGCGAACACCATCAGAAACAAGGCGGAAGGAAATCAGGAGTTTTTGTCTCTGACCGCTTGTGTGTGACAGGGCATTGTCATGCTGCAAAATCACGTTTCCACTCACAGTTGCTTTTCGATTAATGCATGATTCAAACTGATAATTTATGTACGATATTGAATGGTATTAACTGTTCACCTGGTTTCAGAAGGTCATGGTATATGACACCCTTCTGATCTGATACACAGCATTGTCTTCTTTGCAAAGCGATTCAGCCTTGCCCTCGATGTTGATGGTTGTCCTGGATCAACCCACAATTTTCTGCATTTTGGGTTCTCGATGAAAAAGTCTTTCTTTCATGCCGAAAAAATAAAACTTCGCACACCGTTTTTCGCTTTTCCATCTGTCTATCGTTCAGCTGATGTGGTACTCATTTTTCCTGCCTTCTGGATCTATCCCATGGCACGCAGACGATCACAAATGGTTTGACGATCAAAATTTAACCTCTCTGCCATTTGTTGTTGAGTTTGCATATCGCCTTCTTCCAACAATACTTGCAATTCGGAATTTTCAATTTTTTTTCGGTTGACCTGAGCGTTCTGTCTTTCAAATCGAAATCACCACTTTTGAGTTATCTAAATTAACACCCAGAAGCGTTTTGCGTTGGGACATTGTCACCGTAAGCTTCCACAAGTATACAGCAGCCTTCACTCGCGTTTTTCTTTTGACTGAACAAGAAAAGCAATCCTTTTCGCAAATGCTCGCTATTTGACTCGAAACTCGACATGTTTACCACACGAAAAATATATGACGCTAACTCGAAATGATTTAAACATCAATGACGTTTTGAAAGGTACTGTTGTAGCAACAAAATGACATAAGAGATTAGACCGATCATTATTTCCAGCGCCACCTCTTAAAAAAAATTAAAAACTATTACCCGCCACATCTAGTATGTGACAATCTTGTTTTATGTCACGATTTCTTTTTCTGTCATACAAAGTGTAGCCAGCAATTCTCCTAAGCGATTTCCGGTTTTCTCAGTAGGGATTTTGATTTTCTATTTCCTTTGAGTTTCTATTGCTTGAGTTTCAATTGCGTAAGCCATAATGAAGCGCATGCGTGTTTTATAGATTGTTTGGTCTTATTAACCTGGTGTCCGTATTAGAGAGTCCGTATTTCGACACACAAATAACCTGTTAGGTTGATTGATCTTCAATTGTTAGCTTGCATATTACTGGTTCGTTACTTACAATCAATAATTTTGCCTTTCATACTGATATTGTCATGTTGCGGGCGACATTGCGGGGCGACAATGAAAAACGAAGATCATCCTCATTGCCAGAACTTAATACAGCATTATGGTTAGTTTTTATCAACATTAATACAGCATTATCGTTTAGTTTGGTTTTTAATATATAATATTTAACCTACTGGATATTTTATTGAGTTATTTATTGGTATAAGTGTTTATTTACTTATTTATATTTACTTTAATTTGTGTTGAAGAAAACGTAAATACATAATATGAAAGAACAATTCACATATTGCAAAATGGATTTAATACAAACAAATTGAATGATAATATCGATTTGAAAATAACATGCTGCTAGGATGAGAAAGTAATAAAAGTAACATACACACTCAATAAGTTTGTAGGATACTTAATAAAACAACAACTTTTAGGCAAAATTTGACTTTATTCGTCTACATAGTCTCCTTTAAGAGTGATACATTGATTCCAACGCTTCTCTAACATATTCTTTCTAAATACATTTCGATGCCTTTTTTGCAGAACGATTTATCTTTGGTCTTAAAACAGGCTTCGTCATCTCTTTCCCTGGAGCTTTCTTTTTATGTCTGCAAACAGGTAGTAGTCGCTGGGAGCCAGATCCGGAGAATACGGTGTATGGGGAAGCAATTCAAAGTGCAATTTGGCATTGTTGCGAGCGACTTGTGACACGCTGTATTATCCTGATGAAAGAGAACATTTTTCTTATTTGGGGTAGTTTTTTCGAAATGTCTTCCTTCAAACGCACCAATAACGCCATATAATATTTGCTATTGATGGTTCGTCCTTTGTCAATGTAATCAACGAATAAAGTACCTTGCGCATCCCAAAATACGGATGCCAAACCTTACCATCTGATATTTGTATTTTTAGTCGCTTTGGACGTTCACTCAGCTGACTGCTGATTTGACTTACATACTACATGAAAAAAATCCTTTTTATTGCGTTGAAACAGCTCTAAACAGTGCGCTGAATTATCGACGCGTTGCTGATTTTGATAGACTGTGAGCAAACGCGGTATCCGCTTCGAATAGAGCTTTCTCATGGATAAATGTTCATGCAAAATGGTGAATACACTGCCTTGTGATATATTTAAAGTATCAGCTATCTCACGTAACTTCAATTTACCATCGACCAAAACTATTTTATTAACTGTTTTAATGTTTTCTGAAATAACTGCCGAATTTGGGCGACTAGACCTTTCAGCGTGATCCGCATTTGTACGGCCGCGTTTAAAATCAGCAAATTAGTTCTCTACTATTTGTCTCGATGGAGCAGAGTCCGAATAACACTTGTCAAGTCATTGCTTTGCTTGAACGGTATTATTTTCCCATTAAAAAGCAATGCTTTGTTTTCAATATTTTCAATATTTCCATTGTTTTCAAAATTACAAGAGTAGCGTCACTAAAACCACTGTAACTTGTGAACTAAACCCCAGATTGTCATGAAATTTTGACAACATATCATTTGCAGGTTTGTACTTCCTAAAAATCATATTGATTTGTCAATAGGGGCGCCATCTATATGTCATCCTGCGAACTTAGTGAGTGGTGTGATATTAATATTTGTTATTCAAGATAAAATAAAAATTACTGGAATATCACTTTTAAAGTTGGACAATCCTTTATATATTTTAACATGTGCATATTAATCCATTTTTAGGTAAAGCATTAATCATTAATAATATTAAGTTTATGGAAAAAGACCATGAACGGCAAGGGGCTGAAAAAGATGGACATGATCTGGAAAAAATATTGAAGAACATCGGTTTTTCATGTACCAGTTGCAAAAATTTGACAGCACATGTAATTACTATCATAAAATGAAAATAATTAACATCACTAATTATATTATTTAAAGGATATGCGAAAAAAAATTCGCAATTTCAGTGGAACAGCTTTTTCAAACTATGACGTATCGGTAGTGGTGATGATGAGTCACGGAACTAATGTGAGTAGTGATGAGGGTAAAGCAATTAGAGGAGGATATACAGAAATTGTCGGTATCGACGGTTACAGACTTGCCATTGATGAAGTCGTAGAAAGTTTTTCACAGAACACTAAAGGTTTAGAAGGAAAACCAAAAATTTTTATTTTCCAATGTTGTAGGTAAGTATCTTCATCATCATCATCACTTATCATTATTTTCATCATTAGTGCTAAACGATGTATAGTATTCAAAGAAAGATTATTTATAAAAGATGTGCAAATAAGTTTCCCCCGTTTTCTATCAAAAATTAGGAATTTATTGTAAAAGAACGGTACATTACGTTTTATTCAAAATATTGTCCATCACTTATTCCCATCTTTCTGGCAGCATTCGGATACCACGTCGGAAGAACTCTTCAGCTATCCACGTGAAGGCTATCCACGAATCGACCACGACATACGATAGTAATGGGAGCGTTTTTCCTTGAGTGCTCGGCTCAATCACATTAAATTGTGTTCGGTAGAGAGCTCCAGTAATGGTTTCGCTCGGTTTAAGCAACTCATAATACACGACACCAAGCTGATCCCACCAAATACACAGCATGAGTTTTTTTTTCCATGAATATTCGGTTTGACTGTCGATGTTGAAGCATGGCCAGGTGGTCCCCATGATTTTCTCTTTTTTGGGTTATCGTAGTGGTTCCATTTTTCAACACCAGTGACTCTACGATGCAAAAAACCCCTTTTTATGCCTGGCAAGCAGTATTTCACTCAGGCAAAATCGGCGTTCAACGTCTCGTCGGCTTCAGTTCATATGGAACCCAATTTCCTTATTTCTGAATCATTCCCAACGATTTTAAACGATGTGAAATTGCTTGTTGAGTCACTTCTAACGTAAGTGCAAGTTCTTTTTGCGTTTGGAACGAATCTTCCTTCAATAATACTTCCGTGTCTTCGCACACCTCCGGCCTTCCAGTGCGTTCTTTGTCTTCCACGTCAAACTCAGCGTTTTAAAACTTTTGAAATCACTCACGACAACTTCTCTCACTTAAAGCAGCTTCAAAAATATGCTTCTACAAGTAATCGATGCCTTTCAGCTGCAGATTTCTTCAAATTAAAGAAACAAATCAAAAGTTCCCGCAAATGACGCTTATTCGGCATAAAACTTGACATTTTCGCACGAAAAAAAATGTGATGCTGATACGGAGGTACTAACACTTTAAGGTTATGATGTTCCCAGATGACCAAACTTACGATATTGCGTTTTACATCTGACAATTTCAACATAACCTTTTGGTGGGACCATCTTTTATGAAAAGACGGAAACTTATTTGTAGACCTTTTAAAAACCAAAAAGAACAAACAAACGTATGTCGAGTTTAAGAAAATTAGTGATTTCATGTTAATCATTACCAACTTGTCCTGTTGGTTGTCCACGTTTATAGGTCACGTGGGTCTGGGGATTAAATGAAGGCTCTGTATATAATAATTTTTATCATCATTCTAATTTCTCAAACTTAAGCTTATTGATAAGTATTATTGTATTATAAGTTAACATCGTTTCTCAACTGAGGTCGCGTTCAGGAATATGGGAAGTCGTAATGTTTTCAAAAAATAACACCCGTATACGAAAAAAAAATATTTTGTAAATTATCTGGCTTCCCGAGTTGCAACATCAGGAATTAATTTGCAAAATAGCATATTTTCTTTAATTTACCCCTCACATTCGTATCGAACAAAAAATTCACTTGATTTAACCTTTTCAATTATTTGATTGTGAACACCATTAACCATTTCATTAAGACGTGTCGATATTGTGTCATTTGAAAGTGGTATAGTTTTCAACTGTTTTGCCTTTTTCGGACTTATCATAACATTGACCATATCGATGGCAGCGAGCGAAATGAGCTTTTTCGATCATGATTCATCGATTATTCTCAACCTAGGCTGGTAGGTCTACAATGCCAAGATGAGAAAGCAGTTCAGCTCCACCCATTAGTATCTGAGAACTGCTCGTTGTCTTGGTGTGGTAATCGATTTTGAAACACCAAGAATTTCCAGGTTTTTGGAAAAGGTTTTGCTTACTAGGCCTTCGGCGGATATAACAAAAGGTAATACCTCCACTTTCTGGAGTTTCCATTGATTTTTCAGATCAAATGCAAGATTTTCGTACTTCGTGACCTTTTCCATTTCAGTTTTCTGATGTTGTGAGAGATTAATATCGCAATGTCAATTATGAAAGCTCGCCTCTGCTTTTTGTTAATTAAAACAATATCGGGCCTATTATAGTCCACCGTCCGATCTGTTGTAATTGGTCTCTCCCAGTAAAGAATGGTATCTGTTGACTCAAGTACGGGGGCAGGCGTGTACTTGTAATATGGTGGAGGTATATCTTATCAAATAGCGAGTGCTTTAAAGCGATTTGCTGGTGTATAATTTTCGCCAGTTGATTATGCCTGCCTAGGTAAGCATTAGGGGCAAAGACTGGATACCCTTCAATAAGGTGTTCAATTGTTTCTCCCACACCACCGCACTTCTTGCCCTTGTCGACAACATCCATGTGTAATATATGTTTTTCATAATTTTTTCTCCTTATACCTTATCTTGAATAACTGTCGCGAAGGCTTCTGTTTCTGGATATAATATCCATCGGTAAGCCACTTTAGAGACAAATGTTTGTCTCTAAATATTATTATTCTATTTCTCTCTAAATATTATTATGTATGAGTAATACATTGTTTATTGGTTCGTGTATTTTGAATTTAGTAGTACAATAAAAATTATAACTTAGGAATCTTCTATTTTAATAACATGATTAATCGAATTTCTCCAACCTTCTTTGGGAATACTATCTACCACTTTCCTAATTAATGTTGCGGCACTTGTACTTAGAGTCGGGGAAATGTTTTCTGCTCTAAGATTGGATTTTACCTGATGCCATATATGCTCAATTGGATTAAAAATGAAGTAATAAGGGGGAAGGCGTAAAACCGTATGTCCCATATCGGCAGCAATGGTATCACATACACATTCCTTTTTAATATAAAATGTCTTTAATATCTCTAGATCACATTTTTTACATGTATTTTCGAAGTATATATATATATATATATATATATATATATATATATATATATATATATATATATATATATATATATATATATATATAGCATATATATATAGGCATAGTTTGCTCTTCATACAGAGCATAAATTTTGTTTCGAATGAAGTATTTGCCGCTTTCGTCAACACATTTGCTTTTACCAGAATCACTACGGACTCTTTGGCTTTAATTGGCTTCATCACAATATCTTTAACTGTAGATAATGAATTTTTCGTTAATGAACACGTTTCTGCTGCGGCCACGTTTGGAATAACAAAAAATACGATCGAAATTATAGCACTGCGCTGTTAATAAATAAATTAAAATTATTCGAAACTACTAAACCAGGTATAAAATTAATTTTATCTTGTTACCTGTTGTTTTATTAGGCCCGATCCTGTTGACGTTTCTTGCAACTTTGCCGGGTTTCGTTGCGGCAGGGGTTGTTAAGAGTTTATTGCAGCCAATCGGTCAACGATATATCTTGAAACGCACTATACTGTCACTTTAAGCGCTATAACTTGACACCGCTCATTATGGCGGTCTCGTTTTATAGAGAAGATATACAGCTTTCAGATTATATAATGTTTCAATAGATGGCGCTAATAGTTTAATATCTTTAAATTTAAAAAGATCCGTTATTTTTCCGCCATATTGTAGATTAAAACTATAGTAACTCGTTAAAGAAAATAATAAAATTTTGTACTATATCAAAAAAACAATATGGTGGGTATACCTAAGATGTGCATATATTTTTAGAGGAGACTCTGACCAGATTCACGTTGATGCCGTTCCAATTCAGCAGAAGAATAAACAATCTGATGTTCTAATTGCATTTTCCACTCTTCCAGGTAAGTATATCATTCTTACTAAATTTTATCTACCATTATTAACATTTTTACAGGATTTGTTTCTAATCGAGATCCCAGTAAAGGTTCATGGTATATTCAAAGTATTTGCGAAGTATTTAGTGAACATTATAAAAACCACCACGTCGAAGACATGTTAAAACTTGTTGATGTTTCCTTGTCAAAGAAAAATGATAAATATGCTCAAACATCAACCTACGAATCTAGGGGATTCAAAAGATGTTATTTACATCCTCAGAGTTCAAAAAATGAATCCACACATTAACACGACACCTTCAAGGACATATTGAACAATTTGGAAATAGGAGCACTATTTCATAGATTTCAAGATTTTCTCTTGCAGCAATGTTTGCATTGTTTTCAAACATTTTACCTGTTTAAATGTACATAGCTTAGATATTATCAATATTTAAATGTAATACATTAAGTTTTAATAAATGTTATTTCGTTTTTTAATAAACAAATTATTAGCCACTGCAACTCATTAAAAAAAAAGCGCAATTTCCTTCTCGGTAGAAAAACTTGGGATTAGCGCCCTCAAAACCACCCTGTGTTCCTTTCTAAAACAACACCGCCACATTTCTGGTACATGGGGAAAAGTTTCCGTGTCTGCTGTTACTTTAACACTATCTTCATAATGGTGTTTTCACTGTTCGGGCCAAAAATTAATTGTGGCTGCATCGCATACATGTCCGGTTCTACGTGTTATCTCCGTTTGATTAAAGTGGTCCATAATTCGGTACTTAGGCAGGCTCTCGTAGCGTTCAAAACTACTCCTATCCCAGCTTCCATTGCATTTCCGAGATTACACCGCTCAATATAAGAGGGTTGGTCTTCTTTTGCGATATTCAGTGCGTCCTAAATGCAGACTCTTCATTCCCTACTTTCAATATCTCTTCGGCCCTCTTGATCTCCCCAACCCTGTCCTCTCTCTTCAACTAAAGAACTCTGGTGTTATTTCTTCCAATTTTCTCATTGACTCTGGTATTTGCTTGTCCCCCTTTCGCACAATAACTCCCCACTTCAACTTCCTTCCATATAACAATCATTTTTATGGTTTTCTTCATCCTGCTACATATTCTCTAAAATCATTCAGCTTCTCTGAACCGTTCTGATCAAATCATTGATACTAATGACTCCAAGTCCAGGGACGGAATAAATTTGGCCTTCGTCTATAATAACCTCATCAGTGACTTTCGTCTTTACGCTCGGCAATCATCTAGCATAGAATCCTCTCTGGAAATGAGCGACATATGAGAGTAATCGCAAACTGGTTCTCCAGAATGCATTATACCAAAGGAAGCCGAGGAAATTGTTGGAAGAAGACGACATACAAACGCAACAACAAATGGCAAATAGGTTAAATGTTGGTCGCCGAACAGTTTGTTGTCCTCTGCATGCCATGGGGAAAGATCCATAAGGCAGGAAAATGAGTACCACATCAGCTGAACGACAGACAGATAGAAAACCGAAAAACGGTGTGTGAAGTGCGAAGACCTTTATATATTCAAGAAAAATGGAAATATTTAAAGCACCCAAAACGCAGAAAATCATGGATTGACCCAGAACAACCATCAACATCGACAGTAAAACTGAATCGTTTTGGAAAGAAGATAATGCTGTGTATTTGGTGGGGTCAGAAAGGTGTCGTGTACCATGAGCTTCTAAAACTAGATGAAACAGCTCATTCCGTTCGCTACAGTCAACAAATCATCATGATCAATTTGAATCATGCATTGATCGAAAAGCGACCAGAATGAGCTACAAGGTACGGAATCACATACTCCATCACACACAGCGAAAGCAGCCAGAAACACCATTTTTGTACTGACTGGGAACTCTTGCGCCACCCGCCTTTCTCTCCAAACTTAGCCTCTTCTGACTACCACTTAATTTCATCGATGTCTCACGCACTTTCCATAAAACACTTCAACAATTACAAATACGTCGGAAAATGGCTCACGCACCATTAAACACTTACGAAGATGTCTTAGAACGGCTTGATGACTGGACCATTTCAAAAGATGTACGGTTTTTCTGAGAGGGCATCCACAAATTGCCAGAGAGATGGAAAAAAGGTGCAGCTAGCAATGGCGCATACTTTGAATAAACTATTCTCTTCCCTTTCTCTCAAATTTAACGTGTTAAAAAAAATAAGAATTATGAACCGACACACCTGGTAGTTGTGCCCCATTTTAAAGTTCTGACACTCTTATTGGACAACCTTTTAAAATGTAATTCCGATATCAATCTGGTTTCGCATTGCTTTGAGCAACTTGCAACTACTTCGAGCAAGAGCAGGGTCCTATAATTCAGAAAATCTCCTGTAACCTTAACTTCCTGACGCGCGTTTCGCTGGCTATGTTAGCATCATCAGGAGATCATTCAATATAGAGATATTAGTATAATTATGAGAGCACCTATGTTGGTTTTTATTTTCGAACTTTGACTTAGTTTTAGAAGGAAGGGCTCACTGTGAAACCATCAGACAATAAGAAGAAAAACAGGCAATTTGGATAACAGATAGTTTGGTCTTATAGTTTCTACCGATAAGACCAATAATCTCGGAAACTTATTTTTTTTGTCAAGGATTTTTAAAGTTGTTTTTCCTGTGGTGCCCGTCAATGAGACTTAATCTCCACAGTTTTTCATTATACGTTGGACCCGCCTCTGAGCTTATTTTTTTATAAATAATCTTATATTAACAAAAACAATAAATATTAATATTAACCCGGATATTCTAAAATCATAGCACAATTTATAATCTCAAGAGTTCATTTCATATGATTTTCGAATATTTCGACTAATTTCAATTGCTCTCTAATTACTCAAAAAATTAAATAAACTTCTGAAATTTTAATGTTTAAAAATATACCTTCAAAACATATAATTTTGATTTTCAGTGATTAGTTCGTACATGAGTTTCGTATTAATAATATTTATTTGTCTAATAATTTGAAACCGAATACGTGCATAAAAATAGTTTTTATTTAATAAGATATGCAACACAATATACAAATAGAATTGACATCACATTTTAGGCTGCTTTTAATAACATTTTTTCGTTAACAAAATGTGTTTTAAGTTAGTTTTATATTCAAAGATATGCTGTAAGGATTATTTCTCCTTATTGGCTTCTGTCCGTTCCAGACAATTCACCAGGTTCGAGATTTAAAGCATCAGTTAAACCTTTCAAACATTGCTTTTGTACTTAGTTGATGCTTAGTTAGCAGTTAGTTACTACTAATAGGCAGAAGATTCACATATATACATTTATTCACATGAATATGTACAACTACTGCTGATCTAGTAAAAAACTATTGCATTTCACTCCATTACACTTTTACGGGCTACTTTTCACTACTTATCTTTGGTTTTGCGAGATTTGATTCTACTATACATACGAATATTTCACAAAATAGTTATTCGAAATTCACTGTTCCGGGGAATTGACTCTTTTCGTGTTCTCAACTTTACAACTTTTTTCACTTCTACCTCGATAACTCCTACGTGCTGTTACAGTGTAATATCTCATCAAACTCTCCAAAAACCTCTAAAAAACGTGACACTCTGTGTTAACTGTCTATGTGCTGCGATTACACGAGATCTTACCTCGAACTTCGCCGTCAACCGTTCAATCCGAACTATGTTCTTGAACTTCTACATCAAAATCTCAACACTTAACTTTTTCTATTTGAATTTCTTCCCCCAACTCTAAAACCATCAGTGAAAACTATAAAACTATATGTCCTGTTTTGTTTTTTTTTTAATTCTTCGCAAATGGCTCACTTCTCCCCTTTACACAACATTTTTTATCTCAGTATCACGCGTCAAAGTCTGGTTTTCTTTTTCTCAGTTACATATTGTTGTGAAAACATTCACAACTGAACAACTTTGACCCTGTAGATGTATACACGATCAATAACACTCCTGACCGCACTGTAGATTGAAAAACGGCAACACCAAACAGAAATAAACATCTACGTTTCGGAGAACCGTAAAAAGGGGACTCGTTATAAATATAAAATTTACAAGTACCCTTAAAGCAGATATTGGTAGTAACGGCACGTGGCAGTAGAAACAGGAACAGCATTTCAGATAAACGTAACGGTAATTGGCCCAAGGGCGGGTAGAGGGGTGAGACACTTGTGTAAAACCCAAAATAGAGAAAAATAATAGGGAACAGATGGTTTTTATAGTTTTATTTTATAGTGCGAGTTGACAGTTACACGTTAGCAATTTTCAGGTTGAAAGTACGAAGGAAGAGTACGACTTGAGTGGATGCACGGAAAGAGTCGGCTCACGTTGACAGTTCAAGGTGAAGCAGCACGTAGAAGTTTTACAGGAAGAATGAGAAAATTGCAGGCTAGAGTCAATTCCCTGTTAAAGTCGAGATAAATAAGTATTTTCTGAAATATTAACACGAAGAGTAGAAAATCTAATCTCGCAAAACTTAAACCTTACCAACTTAAACTTAAACCAAACCATACTTATAACATATTTGTGAATTCAAATATATATATATATATATATATATATATATATATATATATATATATATATATATATATATATATATATATATATATATATATATATATATGTGCGTGCGTGTGTGCGTGCGTGTGTGTGCGTGCGTGCGTGCGTGCGCGCGTGCGTGGGTGTGTGTGTGTGTGTGTGTGTGTGTGTGTGTGTGTGTGTGTGTGTGTGTGTGTGTGTGTGTGTGTGTGTGTGTGTGTGTGTGTGTGTGTGTGTGTGTGTGTGTGTGTGTGTGTGTGTGTGTGTGTGTGTGTGTGTGTGTGTGGATCACTATATATATGTGTGTGTGTGTGTGTGTGTGTGTGTGTGTGTGTGTGTGTGTGTGGATCACTATATATATGTGTGTGTGTGTGTGTCTCTTCTGACTATTAATTCAATAATCAAGATCCATTTCGTGACCTAGCGAATCCTGTAGAAATACTAAATATGTCTGAATGTACGGACTAGGTTTCTAACATAGGGCTTCCGGCACATATATTGGTTTTCTTAGTCGCTATTATATGTGTATATTTTTGTAACTTTTGAATAATATACTTTTTGAATAATAACTTTTGAATAATATATTTTTGAACATTCTTTTTATGTTTACAATATTTTCTATTGGGTTTTGGTATAGTCTACTACAAGAATATAACTTAATAGGAGAGTGGGCTGAAAAATCGATGGAATGAAAATATCACAAAAAAAACTTTAGAAATTACAGTTTCCTTTCAACATAATTCTCTGCTACTTTACCAATGATGCTATGTTCTCTATGATTTGACAGCCCATCGAAGACATTTTCCTCCCCCTAGGAATATACAACCCTTTTTTTTTACATGGAGCCGTAATCACCTGTTTAGATCTTATAATACCCGTTATAACCTCTATAATCTAGTAATAGAGGGGTGTCGCCTTTTTTATCAAGGCTGTCTTGTCTCTTCTATTATTATTTCTTTACTTCACTCCCCTGTATCTCTAGCTCTGCCTTTCCATTCCATTATTCCCATATCTTGCCGATAATTCCTCACTCTTACCTCCCATCCTTGGTTGTCTCTTCATATATATGTTTATGCGTACTGTTTCACGGATGGAAAAACATGTATTGCATTTTTTCCGGGAGAATATCCGGTTGTCGAGTTGATCCCTGTCGGGAGCTTGCAGACGTTTCGCTAAAATCTCATTTGGCATCTTTCTGAGAGAAAGTCACGAAGAACCTCGCGACAGTAAGAACCGAAGGCACCGAAACCCAATAAGTGAATTCAGTACAATGGATCACATTCAGGTCATACAGAAGGTCATAGAAAGCCACAATAAATACACTAGGCCACTGTGCTTGGCTTTTATCGATTATGAAAAAGCATTTGATTCAATCTCAAAGCGGGCCATAATGGATGCATTGCTTAATCAAGGTGTAGAGAAAGCCTATTAAATCTACTAGGATCGATATGCAAATGAAGCTACAGCGACGGTCCACCTTGACGATCTTGAGGTTGGAATAAATGTAGAGCGGAGCGTACGGCAGGGTGACGCAATATCGTCTCTTCTTTTCTCAGCCTGCCTAGGAGAAGTGTTCCGTAATCTGGATTGGGAACAGAGTGGAATAAGGATTAATAGTGCATACTTAAATCATCTTAGATTCGCAGATGATATCGTTCTTCTTTCACAAGACCCAGATAAGCTGCAAAGACACGTACAAGAGCTGCAAAGAGCTGGGAAACCATTTGGCTTGAAAATATACCAGAAAAAGAATCAGGAGGACAAAAGGATTTCTATTTTAGGAACGGATTTGGAAGTTGTGGATCACTATATATATATATATATATATATATATATATATATATATATATATATATATATATATATATATATATATATATATATATATATATATATATATATATATATATATATATATTGTGCCTTTCTATGGTCTACTGTAAATCCACTTCTGAATCCTGCTTGTTCTCTTGGTTGTGCGTCATTTTTGGCAGAGGGTTTCAGTGGAAGGGGATACCGTGCGGGAGGTGGAACGAAGCGTTAAATGTGGCTGGCAGGCATTTGGCAGGCTTAACACAGTGTTTAAGAGCAAACTACCACTTTGCATGCTGAGAAGCATGCACTGAAAAGAAAAGTTTTTGATCAGGGTGACCTGCCTGTTATGACATACGGAAGTGAGACCTGGACACTCACATCACGGTCAGTTTAAAAACTTCGAGTAGCCCAGAGGGGAATGGAAATATGTATGCTTGGCATTACTAGATGGGATAGAAAGACCTGCACATGGATCAGAGAACAAACGACAGTGAGTGACATCATTGGAAGAATAAAGCAATTGAAATGAAAGTGGGCAGGCCATGTAGCGAGGCGATGGGACGAAAGATGGACCAGGGCGGTCCTGGACTGGATACCGCTTGATCGCAAACGTCCACGGAGAAGACCGAAAACACGATGGACTCATGACATTATTAAGTATATTGGACCAGAATGACACAAGAGAACTCAGGATCGTGAGAGTTGGAAGAATGCTGAAGCGGCCTTCAGCATATATATGCATGCAGCATATATATGCAGAATAAAATAATCGATCTAGTAAGAGAAACAAAATAGAAATAAAACAAAACTTTACATCAACACTGTAGATGCAGCAAATCATAACCAAAGAAGATACAGCATTAGAAACCTTAGAACTTACCTTAATCGCACCATCTCAAACAACTTCAGACATACAACATTATAAATATACAAATTATAAATAAGGTGAGAAAAATTTTTGCCAGCATGAAAAGTTTTGATGCCCAAAAAATTACACATGTCCACCAAAATGAAAGTATACAATTTACGAGTGAAATGAAGAAAAGTTCAAATATTCATAAACAGACACAAATATAAAATTATGGTAAATAACTGGATAAAAAGTTGTAGACGAAAAAATCATTTCTTATATTAGTCATATAAAAAACCGCCCTGCTGTGAAATCCACCTGAAAAAAGAACGGGATTCGACCCCATATCACATCGAAGAGAACAATCGTGATTTCGAACTTTCATTATCTCCTTGCTGTTTTTTTTTCTAATTTTTAAACAAAAACCTTTAATCTTAGGCATTAGTTAATGTTTTACTCAGAATAATCAAATGTTTCTTTATAATTTACACATATTAGCACAATAAAATTATATTCCAAAAAATTATTATGATTCTTAAACTCGAAGAGATTTACTACTAAACATAAAAGTACTCTGGTTGAATCATCTCCTGATGATGCTAACATGATTAGCAAAACTCGCCTCGAGAAGTTAGAAACAAGTTGTTTCTTGTTTAGATGTAAATATATATGAGCTTCACACTAAAGGTTCCTATAGAAAAATTGATTATGATACTTGATAACTTTTGTTTTAATGTCCTTATTTATGAAGATATATTGAAATGAATCAATACATAGAGTGAGTGATTAAGCTCTAAATGATATTAACTGACAATGGCACAAACATAGAATCATTAATAAAGGGAAAAACTGTTCATAATGGATAATTTTTATATTTGATAGTACTCATAGATAGCATACATTATCTACCTTCACAATTTATAATGGCATCCCCATCCAACTGTACATTTCTAATGTCCTTATGTTCACTGTTAAAATAATAATAACACAGCATACACTTTGTCCATTTAAACTTAGCCATTTGGATCGATAAAATTATTTGAAATATACTCAACTTAATTTTCTAATTAATTGACCAAAATAAACTACAATTGAAATTTGGCTAAAAATGGATAAATATCTTTTTTTTTCCAATTTTGCATAACCTTATGGACTGTATCGGTTTCTACATGACGAAAATTCATCCCAAATGTTTAATGAAATACACGGCTAGTCCCAGAAGTACCCGACCTGACGTACAGATGGCCGGCGTTGTTTAAAAAGAATGACTATGGGAAAGTACCAACCTTATAAAGCTTAAGTTTGAAGTCTGACGACGCTACGTTATTTAGTATTTGTTTGACAGCCATTAATAATTGGGCATCGTTATGTGATACAATACTTTCATTTGAAAGGTCTCAGCCCAACCGATGTCAAAACGGAGCTAAATTCTACTCTAGGGGAATCTGCTCCTTCATTTACAATAGTAACATATTGAGCGGCAGAGTTTAAACGAGGCCGTACGAGCTGCAAAGACGAACATCGCAGTGGTCGACCAAAATGAGGTGACCAGGCCAGAAATGGTGAAGAAAATCCACAAAGTGGTATTGGATGATCGTCGACTGAAAGGGCGCGAGCTAGCAGATATAGTAGGCATTTCAAAAAGTGCTGTACATTGCATATTGACTGAAGATTTGGATATAAAAACACTGTGCGCTAGACGGGAGCCGCGATTACTCACAATGGAACAAAAACAGTGTCGTAAGGATATTTCAATCGAGTTTTTCCATCGATTCATAACCATGGATGAAGCATGGGTCAATTATTTCACACCTAAGATGAAGGATCAGTGAAAACAATGGACTGAAAGGGGAGAATCAGCTCCAAAGAAGGCGAAGACAGTTTCGTCTGCAGACAAGGTCATGGTATCAGTTTTTTCGGATGCGCGTGGAAAAAATTTCATTGATTATCTTCAGAAAGGAAAAATAATCAACGGCGAATATTATGCGAACTTATTGGAGTGTTTGGGTGATAAAATCAAGAAAAAAATACTGCATTTGGTGAAAAAGAAAGTTTTGTTTCAAGACAATACACCAGTTCACACATCCGTTATCGCGATGGACAAAATCAATGAGTTAAAGTTGGAAGTGCTTCCTTACGCACCCTATTCGCCAGAGTTAGCCCCCTCGGATTATTTTCTGTTTCCAAACTTGATGGAATGAGGTTAATGGCTATTTTTGGGAGCTCGACGATTCTCATTATAGACAGAGAATCAAAGCTATTCAGCATCGGTGGAAGCGGATTGAGCTAAAAGGAGACTGTAAAAAAATAAAGATATTTTTCCCCAAATGTATTGTGTTTTTTTTTGTTAGGTCGGGTACTTCTGGGACTACTCTCGTGCTTTTCTCGTCTAATTAACACTTTATTACATTTATATTTGAAATGTTTCTCTTAACACTGCAGCTTTTTCATAATGATGTTGACAAATAAACATTTTCATTGTTAAAATAGGTATAAATTTAAAATATAAGATGAAGACACCCCCATATTTTCGCTATTTGAAGGAGGAGTTGACTTTTTGCACAGTCATACAAATTAATGGGTCACATTTTTTAAGATGCTCAACTGAAATCTGAACAAAAAGGTCAACTTCGTCGAATACACCCGCATCTTGGTGATGCGGGTGAATTCGACGGCATGATGAATACATGCATGAGCCTTCGAGATTTATCGTCTCAACTGATGATTATGGATAAATCAACAAGGATAAAATCAGAAGATATTTTGGTTCGTCACAAAATCAAGCCCTATAAACCGAAGTTCTTACATACATTGAAAAAAGGTGATGATAACAAAACTGAGACTGTTGTTATTGGGCCCAGGGTAATTTTTTAGATAAGACATCTCCTGAAGAAGATTATGTTTAGTGATGAGGCTATATTCACCACTAATGGGGTTGTATCATCTCAAAATTGTAGATAGTGGGCCAGAAATAACCCTCACAGGGTTAAAAATTGTAAAGACCAATATTCTCAGAAAGTCAATGTGGTGTGGGATTTTAGTGTGTAGTGGGATTAATGAATCATTGAATGCTGGTCGTTTAGTTAACTTCTTCAATAGGGAATTTTGGGATGCAATTGAAAATCTTGTACGAATGTGCGACAGGATATATATTTGCAGCTAGATGGTGCATCTACCCACAATTCAAGGATTGTTTGTCAATGGTTGAACCGAAAATTTCCTATGCGCTGGATAGGACAAAACAGTCCTTTTGAACTGTGAACCTCTCCCGATATTACACCACTCGATTTTTATTTTTGAGGAATGGTCAAAAATAAGGTTTATCAAACAAGGCCCAGAAATCGAGATGAACATTGTGCCAAAATAAGGCAAGTCTGTCAAGAAATCAGCGCCCCGGAACTTCTAAACAGAATCGCCCCGAATATCTAAACAGAATCGTAAAAGAATCGAAAAATGAATTCGAATAGACGGGGACTAGTTGAGAGAGGTCACATTTGATAGTTAATCATTTGTATAATGAAAATTATTGTTGTATACTTTTTCCTAAATTTAATTAACTATCAAAAATTGTTTTCCCATAATAATAAAATAATTATTCCTTTGTAAGTGCTATTTATTTTACTAAATTATTTAAATACATGACACTATTAAATTGACAATGTGTCAAGTTTTTACTTTCCATGGCACACTAATTATTAAATTAAACAATAAACATAATTTTGTGTAAAGACCAAAATAATGAGAAAAATTAAAAATGCTAATTTTGTCATGAAACTCGATATACCAGGTTGAAATAATATGCTGAACAACTTTTTCTAATAACTTCTTTCGATATCTCTAACGCGAAGCAAAATATCGAGAATTAGCCCTGTTTGTGAATTCGTAGTAGACTGAGTTTAAAGTTCAGATTTCAGTTGAGTATCTTAAAAAATGTGACCCATCAATCTGTATGACTGTGTAAAAATTCAAATTTGTATTCCTTCAAATAGTGAAGATATGAAGGTGTCTTCATCTTAAATGCGACACACTGTGTGTGTGTGTGTGTCTATACATATATATATATATATATATATATATATATATATATATATATATATATATATATATATATATATATATATATATATATATATATATATAACATTAAAAACATCAAGGGAAAGTAAGAAAACAAAACAGACATACCTAAAAAGTAAAGAAGGAAAAGTCCTTTACTTTTATGTGTAAAAAAAACATCAGGACGTTGTTAAACAGCACCGACAGGGAAGGTCATAATGACAGGCCACAATTCATGAATGCTGCCTAGCCATTGGTAGAAGTGCCTATCTTTGCAGGAGGTGGAAGAAAGTTTAATGAAACAAAAATAATAAAGTTCCTGGGATAAATAACATACCTCCAGAACTATTGAAGCTTGAAGGCAAAGGATTATCTGTTAAATCTGCAATAAAGTGTAGATGCCTGCACAGTGGCAGCAAGCAGTAATATGCCCAATTCAGACGAAAGGAGATACACTGAAATGCGAGAACTCTCGTGATACCATTGCTTTGCACAACTTATAAAGTTCTAACGGACATAATAAGGCAGAGGATAGTACCATATATCTAAGGTATGGGGTAGCATCAGGCAGGGTTTAGAAGGGGATGCTCAACAATCAGTACAGTTATTCATAGTCCGTCAAATAATGGAGAAAACAACTAAATAATAAATAAAAGAAAAAGAGGTTGTGTGACAAATGAACTACTGTACATTAAAAATTGGCAAAGGGCTACTAGAGATCAATCTGGTTGAAGGCGAAGGTTTAAAGAGGTTAACGCTCCCTAATGATCTGCATACCATAGGAAGATGATGATGGATTATCTAGATAAATATTATGGACGTCTCTTTTTGTGTACAGTGTTTTTCTTTCTTCTAATATAATATTTTTTTTCCAAATATGAAAAAAAACATTGTGTAAAAGTTTTCTATTTACCACTTTGCAATGAAAATATTTCTCATTCTGACGACCGCTAGTGTTAGCGAAACCCGTCAAATATAAATATTATAATAAAGCGCAAATTAGATAAGAAAAGTCTTATTAAACATGTTACTGTGTCTCGCAAATTCTAAAGATGTTTTCTAGGTTTGAATAAATACAAAAATAAACAGTAATATTTTGCCATTTTGGATAGCCAGTTTCATCATTGTATTCAATAATTTATTATACATAACTATAGGTTCAATTAATCCTTAAAATATAAAGACAATAAATATTCAACGATTTTTGCAGAATTAAAATATACAATTGCTAAAATATATTCAGACTTATCTGATAAAAATTAAAAGTGGAATTTTTATAATCCTAACCTATCTTTTTGTCTTTTTCTCAAAAACCTTAAACAGGTAAATATTGCATAAAGATTTTCGGGATTTTATTATTTGAATAATTTTTACATGTTTAAATAGTTTTGTTGGATTAAAAAAAATCCTTTTATAATTTAATGCTACTTTTTACCTCTAAGTATCACACGATTTATTTTTGGTTGTTTTAACTTTATCTAAGTCAATATTGACAATTGTCCATCTGTTGTGGCATTTTGTTCCAGTGCTTTTAGTAAAGCTTCCGCTTTGCTTAAAGGAATTTGTGTAAGGTAATTAATTGGCCTAGTAAACGTATATTCTTTGCTAATAAATCTGAAACGAAGCCCTAAGACTATATTTAAGGCTGAAGCATCATAACTATGGCATCCTGAATACCTAAAGAGAATTTTTCAATATAATATAAAGGTAAGACATATATTTTATTTATTTATACCTGTAAGAAGGTTTTTTATCAAACTTACAGCCAGCTGATTGTGCTCCAATTGGAAAAATGCAATCATGAGTTAAAGCACATTGTATCCATGGTAAAATTATTTCCTGGTGAACCTCTTTCGTGTTGACAAAAAAGAGAACGTCTGTTTTGACCTGTCCATTAAAAATATATATTTTATTTTCCATTAGAACGCTCAAATGCATAAAACGATAAAAAGTTGAATGGTATATCATCTTAACACATTGGTCAATAAGTTTCCAGGTCTGACAAATAAACACTTTTTTTTGCTAATTTTGACTTTATTCATCAATATATTCTCCTTGAAGAGCAATACAATCATTCCAACACTTTTCTAACATTTTTACACTTTTTATAGAACGATTTCTCTTTGCCTTCAAAATATCCTTTAGTTTTGGGAATTATCTCTTCACTGGAGCGAAATTTCTTTTAAACGAGCAATTTTTTGAGGTCTGAGAACATGAAATAGTTGGTGGGGGGGGGGGGGGGGGGTCCAAGATGGAGGCTAACACATGACGTTGTACGGTAGGAACAGTCGACCACTGGTAAGGATTCTTCGTAAGTGACGTCATCTATGTCAGACCGGGACTTATTAACCGATCTGTTATCACGGTAGAATAAATACTAATGTAAGATATTGCGCATGGTGGGCGGAGCTTTGTTGACGGGAATACGTCATCCACTGAGTAAAATTCGAACATCATAGTTTTGACATATAACAAATTTACTAAGTTTATGTACGGCGTTTGTGTGGTGTTAATCTAAAATATTCAATAACAATGCGTTGTGCTGTATTTGGGTGTAACTCCAACAATTAGTCGAAAAAGAACCCTTGTGATGTGAAGTTTTTTCATTTTCCCAAGAATGAAGTTGCATGTAAGAAGTGGATCCATGCCACAAAAAGACAGGATAAGTTTAACCTGAAAAGGGCTTGTATTTGTTTGAAACACTTTTTAAATAGCGATTTCAAGGAAAATCTTCAACATAAATTGTTAAATTACACACCAAAAAGTTACCGAGGAATGAAGGATGATGTATCGACTCAAAATCTGGCAGTTAGTTCTAAAAAACCAGTATCGAATGAACAATCTGCAAGAATTGAAAAAGGGAGAAAAAACAAGTCGTCGCCGAGTTATTGACCAGGTAATTATCACAAGAGAAAAATAATTGAAATAGAAATTAAACAGAAAAACATTGAATCATGTTTATAAATTTGTTGCTTTAAAAAGTAGGGTGTTTTATTTATTAATGCTTGATTAGATTAGAGATGATGGTAGAAATAGTAATGTTGGTGATGGTAGTAATATTTCTAATATTCCATGTTTATATCCCAGATTTGCCAATAAGTGGTGCAATGATCAAGAAATTCGACTCCAAAAATTATCCACTAATGTGGAACAGTGCCTGCTGACGGAGATATTGACGAAGATCTTCATGAACTTGAATATGATGGGCTCGAACATTTAGCTGGATATATATGTTTCAAGTGAAACAATTCCAGTTTAGGAAGACCCAGCACATCCAAATATACCTGGACTGATCATATAAGTGAAGGAGGTTACAGAAGGTTTCTGAAGACTTTCTTTCACAAATGAAACAGCTTGAACAAATTTTTAAGTTTGTTAATGGAGAATCCTTGACCAAAAATCATTTGAATAATCTGATGCTTAGAAGTAGCCACATTGAATGCCCAGAAAAAGCAAAAAAACAATTTTTTCGATCGGTAAAAGAAAGATGGATAAAACTATTACATAATTACACTTATAGCTATTTCACAATGGTCATAAGCTTAAGAAATATGTACAATTTTAAATTTAGGAAACAAAATGTTGTCACTTTTAATACCAATATAAAATATGGCTAGATGTGTGTTAAATAATTAATATTTTATTTGTGACAAAAAATATAGAATTTAGCTGGATATTACATTTAAAAACCAATATTTACAAAACTTTCAATTTGCATATTGCAATTTTATATAACAAATGTGTATACATTGTTTTGTTATTTTTACATACATTTTTAAACTGAGAAACAAAATGATTTGTTTAAATACATTTGAAATACTCGTAATAAATAATATTAATCTATAAAACGAAATGTTTTTGTCGATAAATAAAAACTATTCGAACTATCGAAGTTGTTTTATTCTGTAGTGTCTTAAATTCAAATAAAATTGTGTACGTGTCTGTTATATACAATTTTGTAGTCTGTTGCCCACACTAATAAAGTATTTGTCCTCAATATAAAGCCTTAATTCCAATTACAATGCATTTTAATTGTATTTCAAAGTCTAGCAACGAAGATATTTGAATTTTACTCAACGAGTGATGTCATGCGCAAACAGGACGCATTTTGGTATACGGGGGGAATCGGATTTGGTATACAGAAGGCCCTGATCTGTTATGGTTGGCAGTTTACTGGTAGATGCCTACTACGAGTTATCTCGTTTTTATAGTACACAGTATGAAAAAACGGAACGAAACAGTATGAAAAGTCTGAAATATAACGGAACTTTGTAAATAAATAAAAATAGTTATTTTCTAAAAATGATTTATTTTAAATACATCCCCTCCGCATCAACATACCGCTGGGTACATTCATCAATGCCAGCATAGATTTTTTTGTCTTTTTTCAGAATCGCCTTAATGACCTTTGCCGGAGCTTCTTGGACTTGTGTAACACTGGCATAAAACGTTTCTTTCATGGCCAGTTTGAATTTCGGGAACAGGAAATAGTCACGGAGATAAATCAGGCGAATACGGAGGATGTTGAAGCACTCACTTGTTTTTTCGCTATCCATGACAGACCGGGAACATATTAACTGATTTGTTATGGTTGGCAATTTGTTGGTAGATGCCTACCACGAGTTATCTCGTTTTTATAATACACAGTGTGAAAAAACGGAACAAAACAGTGTGAAAAGTCGGAAAAATAACGGAACTTTTTAAATTAAAAAAAAAGCAATTAGTTATTTTCCAAAAATGATTTATTTTTATTCAAAATATATCCCCTTCACATCAACACACTGCTGGGTACATTCACCAATGCTAGCATAGATTTTTTTATCCTTTTTCTCTCTCGCCGGGGCTTGTACTTATGTAAAACTGTCATAAAACATTTCTTTCACGACCAGTTTCGAATTTCGGGAACAGGAAATAGTCACGAAGATAAATCAGGCAAATACAGAGGATGTTGCAGCACTCACTTCTTTTTTCGCCAAAAATTCACGAATAGCGACAGTCCTATGACGAATCATGTCTTTGGTCCTATTTAATTCCTCCGCTATCAATTTCATAGTCGAATTCGCATTATAAGCGATCATTTCATGCACTTTTTCCACCAACTCATCGCAATTTTTATTTTTTTGGCCAGCTCGGTTTTGGGTTGCCTTCCAAAGCATCACGATCGCCCTGGAATCGCTTATACAACTCGAACGCACGTGTACGAGATAAGCAATTATCACCATAAACTTTTTTCATTAATTAAAATGTTTCTGTAAAAGTTTTACCGAGATTGAAACAAATTTTAATATCAACTTTTTGTTCCATCGTGTTTTCGTGGAACTTCTATTGGAACTTTTGGTGTGAAACACTAAACTTGAAGAGATTCAGCATCATCAGGAGATGATTTAATCTCAGATTAAATCATCTCCTGATGATGCTAATATGGTTAGAGAATCGTGCGTCGAGCAGATAAAAAAAAGTGATTTGGTGTTTAGTGGTAAATCTCTTCAAGTTTAGTGTTCTCTTATTGTTGAAATAGCCTTATATATTTCAGCAATAAGATTTAACGAAGATGCACAGGCCACCCTAAAAATAATGGACTCAATGGGCATCAAAGTTGGACCGACACTCTACTCTTACTGCGCCAACCGCGACGTTAGTCGGGTGAAACCCGTTGAGAATCGCAAGCAAAACGTCAATAAAAAAAATTAAAAAATGTCAAGGACACCACTGGAGATATAGAGGATGAACCATCATAAGGCCCAGGACTCGATACCTTGATGTAAGTATAAATATTTTAGAAGATACATGATTTTATAGTAAGAAAAATGGAATGTCTTGAATTCAAAAAAGTGACAAAATTTTCAATCAGTCGCCATTTTGTGAAAAATCAAAATAAAAAAAAAAAAGGCTACAGATTCTAATGCAATTTGGTTTTTTTTTTCAGATTACCCGTTTTCGAAAAATCGATGCGACAGTGGAGGGTGAATTTTTTAAGACTCTATAGCAAGGCTCATAACTATTTAATATTTTTCAATAAAAATTTATATAAATTAAATTGAATACAGACTTAATAAAATAAAAAACCCAGGTCCCCATATTCCTTAATTATCCTGGTGAAAAAAAATTCCCGAAAATCGTTTATTTTTTCGGCCGTCACAATAGCTATCCCCCTTAAAAAATTACTAGTCACGTTGGTGACCAGATTAAATGAAGATAAAAAGG
This sequence comes from Cosmopolites sordidus, assembly GCA_031761425.1. Lineage (NCBI taxonomy): Eukaryota > Metazoa > Arthropoda > Insecta > Coleoptera > Curculionidae > Cosmopolites > Cosmopolites sordidus. Next base: position 252,656 of record JARFXV010000830.1, read on the forward strand.
AGACAAAATAAAGAAAGGTAGAAGGGACCAACCAAAATGATAAAGTGAATTGACTTACCATTTGTAAAAATTGAAAATTCTCTGCATCTGTTCTAAAATATTCAAACATTTTCTTATGTGTTAAACTGGTGACAGGGTGTTTAGTTTCCAAAGGAAAGGTTAAAACACCTTTTTTCAAAACTCGTTTTTCATACAAATCAATAATCATTGAATGTGTTACATTGTACATAAATCTGTAGTTGCACTCAAGAAACAAAATGGCACCGGTGCGACTCAAGGCATCCTAAAATGTTAAGGGAAAACATAAATATAGAAAATTTACTAAAGGGTGATTTTCTTAGTGGGTCTGAACTTCCTATAGGGGTCTCTGTTAAATGAACTGTTAGTTAGCAGGTCTTTAGTGACACAATTATTCAGTACAGTCTAGCAAATCATTGTGGATCATTTAACATCAAGGCCACACTTACAAATTATTGAAAATGTCAAAAAAAACCTGTTCTTTGATTCTTTTCTTTGGGACTGTTAAATCTTTGGTCTATATAAACCAGCAACAATTGATGCCTTGGGAGCCTACTTAACTCAGACAATTGCAAGCATAAAACCCCAACTGCTTGAAAAAGTGGTCAGAAATTGAGTTAATTAAAAAATTGCCCTTTGACAGAAGTAGCTGTGGCAGACATTTATCTCAAATTTATTTTCAAACATTAATTCCACTGAATGTTATTACACATAAAATAACTAGTGTCAAGGCATCTAATTTGGTTGTTTTATTTGAATTTAAAGTCCAGACACACTAAAAAAATCGTCTTATACAATCCAAATACTAACTTGAATAACTAATGGTCTATATGCATGTAAAACTTCATCTTGAACATGTGATGGAAAATCGTAAAAGTCTAATGATATAACTTGGCATCTTGAACTATTGCAGTAGTTCTGTAACTATTGACAAAATGACAATATTTAAAGTTGCTTTAATGCAAACTGAAAATTTTGCAAAACTTACAATTTTTAATCCAAAATCAGATAGTCCCAAATTATAAACTAAAATAGTATTATTAGCTAGAATCTTAGCTGCATTACTAATAAGTCCTACAGCTTGGCTTTCTTGTCCCTTCAAAACATAGGTAACAATAACTGGAAGTGATGTATTCTTCCAGACATCTTTTGGATATAGTCTTGGATTATCTTCGGTAAAACCTAGAATATCTAATAATTTTTGGTCTGTGACTAATGCCTTTTTTTCAGCGTCTCGTAAATTTTCCTACAACAGAATAATAAATAAAAATTATTTCATAACATTTCTACACTTACTTTGAAACTCTGAATTTGCTCATTTGTGGTAGTCACAATATTTTGGATAGTTTGAGGTTTATTTTGGCCGAAAATAATAAAAGCTAAACTTACAGTTACAATAACACATAATGTTATCATAAAATTTTTTATTCTCATTTGTAATATAGTAAATATAGTGGGATCATTTATAAATATCTATCAGTTAATTTATCTGTGCATTGATTGTAATGTTTTGCTATTATTTTTAATTTCACATTTCTAAGCCGTAAAAAGCAATATGATCATTTTTTCAGCAATTTTTCAATATGATCACACAAACTACCTTGTAATTAACATAATCATAATTTAACACTCCTATCACAATAGTTTTATTGTTTCTGGAATAAAATTGTAAAGGTTAGTTATTTGATATAAAAATGACAACAATGACAGGTATCGAAAATACATAACAAGAGTAAAAATTTCACCTTTAATTTACAGGACTATTCAGAAGCATACAAAATGATGTTTTTAATTAGCCTTTAATTCAATTCGGATTAAAAAAGAGCATTAATTTGAATAATCCGATTATTGGAATATCTTATTCTGGAGACAAGCTGAAAAGAAGAAACATTAAATAACCTTCAAAAACGTTCGGATACGCTGAATCGGAGTGTCTATCAATTTTCATTTAAAATCGATAAAGTATGTCGGAAAATGGTTCAGGGGATGATCAAAGTGAAGATGGAGAATTACGTCAAAGTCCTATAGAAACTTCCAAAGAAAAAATTGGACAGATGGAATATGAAAGGTCAGCGATATTTAGTAAATAATGGTTTAATTTATCTGACGAAACCTTTTAGCGACGAAGAGGATATCGGGGATATGGATTCGTTGGATATAAAACCTCCTCAGGCTCGGATTTCTGATCATAAATCAAAAAGAAGGGAACACGAACGGCATCATAGAAAATCAGATAAAAGTGATAAGCGAAGAGAAGAGAGACACTCCCACAGAGAAAAACACCACAGGTATGATTAATTGTTTTTTTTCTTAATATTTTTCAATTAATATTTGATAGAGAGAAGTCAAAGGTAGAAAAGGAGAAGGACAGTTATCAAAGGGACAGAGAGCGTTATTATCGAGAAAAACAATCAACCTATGAGCAAATGGGTTACACGGAGCAGCAGTATATGAGTGAAAGGACATTTCGAGAAAGAAAATCAGAAGAAGCACGTGCCAGACAAGAAAAGAAACACGGTGAAAAAAAATCTAGAGAGGTAGTGATTAGAAAAAAGCTTTTATTGTATGAGTCAATTTTCATTGGTTAACTATAGGGTAGGAGTGGCCACAGCCGAGATATCCACGACAAGCACTCTAGATATGAAGAAGAAAAACGTGACAGAGCCAGCAAAACACTGGCTGATCTTAGAGAAAGGTTTGTTTATATTTTTTAGTATATGAAATATACATTTTATCGATCATGTAAAAATAAACTTTTACGTCTAATTTTCTTTTCTAGACTGACATCACAGCTAGGGTTTGTATCTTTACATGTAAATATTAAAATGAAAATAATTGTTTTGTAACATATTGTATTATCTTCTAATAAAATATAACACTGAATCGTTATTCAATTTCAGGTGTTAGAAAAATAAATTTGAGAGGTTTTACAATATGTTGGAAATGTTATTTTCATTTTTTTCTAGGTTGATTGAGAAAAGAAGAAGTGACGAGGTGTATAAATCTGAGAAAGAAAGTAGGAGGCATAGGAAATATCGAGAACATTTGGAGAATCATGAAGATCCTCTCGAAGGTAAGTTGGATTATGTTATATATTGTTTTATTAATAATAAGGAAGTTAAGGTTTTTTGCCAAAAAAAGTTATTTTGTCAAAATTATTCCTTTTTATTCAAAATACATCCTTACAGTACATCTTAGATTTTACAATACATTCTTAGATTTTTATGTCATTTTTCAGAATGGCCTTGTCGCGGATTTGTGTAATATTATCATAAAACGTTCCTTTCGTGTTCAGTTTCGGGAAAATAATCACACTGAGATACATCCGGCGAATACAGAGGATGTTGAAACATACAGACCTGTTTTTTACCAAAAATCGGCAATAATTTCTGTGAGATGGTGCATTGTGATTGGTGCATCTTGAAACAAAATTTAATATTAATTCTTTGTTTCATCGTGTTTTGTGGCGAGGTGACAAAGTGTACTGTATGCTAAACGCTATAACTTGACAATACGTCGATCGATTCTAATGATAGCGGTCTCGTTTTATAGATGAGATATATACAGTTTTCAGATTATATATTGTTTCAATAGATGGCGCTGGTATTTTTCTTTAAATTTAAGAAGTTCGATTATTTTTCCGACATACTGTGTACTATTGAAAAATTTGTCATTAATGAAAGATATTGGATTAGAATAAACATCACCAGATGAGCCTTGTTGTTTTGTGATGCACTAACACTTATTTGAAACACACTTTTGGAAACTTTTTTTTAGAACTAACTTTTGCTTTTACATAAGTTTTAAGTTTTGAACACTGCAAAGTGAATTTCAAAACACTCTCTCACAAGTAAACTCAGTGTCACAGTGCTAGACACTAGAAATTTCAAAAAAATTACATATAACTTAGTTTTTTTATTGGTTTCAAATTAAAATATTGGAATATTTAAATAATTATTAGTAAATATTTGTTTTTTTTTTGCGCGCCAAACGTTAGACACGTTTGTTTTTCTTAATCACTTAGTGGTTTTATCAAAATTTATCAGTTTAACATTGTGGATAAGTATAGAAAAAAAATGCGATTCATTATGGAAATAATAAGCGTTTTTGAGAAGAAAAATGGTTATGTTTGTCATACATACTCAACATACAGTCAACATACTCTTGATTCGCGTTTTTTTTACAATGTACAGAACTTAACACAATGCACTGAACACAGCAGTCTATAAGTGACATTTACATTTCAAACAATTTTGCAGCTATTAAAGTTTAGATTTAATATCTGACACTGTAATTGGAGTATTCTGTATAACGTTTTTGTTTAATTGGTGCGAGTATATTTTTGTTATGGTACATACATTCTTGTACATATATTTCCAGGAGAAGCAGGAAACTATGTTAAAGAAATTTTAAATATAACAACAGGAGAACGAAGGCATAGAAGAGAAAGGGAACCTGAGAAGGTTCTCACAGAAGAAGAAAGACAAGAGCAAGAACACAGAAAAGAAAAACTTTTAGAAGCTGGTAGGTAGTTGCATAAGTAGTGTAAAAAAAATCTATTCTACATACTTTACAATTTATTAGAAAGAGAAATGGCTCGTTTAAAAGAACAGTCAAAAGCTGAGCGTGTAAGGAGACATTTAGAAAGGGCAGCTAAACGTAAACAGGAAGAAGATGATGTTTTCACAAAGAGACTTAAAATTGAAGATTCCATTCAGGTAATGCCAGAATTTCAGGTTTTCTTTTAATATATTTGGTTTTTCCAGATTGTCACTGTATCTGACACATCTGACCAAGAAAATGAAAATGACATGTCAGATAAAAGTTTATCTGACAAAGATGATATGGCCAGTGAATTAAGTAGAAGCCAAAGTCGAAGTAGGAGTCGAAGCCATAGCAAATCCAGAAGCAGAAGCAGAAGTCACAGTAAAAGTTCATCTGGTGAAGAAGAAAGTCCTTATTCGGAGAGGAGGTCTAGAACAAAGTCGCGAAGTAGGAGTCGTAGCAGGTAAGAAAATTGTCGATTTTTTGTTAACTGTTTATAAATAATGTTAACTTAAGTCATAGAAGCAATAGTAGAAGCAAAAGTTCAGAAAGGTCAAAGTCACGGTCGCCATCAAAAGAACAAGAAGAGGAAGATGAAATGCTAGAGAACAAAGAGGAAAAGGAAGAAAAGAAGGAAGAGAACAGTCTTAAAATAGACGAGGACTTACCACCATATTTTCCTGCTGTACAAGTATTGATCCCAGTTTTTTTCCATTTCTTATTTAATAAGTTCTTGTTTTTTTTTTTATTAACTATTTAAGGGCTGCAGATCTGTTGAAGAGTTCAAATGTCTCAATAAAATTGAAGAAGGTACTTATGGTGTAGTTTACAGGGCAAAGGATAAGAGAACTGATGAAATTGTTGCATTGAAAAGGTTAAAAATGGAAAAAGAAAAGGAAGGATTCCCTATAACTTCATTAAGAGAAATAAATACTTTACTAAAAGGTAGGAGTTTAGTAGCTCATATGAGCTATACCTATAACTATTCAAAAATTGCATACCTTGGTGACCAATAAAACAAGAGTGGTAGAAAAAAACCTAGTTTTCTTTTCTAATTTATTTGTCATAATAAATAATATAATATGCTGATATTAACTGACCTTTAGGTGGGGTTTGACATACCCCGAAAATAAAATTAAATAAAACCAACACAAATTAATAATTTATGACACTTATTAGGAAATATATTGTAATAACTAATAGTGAATGGGTTTAAGTAAAACACATATTTAAGTATACATTTTATTAGACTTTTATTTAAAAAATAAAAACTAAACTTTTTCTTCAACTTATAAACTATTCAGTTTTTTTTTTAGTACTAAATTCAAACAGCACATGGTAGAATCACAGTCTTTTCAATTTATAAGACTACTGTATATCTACTTTTAACCATATATGCATTTAAAATGCTTGATAAATTTATTATAGAAAATTAATTTTGTCTTAGAAACACAGTAAAAATGACTTTAATTAAAATAAAATATATTAATAAGACTCCCTCACTCTAATTTTATTGGCCACCACTGTATAAGCTGCAATATAAATTTCAATTTTGAAAATAACTTGTATTTTTTAGGCCAACATGCCAATATTGTAACAGTGCGTGAAATAGTAGTCGGTAGTAACATGGATAAAATCTTTATTGTAATGGATTATGTTGAACACGATTTGAAGTCGCTAATGGAGACCATGCGTCATAAAAAGCAAAGTTTCATGCCAGGAGAGATAAAATGCCTTTTGAGGCAGCTTCTAGAAGCTGTAGCGCACTTACATGATAATTGGATTTTGCACAGGTATTTTTTAGATGATGCTTCTACAGTATTTACTACGATGATCAAAAAGTAAGGCGACTTTGGTTTTTAAATTTCACGCGCTTTACATATCAATACAACCATTTACCTTTTAAGTTGGTATAACTATCCTTGACATTTTACAGAACGCTCATGTCACTCCCCTTGTTCAGTTAGAAATCATCTCATTTTGTAATTGTTAAACATTTTTGTTTGAATATTTATAAATTGTTTCAATAACACAAGAATACGAAGATTTAAGTAACATACATATACGAAATGGGGCTTGGAACTAAATGTCAGTAAAACAGAATAGACACAGTATGTTTGAAAAATAAAGGAACTTTTTAAATAAAAAAAAAACAAATAAATATTTTGCCAAAATTATTTATTTTTATTCAAAGTAGTGCAAAATCAATGCTAGCAATGATTTTTATGTTGTTTTACGGAATCGCCTCGAAGATCCTCGTCTTGGAATTGTGTGTCATAAAACCTTCCTTTCATGGCAATTTTGAGTTTCAGGACCAGAAAATAGTTACACGAAAATAAATCAGGCGAATACGAAAGATGTTGAAGCATACAGATGTGTTTTCGCCAGAAATTCAGATACAGCGATGGTCCTGTGAATCATGTCTTGATCATATTTAATTCCTGCCCTATCCATCTCACAGTCGAATTAGTATCGTAGGCGATCATTTCACAAACTTTTTCCACCAATTCACTGCGATTTTTGTTTTTCGGTCGGCCTGCCTTTGGGTTATCGTTCAAAGCCTCACGACCGTTCTGGAATCACTTATAGTACTCTAACACACACATTACGGGATGAACAATCGTCACCGTAAACTAGTTTCATCAATTCAAATGTTTCTTTAAAAGTTGTATCGAGCTTGAAACAAAGTGTAATATTAGCTCTTTGTTCCATCCTGGTTTTATGACGAGTCGACAAAAGGTAACTCACTTTAAGCGCTATAACATGGCAATTCGCTGTTCAATTCTAATGATGGGGGTCTCGTTTTATAGAGGAGATATACAGCTTCCAGATTATATATTATTTCAATAGATGGAGCTAGTAGTTTTCTTTAAATTTAAAAAGTGCCGAAATGTTTCCGGAATACTGTGTAAAAAACGATCACAATCCGACGTAGTCACAAAAAATTATTGAAATTAATTTATAAACGTTTTAGGGATGTACATATGTTCATAAATTGAAATGATGACACACGCCATTGCAAGAAACTTTATTCAGTTTTCTTTTTAACAAGTCTGGTCTCTAGTCATTTCATGTTTATTTTTAGGGACTTAAAAACATCAAATTTGTTGTTGTCACACAAAGGGATTCTTAAAGTAGGAGATTTTGGACTAGCTCGCGAGTACGGATCCCCCCTTAAAGCATACACACCAATTGTGGTAACCTTGTGGTACAGATCACCAGAACTACTGTTATGCACGAAGGAGGTAATTCGAAATAAATATTATTCCATTACATTTAATCTAATATATTTATTTGTTGTTTAGTATTCTACACCAATTGATATGTGGTCAGTTGGATGCATATTTGCTGAATTATTGTTAATGAATGCCTTATTTCCGGGAAAGTCGGAAGTCGATCAATTGAACAGGATATTTAAGGTATGTTTTCTTTTTAACAGTAACATTAAATGTTCCAATATTTTATTATACCAGGTGTGGCGGTTAATAATTCTAATTTTTTTCTTTAAAAAACGCCTTAATTTGGGAGAAAGATAAATAATGGTTTATTCATAGTATGCGTCGTCGCTAACTGAACGTTTTCTCCACATTTGTTGAATGAAGTGTTTCATGGAAAGTGCACCAGACATCGATGAAAACAAGTGTTAGACGGAAAGAGTCAAGTCTGGTGGGTGGGGCAAGGGTTCCCAGCCAAGTGAGTTTTGCTGTGTGTGATGGGGCGTTATCGTGCTACAAAATCACTTTTTGTGACGTGTAGCCCATTCTGATCGTTTTTCGATCAATGCATAATTCAAATTGATCATTTATCGACGGAAGCTCATGACACCCTTCTGATTCCACCATATACACAGCATTGTCTTCTTTCCAAAGCGATTCGGTCTCGCGGTCTATGTTGATGGTTGTCCTGATTCATGGCCCATGATTTTCTGCGTTTTGCGTTTCCTTCTCTCTGTCCGTCATCTGATGTTGCTATTAGTTGGACCCATTTTCCTGCCTTCTGGATCTTTCTTATGACATGCAATCGATCACAAATGGTTCGGCGAAAAAATTTAACCTCTCTGCTATTTGTTGTTCAATTTGCATACCATCAATGCTTGCAATTTGGCATTTTCAATTTTTTCGGTCGACCTAGGCATTCTTTGTTTTACAAGTCAAAATCATTACTTTTAAATTGTCTAGACCAACGTCCACAAACGTCTTGTGTTAGGACATTGTCACCGTAAGTTTACACGACCATACAATGGCCTTCACTCGCGTTTTCCGATTGAATAAGAAAAGCAGTACGTGCCGCAAATGCTCTTAATTTGGCTCAAAACTTGATATGTTTACCACACGAAAAAAATATGACGCTAACTCGAAATCGTTTAAACATCAATGGCGTTTTGAAATATACTGTCGTAGCAACAAAATGACATACGAGATCAAACTGTGAACCGACTCTTGTTTCCAGCGCCATCTCTTAAAAAAAATTAAGAATTATTAACCACTACACCTTATATTGTGTACAAATCTATTATATAATTTCGATTTTCTTCAATTGCATTTCCTTCATTAACACAATTAAACATATACTTCTGGACTACTTTATTACCTAAAGTTATTGTATCTTTTTAGGATCTAGGTACTCCTAGTGAAAGCATATGGCCTGGATTCAACGAGTTACCCGCAGTAAAAAAGATGAAATTTAATGATTATCCCGTATCAAATCTCCGAGCAAAATTCAACACTTTGAGCGAGATAGGATTGGGCTTATTGATCAAATTCCTGACATATGATCCTGTGCAGAGAGTTACGGCAGAAGAAGCCTTAAAACATGCATATTTCACGGAGCCGCCGTTACCGATCGACCCTGCCATGTTTCCTACTTGGCCGGCAAAGAGCGAACTTGGACACAAAAGAGCGTTAGCGGCCAGTCCTAAGCCACCTTCTGGTGGAAGGGAATATAAAAAATTGGTGAGTCCCCGAATAGATTAAATTATCTTAAACTTAAAGAGATTGCTACATCACATCGAAGATAAAAACGAAGTGATTTGATGGTTAATTGTAATCTTTTTGAGTTTAGTTTTATTAGAATAGTTAAATTATGTTTATCAACGTCATATTTGTATTATTTTTAGGGTGGAGAAGATGATGATGGATATGGATTCCGTATTGGAATGGGTGCCGATGTGAGAAGAGGTGGTGCTGGTTTCAGTTTAAGGTTCTGACAGAAACTCAGCTTATAAAAGTATTTAATAAAACTTGTTTTATTCTATTTGTTAATGTACTCAATGAAAGAAACACTTTAAAAGGCCATGTACTTTTATTTACACACACATTTCTTTATGGCTCATGGAGAGCCTTGGCCTTCCTTACAACTGCCTTTTGACCCTCTCCATTTCCTGCAATTTCCATTCACAGCAAAAAGTTTAGGTGGGCTTCTACTTGACCTGCTCATTACTCTCTCTTCCTGTCGTTAATTCCTTTATTATTCTCTCTTGTTTTTCATTCAACTCTTCTCTCCTTCGTTTTGATAAGAGTTGCTTTCGCCAATCTCTTTCCCAGTCCTAGTTAAGAATTATCCAGTCAGAATATCTTTCATACTACTCATTATTCACTGATGGTTCCAGCTCACAAACTGGGATCGGCGATCTCTATTCTGTTAAATTCAGTCTCCCTACGTTTACTAATATACTATCTCCTGAGTTATATGCAGTCTATGAAGCTCTTAATTGAAACTTCAAAATCCTGCAACGGGCATGTCTGTCCTGATTTCCTTTGAGTTCTAGAAAATGCTATCTCTTCACATCCATTGCACACCAAGATTGGTGATCTACCCACGGGCGTAGCCAGGGGGGGGGGGTTCAGACGCAGCCCGAAATAAGCCAAATATTACCTAATATTATACCGAAAAAATACGAGGAGTGAAGAGAGTTAAATTATTACATTTGAATTGAATATATATCCGAACTAGTGGACGTTGCGCACAGTAACGCCATCTCTTGTCATTTAATTTCATGTAAGTATATTTTGTTGTTTTATTTACTTCAAACTAACCCCCCCAAAACTAAATCCTGGCTACGCTCGTGGATCTACCATATATTCCCTTTCCTCTAAATCATTCTCCATTCTTTTCTTCTGCAACCCGAACAATGGGGAGAATCATGGCAAAAAAATTGCTGATCATTGGGCTAAAGAACCAGCAATAAATAAAATCAAAATTATTACAATTCCTTTCTACAAGGATACTTTCCCCAACATGAACGCTAAAATTTGCTATCTAATTCAACTTGAACGGGATCTTCTGGAGGGTCATATACAATGGCCAATGAAAAATAATTTCTTCTATAATTTTTTCTCTTTCACAATCCAAACAAGTCCAGTTAAATAAATTGATAATTGGACACTGTCACTGCATTCCTTTCTACTCTTCTTCGAAAGTATGGGCTCTATCAGCGAAATTTTTTAAAATACCCAACTTAACTATCCCGCTGACTTCACTAAGGAGGAGCAGTCTATACAATGAAATATAAATGTATACTTCTTGTTACTTTAGTGCTTGTTGTTTAGTCTAGTTATTTTTATTTTTAATCAGTTTTATCATTATTTAATATTACTGTATAACTTAAATTTTATTTATGTACAATCTGTGCTCACGTCGAAGTTATCTAGCCATTTTCGTCTTACCCAAACATATTACTAGTACCAATAAATATTGCCCAGTGGCCTAATCGAATAAATTTAATATAATAATAAGCGATCCATGCCACTTCCACCAAATTGATGATTTTCATCTAAATGGCCAAGTGAATTAACTGAATAACTGTGTTCGGGCAAGAGAGAATCCCCGCCATAAACTTTAGCCTACCATTTCCGTTTCCTCTGGTGGTTCCGTTTAACAGCATTTCAAAATATAATTATTTTTCATCACTATCGTTCCTAATATGCCTCCTTGATCTCCATGTTGGTTAAAATTTCGCCATCTGCGTCCTTGACCAGTCTCTCTAGGGTGAAAGATTTTTACTCTATTAATTGGTCAGATTTACTGATCTATTGTATGCTTCTTGTATTTCCTCTGTCATATCGTTTCTTTTCTTTTAATCGTTATTGTTTCTTTTAATTTTCCCTACATTTCGAGCCCCAATTATCTCCTCTGTAAGGTTTTCTAGTACAATTTTTTTTTCTATCCATCATGTACCGACTCTGCTACCGCTCTATAAATCTCTGATTTCTATAACTCCCGCCTCAGTCTACATAGACACTTTTTCTAGATGCTTTCGTATGTTGTTAATCTGTCTGTTACATATTGGTTTGTCTTGGTTTCTGTTTCTTTGCTGGTGACACAGATCCCTTGTCTTATTTTTGTTACTGTCAAGTAGTGGTCCGACTCTAATTATGTTCCTTTATTAAAGATTCATCCACCTCTAAGGTGTACCAATCTGCCAGTTTTGGTTGATGGATTAATTTCAATGTTTTTACGAAGACCTTGAGAATTCACCGTATGAGGTGGTCCAGAAGGTGGCTGATCTCCGATGTTGAAATCTCTTTCACTGAGTTTACAACACTACAGGGTACAAACTGGGATTTCATCTTCTATTTAGCATATTTTCTTCATCTCTTTTGTTTCTATGAAGTGCTTCTCTCAGTAGTAACGTAAAGGTACTTGAATTTTAAGCTTCTCCCCAACTTTCCTAAATTCACTGAGGCATATAAAGTCGAAGAGACCACTAAATACCAAAGCATTTTTTTTGGTGTTTGAGTGTAGTGTTTTAAATCGCTGTAACATCAGATATATTGCCAAGTTATGGAAAATGTGTTCATATTTGATTGACATAATTTTCAAAAATCGAATGAAACAAAATTTAAAGGCGTGATACTTATCGCGCGAGTTATAAATATTTCAAGATATGTAATCTACGATAGGATCAATTACAAATCTACAAAATTATATATAACATAAATACATTGGATGATCTAATTAACTTACAACGCTACCATCGTTCAAAGCATTGCGCGTTCTAGGTGAGGATGTTTGTGCTTCTTAATTTAACGTAAAATAGTATGATTATTATAAATGATTATAATAACACACACATAAAACTTTAACCGTTACACATGGTGACCGTTTGATTGCATTCATAATAAATGCATTACATTTGTTTTGATCTCTCAATGGCAAAATTAAACGCCATTCTTCAGCAGTGGTTCAAGAGAAGTGGGGGGCAATTGAGCCAGTCGACTTAAAAATTCTATAAAAATAAAAAAGTGAAACGCCCTCTTAGAATTATGTTCTAATATGTTAACCCCTGATTTGCCGAAAATTTGGAATCATTGTGATTATTTAATTTTGAAAAATTCAAATTTTTGTGTTTGTGGGCGTGTAAACTTTTTTTAGCTCTGGACAAAATGTTTAATAATATTTCAATTTTTAAATTTAATCATAATATTTCAGTTGTTATGTCTCCATATCCTTATATTTTACAATTCCTAACTTGATTTATAGCAAAATAATTTTTTATTTACTAATTACCGCAATATAATCAGATGGGATCAATTGAATCATCAATCGTAGAAGATGAAGCGGTTGAACCATCGAAAGCATCAGACTTGCGCGCGCATCTCATCCTCGCACGAAAACTACTTATATAGCTAAATAATGTAGCATTTGTTATTGTGATATTTTGTAGTGAATAGTTTATTTATTAAAGGTTGTCAACATTATACATTAATTGTGGTAAGTAAAGAAAGATCGAATTATTATTATCATTAAAAAACAACAGTTAATAGTTAATTATTTTGTTTACATAAAATCATTTTTGCTAAGTTGATATTATAACCTAACAAATTGATAAAAGTCAATAAAAGTAGAGCAGTGAAAAAAATAAATAAATTTTATGATAAAAGTTTAAGAAAATAATATAATATTATATATTCGTTACAAGTGTGTAATAATAGTATTCAAATATAATAAATAATAAATTATTTATTAAAAGTGTTTATTTTTGTTTCTAATACTTTTGGTTCAAGTGACCATAACTAGTGGTTCAATTGCCCCTGCGCTGGGGTCCATTGAATCACTTGACGCGGTTGTGCAATTATATATATATATATATATATATATATATATATATATATATATATATATATATATATATATATATATATATATATATATATATATATATATATATATATATATTAAAATTATATTCATTTGTTGACTAATTTACCTATCGGAAATGATAAAGCGAATAAGAAACTACTATATTATCCAAAGAAGAGTAATTATATTCTTTTAATTCAATTCAAAAAATTTTAGTATTTTTGGTTTAATTGACCGTCCTCTCCCCTACAGTGTCGGCCCATGTTTATTTTAATACATTGGGAAATGGACTAACCTTTGCTGTATAAACAAAATATATAATCATTATCAGAATTGGTCATATGATCAATCAGTTATTTGGCGATAACGTGTACAATATTAGTACACTATTATTTTCGATCAGTATTTTTGATAATTACGAACTATTAGGAGAAAATAAATTAATTAAGAAGATAAGCAGCAATAAAATGCGCCGGTTATATTGCAAATATAATGGGTTTATTTTTTTTTCTGCCACTCTTACTTTACTGACCACCGCTGTATGAATACTAGATGGGGCGTTATTTGAGAGAATATCATTCACTTTTTTTTTAATATAAAGTATTACCTTTAGTACCATATTTATAAAATCTAATAATAATCAAAATATTTTCATATGAGAATCTCATGATAAAACAATAATCCGGCAACGTGAATGCATACCACACAGGCGCACTGGCCAGTCCGCCTCGTTTAGATGGCGGCGTCTCACTGCCAGGCCCCGATATCGATCGGCCGGCAGGGGGCGCGCGAGCAGTCCGCACGGCGGGTCACAGAGTCGGCAGCCAGCCATTGTGCCCGGAATGGACGAGTCGAGACGGGAAAGCAACGGTAGCGAGGGCCCGCGGCGTCTCGGGGGCCCCCACCCCACGATCCAGTGAGTGCGGGAGTGAAGGACGCGGCCGCGGCCGGAAACGGGCCGCCCCACGACGATGCCGTGATGGCAAGAGAGGTACATGTATCACCCCACCCGAGTAACCCCACAAAATCTGCATGAAAGTGTTGCACCGCAGCTTGGCATTTGCACGAGCCGTTGCCTCTGGTTGTTTCAGTGTAGGATAAGGCCGGTATTAGCCTACGGGCCTTTGACAGGCTTTACTATCGCCCACACACATTCGCCTAGGTACACCCTACAATGACAGGATCACTGCTTGTGCCTATAATTCTTTCCTGTTATTGCAAGGGAGTTTTTCCTTTCAAATTCACCATATTTATTTGTTAAATTGCATAAAAAATATATATGAAAATACAATGAGAGTAGCACCAACGTATAATATATTTAAAGCACAGAATTGATGAATTATTGTTAACATTAATATATTAAGCAGACCCCCTTTCTTAAAAGCTTATTAAAAACAACGCAAAGGTAACAAACAACAATTTTATTAGACAAACTTAATAATAGATCATACCATTTCATTCAAATAACCTTAGATTTTTGTTAAGTTATCGAAAATATTAACCTTGAAATATATAAATTATTTTTTCAATTTCCGATCGGCATCTCTACAATGCAATTTTGTTAATTGTAACCGTATTGTGCCATCTTTTATTTACTTTATCTTGAAACTAGAGGAATATAATGTTGAGTTAAAGTATATAGTGTAAGTAATAAAATTCAGATAGGCAAGAACATCGAATTTATTAGTATAAGAGTGTTGACATAATTATTAACGCTATGATAACATGTGTTTATTTTAATTATAAAAGTTTATATTGAAAATACTATTTTGATTTTTGTTGTAGATGAATATATTGATATTGATGTTCTTTAATCTACAACATAATAACAAGACACTGTGAAATTGATACTGGAATGAAACCGTTGAAATTCTCAGTTTGCCAATTACACACGCGCCCAACTGTCTTGGCAGCGCCTTGAATGCGCCTTTTTTGAATGCAATCCGATAAGACTTGCGAATATGATCGGCTTCTTTCGGTCGTTTTCGGGTACTCTGGTTTACTGAACTTTATTAAGGTGTTGCCGAATTATCTCCCTTCTGCAAAGTTATAAAAGAGGTCGAATTTTTAATGATCGAACTTTTTGAGAAATACATCTTGTGAATGGGAGAAATATCATTGAAGAAGCTTTACAAATTACGTATTGTTTAGTAATAATGATCATATATTTTAAAACATGAAAGTATTTTTTGCAACTTAAGCCTGGTTGTTAAAAAAACTTATGAATGAATATTTAAAGTAAGGTTATGGTTGAAACTTTAATGAAAGGGTATTTTATATGGGAATGAAACAGTTTATATCTTCTGAGTAGCATGCGAGGTGTGTAAATAAAGTAAAGAGACTGTTGACGTAGCGTTGGATCTGGCAATACTGTTGTCTTCTCCTTTTGGAGGTGAGGCAGTCCAAGATCTGATGCGTCTTCATTACTAGTTTGAATTCCTTAGAGCCGCTTGGTGGTCATCTTTATACTTCTAATTAGATTCAGATGTTATCAATTTCGTTTTGAGAAACTTTCATTTTTGTCTAATGTGTATTCTTTTGGCATAATTTTTGTTTTTTTTTTCGAAATTTTGAATTTAATTCGCAGTTAAATATATAGTCTAGCGATTTTAATAAAGAGTTAGTCAGTTTACGGACCTGGGCTCAATATTGGATGAGATTGGTGACTGCGAAACAGAAATAAAAAGGCGCATTGTACTGGGATGCGCTGCTAGAGAAACTGCAGAAAATATGAAGTGATCATGCTATAACTCTTAATACAGAAAAAGTGATTGGTACATTTGAAAAAGCTGGTCTTTTTTTGAATCGATCCAGTTTTTAACTTCTTTATAAGACTGGAAGTGCTGGTCAGCCAGGCCGTATGCCATCGATCGCAACAGGTGATAGTCAGAGGGAGCAACGTCTGGAGAATACGGCTGGTGGGGTAGGGCTTTCCATTTCAACGTTTCCGAACTCACTTTATCGTGTCTTTCGCTCTATTGTGACCGTTTGTCTTTCAATGCTCGGCTCAAACACATTAATTGTATTCGATAACGATCCCCTGTGATTGTTTCAGACGGTTTTAACAGCTCATAATACACAACACTGAGCTGGTCCTATCAAATGCAGAGCATGACCTTGTAGCCGTGAATATTCGGTTTGGCGATACAGAAATTCCTTCCGTTTTTGCCTTTCGAGCAACTGTTCACAAGCAAACAAACGGCGTTCGACATCTCTCGGTTTCAACTCGTATGACATTCGATATCCTTGCTTCTGGGCCCTTCTCAGGTCTTTGAGGCGTTTTGAAATTGCTTATTGAGTCACTCCCAATGATCTTGTCAATTCTTCTTGACTTTGACACGAGTCTTCATTAAACAATGCTTCTAATTCATCTTCAAAAACTTTCGCCTTCCACCGCTATGCTAGACTTCGACGTGGAAATCACCGCTCTTGAAGCGATAAAACCACTCACGACACGTTCTGTCACTCATAGCGGCCCCACCATAAGTATCTTGGTAAGCCACAGTCGCATATTTCTTTATATTAAAGAAATAAATTAACACCTCTCGCAAATGACGAGAATTTGGTTCATAAACTGACATTTTTAATCGCGAATAACTTTATGATGTAAAAACAAATCGAATACTGGTGCTATGGGGTCAAGTTTACAAGATACCCAAAGGTATTGCATGCCGTTTATGATGTATTTATTTGGACAACTACTTACCGCTAACGCCAACTATAGGAAAATGACGGGTGTCAAGTTGTGTACCTTTTACTTATTATTTCAATATTTTTTACGGCTGTGAAACTTGGTCAGAGAAAGCTAATGACAGAAAACGTGTGGTGCTGGCGGAGGATGTTGAAAGTCCTATGGACGGCCCGACGAATAAATAAATCTGTCATCAAATCTGGATATAGTTACACTCCTAAGCAGCCTTGTGGATGGAAGAATCTTGCAATTATTTGGCCGCATCATGAGAAGAAATGATGTGATGTGAAGAAGTTAATTGTTCAAGGCAAAGTTAATGGCAGGAAACCTCGAGGACGAACAGCAAAAAGATAGATCGGTCAGACTTGCGACATTACCGAATTGCCATTGGGCATAACTGTGTGGGTTGCGTAAGATCACGGTGAAGATTTTCTTGCAAAATTATCCTTATTTATTATCTGTTATACGTTTTATTTAATCATTTTGTACACATGTAGAAAAAATAGACGCCCAGCTGAATAATACCATGCGAATGATTGGTGGTGTTGTCAGATTAGTCCCCACCAGAAGGTTATTTGTCCTAAGCCACATCCCACCTCCTCAGCTGCGTCCAACAAGTGCTCTTATAAAGTAGTAAAAAAAGATCATGGGCAATAGAAACCTACAAATTCTCCAATTTATGAAAGACGACAACCATAATCGACTCTACTCTAGATGACCATCGACAAAAATGGCAGAAACGGTTATGGAAGGTGAGTTTAACTTCACTAACGTATGGACTCAAGAATGGACCGCACAACAAAATGATAACATGCCATATATCACTAACGAGCCATCAGGCTTCGATTTACCACGTAAAACACGATCCACGCTAAATTAATTGGAATTAAAACCCAACATGGCAGGTGTGCATATTCTCTACACTGTTAGGGCAAGCAGCTGTCTCCACTTTGTCTCACTCCACTCACTGTCAGCACTCCAGCTGTCTCCACCACGGCGGAGAACCCCAAACCATCAGGCACATCATAGAAGAATGTCCCACGAGATAATATAATGTCAGGCTCCAGGATTTTCTGCTGACGACTCCAAAAACCGAAAAACCGAACAAAAGGAGAATCGATATTTAATACCATGAACAAGTTTTTTTTAAGAGAAAGAAATTCCTATTTGTAATATTTTGTCAGTTGGTACTCATGGTGCTCCAGCAATGACGGGGCGTCATTGGGTGTGTTTATATTTTAACAGTGTGTCTGCAGCCATACGATAAATAAATAAATACATTTTGTATTATGCCAAAATACTTGTTCTTGACTTGTTCTCGGGCGCTATGGCTGTAATCGGTGTGGATGTTTGTGAATGTTTCCAGGCAAGAGTGTTAATTCTGACAAATTACCTGTCAGTCACGCCAGTTCGAGGCTGGGTCAGGTCGGATGTTTTCTGAGAGATATCTTACGTTGGTTACCTGCCAGTCGGTGGGCACCTTGAGAGACTTATGGTTAAGCACCAAATCCTAGGAGGTACTAACCCGGGTTGTTGATAGCTGATTATGGTGGTTTGGAACCCTTGTTAATCCTCATACTTAATATTAAAAGAATTAAAATTTATTAGCCAACAAAATGTAACATATTTAATGTTATATGTTCAAAGTCCACAGTATATGTTCACATAAATCAAGCGTTTATAAATAATATTCCACTTAGTATTACTATTTTATAACATTAAAAGAATTCTTGTCATAATTAAATGGGATTTTTAAACAATCTCGTCATTATTTAGTTTGAGAACTGGTTTTGAATATAACCGTTATACAGGGAACCCTACAAACTAAACCATAGGCTAACTCAGCCTGAAGATCTGAAAAAAAATATTGTAGAACATATACTAGGATAGAATCAGCTATTTTTTTAAATGAAATATTGTTATTTTGATCAACAATCCATTTAATTTTCAACGTAATCTCCTTTTAGCTCTTCAACCAATGATTTTCAACCTTTTCTGTGCTGTGCATTGTCGTGGTGGAAAGACAAAACTGTCACTGTTTTGATTACTAGGCGGAAAAAATCATCCACATTCTAAGACTGATTTCGATCTTTAAGAACTAAGTAATCGCCGACCGCTGTTTCATTCTGTTTTAGGCTGACCCGTAGGCCCTGACCTTTGTAAGATTAATTTACCCCGAAACGGGTCCTGACTTTTCCCTTTTTTGAGGTACTCTTACCCCTGGAGGGTCGAACTTTTCCCGGAGGGTCCGGTTCGACATTGTTCGAATTGGGTTTTCAGCGAAGACCAGAAAAACTTCGCGAAGGTTAATTAGAAAATGTCGACTAAGTCACATCGGAAATTCGATTTATCCGCGTCCAAATGCCGGGCCAACGACCGCGAAAGCCGAAGGTCCGCCATCGGTAAACGGGAAATCTGGGTTTAGAAGGCGGTACTTGCTGGAACTTATGCAGACCGGAAAACCCGAGACGTTCGGGTTCCATAGGTCTGCTGTCCGGAAATTATGACGAAGTAAATGGACTTAGATTTGTAGCCCTCCAAGGGAGTTTTGGAGGGCGTCAGTCAGTTGCGCCTGAAATTGGCCAACAAGCTGACTTATTAATTGCCCCACAAGTTCGGAGAGGAACTGTTTGGGATGAACCGTGTTCCTCTGGGACCCCCACACGAAGGTTGGAGGGGGAATCTTTTTATTGGTTTTTGGACCTGAAAAGGCCCTGTTGGTCTTAAATTGTGTTGATTTGTTTGTCGAATTTTCTGGACGCGCTGGACAGCCTTGGAAGCTCTCTGTATGCTCGCCACCGCAGTTGCAGCACGTCGCTTTGGTCTTCTTATCCTTTTTGCAGTCTCGGGAGTGATGTTGTTGCCCACACTTGACGCAGACGGGATCTGCGTGGCACTTCTTAGCCGAATGACCGAATTGTTGGCAGTTAAAGCACTGCACAACTTGGCCATTCGACTTCTGACTTTGAACCTTGATCTCCTGGTTGAACAATGTCTTCAGATCGAATATCTTCTTCTCCTCTTTTGGTAGTATTACTTGGACGAGGGCCATCGGAGAATCTTTGGCTGTCTTCCATCTTTCCACATGGACTGGGTGATAGCCCATGTCTTTTAGTTCTTTGGCTATGTCCGCCGCTGGGATGGGTTCAACCACTCCTCTCATAACCACCCGAAGATTACGTTCTTCAGGTGTACAAAAGGAGTGGTACTTGTAGCCACGCTGCAAATACTCGCTTTTGTCCCTTATGACGATCGGCGGAATTTTGGCACTTTGTGGAGGTCCTTGCGAAGCCTTTTTGGGGGGGTTCCTTCTTTGTTTCCGGCTGTTTCGGAGCGGGTTTCTTGAACACAGGGGTTTTTGCGTCCCCTTCAGTAGCAGGCTTTTTCAGAGGTGGAAAATCCTCCTTTTGGGCCATGGCTGCACGTTTATTCTTCTTCTTTTTCGGGAACCGGAAGCTATCTTCCGATTCGGAGGCAGAAGTCCAACCGACTTCCGACAAATCGATGTCGGAGCCGTAGAAAGGATGTCAATGTCGGCGGTTTCTTTTCCTTTTTTTTCACTACCCATCGCCTTGGAAAAGGCGTCGGGTTTAGCTGAAACCGTGCTTTGATTCTTCTTTAACTGAAGATTCTCTGCTTTTAGTTTTTCCAAGTCCTCGGATATGAACTGATTCTCACTTCGGAGATCGTTTAGCTCCCCGGTGGCCAATTTGGTCATCTCTGAGATATAACGTAGCTGACCCTCCAGATCAGCAATACGTTTATCTTTTTCCTCAATTGAGCGTTGAAGCGATTCGAACGCCTCGCGAGTTATGGTGAACCCCGTAAGGTCCGCCATCACTGCTTCGGTTAATTCACGTTACACAAATTATCACTAAACGTTTACAAACGATTGCGCAATATTGCGCAACCTTGCCACACCTAACTGGTTATAACCTCACTTTGATGCTCTACAGAATACGTGTGCACTCTGTGATGGCATTGACCAGACTGAGATGCTAAGTAATCGCCTCAGATCCAGTCGTCTTTAATTTCGAAAATCGGACAATATAGGTGAACTTTATACGGTAACGGCACCTACTGACCGGAATGCTATTATCGTATTTCGACCTATACCACTAGGTGGTGTTACCGTATAACGTTCACCTATATTGTTTGATTTTCGGAATTAAAGACGACTAGAGACTCGATTACTTTGTCTGGGCCAACTAGAAGCCCCTCCCGAGAAACCCCTCCTGGGGTCAATCTAACGATATAAAATTACTTTTTTAAAGTTTCGACGCACGTTTTGCTAACCATGTTAGCATCATCATGAGATGCTTTAATTAATTTGAGATTAAATCATCTCCTGATAACATCGCTAACGAAACGTGCGTCGAGAACTTTGAAAAAATTATTCGGTGTTTAGTGGCAAATCTCTTTGAGTTTAGCGTTTCACATAGAAGGTCCCAATAGAAAAATTGAATGTTGAAAATTCATTAAATTTCGTATTCTCGGTGGTTTTAAGTACGGCGAAAGAAGGCCTTAATTTGAAGAAAAGTATGCTTTACATTTGTTGGAATTGGAAGAAACCCAGACACTTTCAGCTTCTTCCGCGCAATAAAACCGCCAACTCTGACCTCTACTGTTCACAGTTATATCAGCTGAAGGTAGCAATTAAAGAAAACTGGCCAGAGTTAGCAAACAGGAAAGTTATCGTATATTATCATAACAATGCACGGCCGAACGTTTCAATCAGGACACGGCAAAAATTGGGATATTTTGCCGTATCCACCTTACTCACCGGACATCGCATCCTCGTATTCGACTCCCTCTAAAATTGTGCGAAAGAAGAAGTGAAGATGCTAAAAGGCATTATGGACTTACCATTACGTTGACAAAAAGTTGTAAATAATAATTGTAATTACGTAATAGAATAAATAAATATTTACATAAACTTTCTCTTTGTCTTGAAAATATCCCTACGAACTTTCCGGACAACCCGATAATTTGACAACAGCTTTATATTTTCTTTTCCGAAAAAATAATAAAAAAGGGAGATTAAACACATGTAACGTTCATATTTTATTATTATTTATGTGTTTTGTTGAAAAGCAATTGTAACAAAAGCTGGCTTTCTCTAATTTTAGTCAGGCATTGTCTGTCGCAGAATGTAACGACAACGCTAAAACGTCACAGTTTATACGCCACAACCGTTACGACAGCGCCTTGGTCCGATACCCTACTTTTGCGTACTACGTCGCGTAAATGGGGGTAAAACGGACGGTAGACTCGTTCCGGCCTGGACGATTGACGTAGGCCAGGGCATCGCACTGGCTTGGCCTGGCTCGTATTCGTTCCGAAACGCAGCGCTTGGTGATTTCAAAAACAGTTCGTTTCAACGGGTTTTTATTAAGAATTTTGCGAAATATCAGTACATTTTACGATAAGCGAGACCGAATGAAATGAATATTTTAAGAAACGATTACATTTTTCTAAGAATGAACGTTTGGATTACATGTGATCGTTCAGAGTATTTTACGTTTTATCATTCAGTTCACTTACAGGATTCTTTTTATACCATAGACTCTTACTCTCGTGAACAGAAGCCAAATGGAGTTTTAATTGTTTTTGATAATATTCTACATTTTTCCTTCTAACTAATTTTTTGTAAATTCAGAAATAAACATGATTATCTTCTATTGGAATTAGTTTTTTATTTTAGTACTTTCAAAGTTATTGTTTTAATGCACAGTAGGCGTTTCCATATCTATTTTGAGATGTATTTCTAAGTAAAGGGTGCCCCAATAGGTATTTCGGGGTAAAATCCCGATTAGCACCGTTTTCAACGACTCAGCCTAAAAACTTTATAACCTCCAAACAACGGGCATCGGCGGATTTTCTATTCTATTCGCGGATGCTAATTTTATTTTTGATGAAATTAGAAGTGATGTAGAATATTGCAATAAAATTATGTAGAATATTGCAATAAAATAAGAACTCGGTTTTCTTCAAATTTTGTTTTATTTCAAATAATTGTTTGTTTTATTTCAATAATTTCAAAATAAAACTAATGTTTTATTTTGAAATTATTTAATTTTTCAAATTTACGTTTAAAAGTTTACCGAGATTCAATTGATTTAAGTCCATTTATTATTTTACATGTTTATGACACAAAAATGCTTAATATATTCAGAAATATTGATAAATACACAATAAATTTCGGATTAAATCAAAAGTAAACATAATATTACTTTAAACTTTGAATTCTAATGCACAATTTTAAAGAGTTACATAGCGAGAACATTTAAAATGTTCGTTTTTGTCTCTTAGATTTAGTAACGTATTACTGATAATATTGAAAGACTGCTTTCAATCAGCAATTATCTCTGATATTGAAAATTATCAATTATCCTATTGGGACCTTTGATGTGAAACATTGACCTCAAAAACAGAGCCTTCGTTTAATCTTAGTAACTGACGTGACTAATGATTTATATAACTTAGAACCTTTCATTTTTTTTGTTAAATTATTTAAAGGTGGTAACATTTGTCACCAAAAATATTATTTAAATTTCCCCTAGATCTGTCATAAAACAACGTGTAAGATCATTATTAGTTTCTTTGCTTCCTAAATCACAAACATGTTTTAGAAGCCCCTCTTAAACATAATTCATTATTTAAAAGAAATAATTTTTATTGTTTGCATTTCATCAACAGTATTTTCCATAAAAAATCTACATGTACTTCTCTTCTTTTTTTTATTTATGGCATGTGGTTTGATGTAGTTAATTTAACATTTTTTTTACTGTAGGTTCAAAATATGGTAGGACTGGTCAAATATTATGTTTATTTTTGTTATTGGTGTGTATATAATTCAAACAAAAAAAACTATATAAAAAAACTGAAAAAAAAACAATAAACTTACGATGGTGGTCCCAGAAGTACCCGACCTGACCACCTGTATACATTGTGGTTGTTATTTGAAAAGGACTATGATAGAAAGTGCCGATCTTATAAAGCTTAAGTTTAAAGTTTGATGACGCTACATTATTTAGAATTTGTTTGGCAGCCATTAATAGTGAACGTTCTCAGTGAATTTATAAACATGGAATAATTGGTCATCGTTATGTGATAGAATACTTTCATTTGAAAGGTCTCAGTCTAACCGATATCAAATAGGACCTAATTTCTACTCTGGGGAAATCTACTCTTTCATTTTCAACAGTAAAATATTGGACGGTAGAGTTTAAACGAGATCGTACAAGCTGTCAAGGCGAACATCGCGGCGGTCGACCAAATGAGGTGACCACACCAGAAATGGTGAAGAAAATCCACAAAAAGGTATTGGGTGACCGTCGTCTGAAAGGGCGCGAGTTCGACCGTCGTCTGAAAGGGGGCGAGTGAAAAGTTCGAATTGCTTCTTCACATACCCTATTCGCCAGACTTAGCCCCATCGCATTATTTTCTGTTTTCAAACTTGAAAAAATGGTTCGGTGGTAAAAGATATGCCAACAATGAAGAGGTGGAATCTGCGGTAGATGGCTATTTTGAGCAGCTTGACGATTCTCACTATATATAACAGGGAATCAAAGCTACTGAATATCGCTGGGAAAAGTGTACCGAGCTAAAAGGAGGCTATGTAGAGAAATAAAGATATTTTTTGCCAAATTTATTGTTTTCTTTGTTGGGTCGGGTACTTCTGGGCCTACCCTCGTATACCGTAGTTTAAGAAAATTATTGATTTCGCGTGAATTATTAACAACATTATCGATAGATATCTTTTCTTCTTTAATCGGAATGGAATAATATCGTGATGATGTTAACATGGTTAGAGAAAGGCACGTTGATAAGTTTAAAAAAAGTGATTTGGTGTTTAGTGATGATTTAGGAGTTTACCATAGTCTATGATTTTCACCATCTTAAAATCTGTTAGGAGGAAAAGAGTTTTGCTTTACGCCTTTCTGAGAGTAAATGGGGAAACGGGTCGATTCAGTGAGTTCAAAGCTCTAGAATAAATTCCATTCCGTATTCAATACGTCACTCGTTTTGTTGTCGGATATCATCAGTATATACAAACACTTGCTTTTTTGTTGAATATTACATTTAAATGATATTGTCGAATTTTAACAGCAGTCCGAACATTATTTGCGGCGATCTCTAAATGTAAGACATCGTTGGTAGAGAAATCCGGCCAACGACGCGCATTGTAGGCCGGTTCAACGCACCCGCATCACCGTGTTCCGCCGGGGTAGGTCAGGTCCAGTCGTGATGCGGCGGCCGGGCGCGGAGCAGGCTGTCTGAGCCACCGGGCCGAAATGGGCGTGTTGCAGGTAGTGTTGGAAACAAGGCGTGTGTTGAGTTGCCTAGTGTTTAATTACAATTTTTCTTTCGATAAATATATCGTTGTTCAAATTGTAGAAATATATAATTTTGTATATAAAAACCTATAAAATTTCAGTTTTAAGATTCGCCCGACACAATGTGCTTTCTTTATTCCGTAATTTTTACAGTTTTAACGACGATATTTAACTGTAGACAATATATTCGATTTCTTGCATCATTTTATATTGGTTTGATGTATCAAGATGTTATTGTTACAAGAAATTTGATATTTGTAGTATCGATGTGTTCATTGTTTAACATTTATTTAACTAAATTCAAAGAAAAAAATTTCTTTTGCATAAAATTTGATGTTAATGAATCAAATTGAAAAACTACATAATTTTCCGGTGCATGATTATTTATGGTTTTTTTTTCCTTGTTTTAATACAATTTTAACTATTCCGAAGATTTAGGCGAATGTTGAGTTTTCGATAAATGTAGCGTAAACAATAAAGGTGGGGCTTTCTAATTTATTTCGAGGTCATAGTTAAACCATGCAATCTGTCAATTCCTTTTACAAATTCTCGGTTGGACTAGATGTTCTTGTAGGGTTTTTAATTACAAGAAAATATTCAATTGAAGTATTTATTACGACTGATGGGTTATTTTTATAAATATAATTTGAACTGCAAGAAGTTGGGGTTTTTGTTCTTAGTTAAGGTAGATCAATCAATTTTTACTTTACCGGATATTCCTCTTCAATATTTACAACAAACAATATTTTTCTTTAAATAAAATTAGGAAAATACAGTGTACCATTTAATTATAAAAATATTGATGATTAAATTTCATGCTTTATTTTATATTGGTTTGATGTATCAAGATGTTATTGCAAAAATAAATTTGGCATTTGTTATATGGATGTGTTCATTGTTTAATTAAACTAAATTTAAAGAAAAACTTTATTTTTCATCAAGTTTGGGACTAATGAGTCAGAGTAAATTGAAGAACTACACAATTTCCGGGTGCACTAATGTATTTTTGTTTTTTTTTCCTTGTTTTATTACAATTTAAACTATTCAGAAAATTCCGCTTTCTAATTTAGATTGAGGTCATACTTAAACCATACAACCTGTCAATTCCTTCTCTGTTCGACTAGATGTTCTTGTAGGGTTTTTTGAATTACAAGCAAATATGCAATTGATGCATTTATTAGGTCTCATGGGTATTTTTATGAATATAGTTTTAACCGCAAAAAGTTGGGGATTTTTACTATAAATTATGGTTGAACTGTCAATTTTTACCACATGATATTCCTCTACAACATTTACAATAAATAACTATATTTTTCTTTAATTAAAATTTTAAAAATACAGAGTAACATTTAATTATAAAAATATTGATGATTAAATTTCTTGTACCATTTTATATTAGTGTGATTAATCAAGATTTTATTCTTATAAGAAATTTAGTATCTGTAGTATGGATCTGCTGAATTCAAAGTAAAAGTACATTTTAGCATAAAATTTGATGTAAATGAATCCGAGTAAATCTAACTACATAATTTTCCGGTGCATATTTATATTTATATTTTTTTTCCTTGTTTTAATACAATTTTAACTTTTCCGAAGATTAAGACAAATGGTGCTGAGATTTACATAAATGCAATGTAAACAAGAAAGGTGGGGCTTTCTAATTTAGATCGAGGTCATACTTAAACCATGCAATCTCAATTTCTTTTACACATTTTTGGTTCCACCAGATGTTTTTTTAGTGTTTTCAGTTGCAAATAAATGCTCAATTGTTACATTCATTACGGCTGATGGGACATTTTTATGAATGTAGTTTTAACCATAAGAATATTGGGATTTTTACTTTAAGTTATGTTAACTCTGTGAATTATTACAGGATTTTCTCTTCAATATTTACAATAAACTATCCTTTTCTTTAATTAAAATTTGAAAAATATCGAGTAACATTTATTTATAAAAATATTGATGATTAAACTTCTTGCATAATTTTATATTGGTTTGATGTATACATATTTTGTTACAATAAATTTTGTATTTGTAGCATGAATGTGTTGTGTAATTCATTTAACTAAATTCAAAAAAAAACTTTATATTTGCATAGAATTTGATGTTAATCAATCAAAGTAAATTGATTAACATTAACACATTAAATTGATTGACATTAACTACATAATTTTCCTGTGCATGCTTGTATATTTTTTTTTGTTTTAATACAATTTTAACTATTCCGAAGATTCAGGCGAATGATCAGACAATTTTTTTACAAATTCTTGTTTCGACCAGATAGTATTTTGAATTGCAAATAGTACCAAGCAAGGAGTACCATTTAATTAAAAAAATATTAATTCATACATTTTCTTCATCGTTTTATATTGGTTTAATGACTCAAGATTTTATTGTTGCAAAAATTGTGATATTTGCAGTGTGGATGTGTTCATTGTTTACAATTTATTTAACTAAATTCAAAGAAAAACTTTGTTTTGTGTCAAATTAGATGTTAATGAGTAAATTGAAGAGTTACATAATTTTCCGGTGCATAATTTCCATTTATATTTTTTCCTTGTTTTAATACAATTTTAACTATTTCGAAGATTCAGGCTAATAGTGCCACCCGACAATTCTTTTACAAATATTCGATTTACCCAAATGTTCTTGTAGCAAGTACATGGCCAATTACCACATTTATAACAGCTGATAGGATATTTCTGAATGTAGTTTTAACCGTAAGAACATGGGGAATTTTACTTCAAGTTAAGGTAGATTTGTCAATGATTATTAGATGATTTGATCTACAATTTCACAATAAACTGAATGTTTCTTTGATTAAAATTAAGAAAATAAAGAGTACCATTTAATTATAATATAATAGACAATTACGTTAGTTTATCTGCATATTGATATTGCACTACAAAATTTTTTGCTGGATAATTGTCCAGTTATTGTTGGCCATTTATGTTTTAATAAAATCTTAACAAAGGCGGGTTTTTTTGATAGGAATGAAAGTCGTAGTAAGAGCAGGCAACCTGTCACACATATTTCTAACAAGATCTTAGAATCAAGCTATATGTCAAATTTTATTATAAAGCTTATATTGAAATTGCCTACCCCAATTGGGGATCGTTATAACAGTGACATACTTAACTGAAAATATAAACTGTCTTTTAATTGATAACTTCTTTTATATATTTTCAATATGTTAAAAT
This sequence comes from Cosmopolites sordidus, assembly GCA_031761425.1. Classification (NCBI taxonomy): domain Eukaryota; kingdom Metazoa; phylum Arthropoda; class Insecta; order Coleoptera; family Curculionidae; genus Cosmopolites; species Cosmopolites sordidus. Next base: position 281,530 of record JARFXV010000830.1, read on the forward strand.
CTTATGATAATGATAATCTTATAATAATTGCATTTTGGAAATGTTTTTCAAAATGTTGATTGTTTCACATGAAAGGTATGCTGTGGTGCCATCTTGTTGGAACCACACCGTTGACTGTATCTACATTTTCACTATCGTTTTCAAAACTTTTGCAACCTTTGTCAAGGGCGCAGGTGCTCAGGTGGTTTAATACATTCTCAAAAGGCCGAGAGTTAATTGAAAATGAACTTCGTAGTTTAAGGACTTGACTTATGTATTCATTTATAACATTTTAACTAATTTCAACAACAATTTTATCATTCAATGTGCCTTGCCATCCAGCGATTTCAATTAACGAGTTTTTGGCAACGAAAAACATCACTGTGGCACCGCAGCCTTCTTATTCACCAGACCTGAGTCCTTGTGACTTTTTTTTTATACCAAGATTAAAAAGGCAGTAACCGGCCAGCTGAAGGCGACTCCGGTATCTGAGGTTCAGCACTACTATGAAGAGTGAGTAAACCGTCCCCAGCGCTGCAGTAGCTTTCCAATGCAACTACTCTGATGGAGACCATGAATAATTATAATTTCAATTGAACAAACTGAAATTCTAAAAACCTGTCTCATTACTATTTTTGCACATATCGTAGGTGTTTCTACATGTGATCCACGATGTTTTAATACATTTACAGTGTGTTTTCAGTATTTTTATAAATCTATGGTCGTTCCATGACAAGAAACTGACCAGTTCATAACAAGACACAAGCGTGACTCATAACTCATAAAAGTACGGGAGCATCGATGAGGGCACGTAAGAGAATTTTGGGCTTACAATGTGCAGATTGAATAAAGGAATTTGATATATTGTGGGGAAAAATTCAAAAGCAAGTTATCGGGAAATCACACGTTAGATGCAAGTAAAAATAGGCAGCGACTAGATTAAAAAGAAATATAAACCTTAGGAAGGCGATCTTATATAAATATTTTTTAATGATTTTGATTTTGGTGTTAAAAAGACTTTATAATGAGTTTTCCAGTAACACCAAGTGGAATTTAAATTTTCCGTGCAGTTCTGACTTGATGATGATGCAAGCTTGGTTAGCAAAATGCGCGTCGAGTAATTTCAATGCCATTTGGTCTGAGTAGAAAACTATATTTATTTCATTATTTATTACTTATTATTATATACTTTTATTTGTTTTTGTATAGCTACTGTTTAGTTAGCTCTGTTTTTTAGTTTGCACGAATGGTAGCAAAAATGGTTTTAATTGTAATTTCTTGTTAAAGAAAATCTCGTAATAGCTTATTTGATATCTGCATGGAATGCACAGATTATTTACATATTTTTTTTGGATTTTCCGAATAGGTTCTTTTATTAGCAGGATTTGAAATAGATTTAATGATATAAATAATAATTTCCTTTTAATTTTTTTCGAAAAGTCATAATCCGTTTTTGAAGGTGAAACTAACATTAACTCACACAGTATACTGAATACGACAGCGCTCTTTAACTCTTTAACCCTCCTGTGGGCGCTCTGGCCGTCGTTACACCGCATGTTTTAGTGTTCTGATCACACCCGCTGAGATATTGTCAAATCAAGATGTGAGCAAGTGATATCAATATCATTTTTGTATTTTCAGTTTACAGTTTATCAATAAGACAGGTCGATATGATTTTTGTAACATTGTATTTTGTTAACATTGCTCCTATATATCATGGATGTTTGGGGGGAACAGTGGGATGTTTGAGGGGATTTAAGACTGAGAGATATATAGCAGGACATTAATGAGGTTTTACATAGTATTGCTGTTTTGTATCTGTGGAACAGTAGAGCAACACAGTAAGAAAAACTGGCCTCATAGAACTTCTTTTGAACCTGGTACTAACATAAAATACATAAAATATGCCCCTCTTGTTAACCCAAAAAAGGTGCTTCTTCCGTCTGTCCATATTGAGCTTGGACTCATTTACACTTATTTTCATCAATGTTACCTCAAAAAAGTTTAAATTTGTCGACCTGTGTAATTTAATTTTATTTGTTGTAAATCTGTCATGAATGTGGATTACAATCATACCGTGGTGTAAACACGATAGACCAAATGTGCTATGGTCTACTGCCGGAATCACAAAGAGGTGATATCTTGTACTTTTTTAACATAGCCGACATCAAAATATGACTATTTTAAATTGTATCAATTCTGCCTATGCATATAAACGGTGGATATTTCTAAAAAATCTCGCTCGAGTATCACGTAAGACGAAGATGAAAGAACGAACTAAACTCGTTTTCAAAGAATATTCAGGTTTTGTTACTAGAGGTAGATAGGTTGAAGTGTCATGAATAAATAAAAGAAAACATTTGTTGTATTTGTGGAAAACATAAAAATAATCGAACAAATAATTTGTGCCAAGAATGCAATAAAAATGCTTGTAAAAAACATAGTGTCGGAGTTTCAAGATGTGTTAGCTCCAAAGAGTTATCCGCGAAGACAAATAGTAAATTTAACTCATCATTTTCTTTTAATGTTATCTTTTTTCCTACTTATTCAATAATAAAAATATTTTTAAAAATAAAGTAACATATTTTAACTTATGATACAAAATGATTCAAACCGAAACTAATCAACAAAAAAATCTTTGCGATGAAATAGCCGCATGGAGGCTCCATGGTAGGGTTAAAAAACGTAGTAGAAAATCCAAATTATTAGTTTCTTACACGACTACGTTGATATACATTCTGTGTAAAAAGTATTTGGAATTGTTAAATCAAAACACAAGAAATTAATTTATTCAAATAAGCAAAGATTAATATCTAAAAATGTCCACTATATTTAAAATTGTATGCATAACAATTTGTTTAGACACGTAGTTTGTGTTTGAAAAAGGCACTGTGTGTCGAAACAATTGTTATACATACAATTTTAAATATAGTGGAAAATTTTAGATATTAATCTTTGCTTATTTAGTTAAAATGAATTTCTATCAAGTATCCACTACCTCAGTTAAATTTAATTTATTCATCAACATTTATTTTGTTGCCTTCAAAGTAGGTCCCATTGAGTGCAATATAACTAGCCCACCGCTTGACCCAATCCTCCATACATTGTTTGTAAGCCGATTAAAGTATGGTCTTCATCTCCTTCAGCGAATTTTCTGTTATGGCCTCAATTGATTTCCTTCCGCCTTCCTCGAAGTGGTAATTTTAGCTTCGGGGACAAGAAAAAGTCAAACGGTGTCATATCAGGCAAGTACTGTGCTTGGTCTATGGTGCAAGATCTATGAATTGTCCTTTCGCAAATCTGGTCCTTTTGCCGGATATTCTCGCGCAAACTCCTCAGGAAGAAATTCGGATGCACCTTATGACGGTAATCGAAGAAAACCGTCAGCATGACCTTGATTTTTTCGGCTCGTTTTTATTCCGAAGACTATTGGCTTGTTTACATGTCGTACTTGTAAACCCATGTCTCGCTGCCCGTTACGATGCGTTTCATAAAGGTTGGGTCCATAGAAACTCGGGAAATCATGTCTTCAGGACGATGATCTTTTTGGACAAAATTAAGCGCTTTTGGAACCAGTCGTGTGGCGACGCGTTTCATGGCCAAAATATCAGTCATAATTTTATGAACGGACTTAAAAGATATGCTCACTTCTTGAGCTAACTTCCTAAGACTCATACGACGATTTTTCGAGCATCAGCTTCTTGATTTTGTCGATGTTTTTGTCATTCGTAATCGTTGAGGGTCGAGAGGCACCTCTCTTGAACGGTTTATACCATGCATAGGGTTGTGTTTTTGATGTTCACGATTCACTGCAGGTCTTCTGTAACATTTCCAGTGATTCGGCTCACGGCTTGACGTCGACTAACAAAACCACCTGATGTAAGCAAACTAGTTGACCTATCGCACTCAAATTGGACATCGTAACTAGGTACAGTGGTACCATCTTACAACAGAAAAAAAAACTTAAAGAATATTTTACACGGGCTTTTTACACAGAATATATTACTATGATCAAAAAAGGTGACTTTTTAAATAAAATATAAATTATTTATTTATTCTCTCAAATAGCTTCTATGCACTCATAACGGCGTCTACGAACTGATTTCTTTAACGAATAGTTATTAAGGTATGCGATGCATTATGGTGATACTAAAACTATGACTGGTTTTGCCTCTAACGCTCAATCTGTGATTGAATGAATAAAATAATTCCCAGTCTACCCACTGCTGGACAAAGGACCCTTTGGCTCCTTCCGCCCTTCTTTGTTTTAGGCAGGTTGAATCCAGCCTTTTCCCCGCTACTTGCTCTATGTCACTTGTCCATATTTTCTGCGATCTCCCTCTGCTTCATGGAGTACATGTAGCAAACGATTTGGCTACATGTTCAACCCATTGCTACTTCATTCTTAGCACCTTCTCGTTTATAACTGTTACTTTTGTGTTTTGCATAATATGTTCATGTGGAATTTTCTCGCGGGGACTACCAACCATGGCTCTTTGTATACCACTTAGTTTTATCATAATCTTCTTCGTCAATGTCATCGTCTCTAAATTATATCTGGTAATCGGGAGTATACATGTTTCGTTTTAGGCTTAAATTTATATTTTAGTTCATTAAACAGCTGAGTTTCACAAAGGCTACCCAGCTTAAGCTTATACGACGGGATATCGGCGACGACTCGACGGTTTGGTTTTCCTTTCCAAACTTAATTTTATGTCCTAAGTATACATATTCCTCCACTACTTCAACGTTGTTGTCATCTATGGCAATATTGTCTTTTAAGGGACATCTTCAGCTGCTTCTCTACCATCACTTTTTGCCGTTGCCATTATTTTCTCGAGAAATTTTTCCATTTAGAAAAATCACAAAAATCAATCAACAATTAAGACACATCCACCACAACCATTCATACAACCGTCTGAAAAAATTGATTTTTTTTTATGTGAAAACAATGTAAAATTAGGATCTAAAACAAATAAATAGTCTCTAATCAAAAATTGCAAAAACAAAATAAGCAAGAAAGATCTTTTAATCGGGAATATATCAAGTATATTGTGGCTCATGTTTGAAATCGTATATATGATAAACAAGCAAATCTACCAAGAAAATAATAAAATAACACGAAATAAGTTTTCTAAATCAAAAACATAATTGCAATGCCTCACATCTGCAAAATGAAAATAATTGTTTTAGCAATGATTTCAAAATACTACATGTACGAAACAAAATCGAAAACTCAACCATCTGGAGAGTTTGGAAATAAACCGTTTAGAATGACTAAATAGACCTGAACAAATCGTATTTATTGAATTTCTATAGGCAAGAAATATCGAAAATATTTATTTCTGACGAAGCTACGGTGCTGCCAAATGAGTCTAACATTAATAATAAATCAAGGACATCATATATCAAGGACAGTCATACCATCTTAAAAAAGAAATGGTTGTATCGGTATGTAAAGCGCGTGGATTTTTAAAACAAATGTTACTTTTTGATCATAGTAGTATGAAAATAAACATTTCCTAGTTGGCGTATGAATCACGGTAGGTTATCGTTTAATTCTTATCCTAATATTATGTTGGTTTCTATAACAGGACGCGCGCGGCAAGCGACCCTTCAAGCTATGGGACGGGCAGCGTAGCGTGCGCAAGGGGCTGGTGGTGGGCAGCCTCGAAGAGTTGGTGGCGCGTGGTCGAGATAAGTTGGGCGTCGCCGCGTCCGAACCGGTGCGACTGGTCTTAGAATCGGACGGCACGCAGGTGGAGGACGCCGAATATTTCCGGACGTTGCCGCCCAACAGTGTACTGTTATTGCTACGCCCAGGAGAGCGGTGGTTGCCGGCGGGAGTTGATGTTATTCGTGCAGGTCAGTACCCTCTTCTCGATTCTATATATTTTTTATTGTTATTCTGCTTTCTCCACTGGCAAAAAATAAGACTGTCATATTTGTTCCAGTAGTTTCGGCCATTCCCCGCATCGTGTGCGAAACAATCAATGCGTTGGAACTACAGGATGAAACACCTTCATGGAAAATCATGGACAACAAGGTAATGGTATGGTATATTACTTACGTGTCAAATATGAAGAAGTAACTACTTATTTTATGTGAAATATCATTTAATTGTACATGGAATACATCCATCGGTTGGGCGATTATGTGCACCATGAAAGACTAAAATTTGGCGCACTAATTTTTCATAATAAATTTGCAATAAATTTACATAAACAATTTGCAAGCGTTACGCTGATTGTTAACCTTTACCTGATGATTTACCAGACATGATGACATTTTCCCTGATGATTTAATAGCGATCCCTATCGGAAGTTCGGACACACTAAAAAAATCACCCTTTATACTATAAATATACACATTTAGAGTTTAGGGATTTAAATTTCAATCTCTAATAGACATTACAGATTTAAATGGCAAATAGGTTTATTTTTGAATGTAGTTTCCTTTTAGTTCCTTTTAGCTTCGTCAACGGTTTTCCCCCTTTTTTGTTAGTTCCAAAATGTACGACTTATCGATCACTACAAAATCGTTCTCTGTTTCGACGATGATCTCTTCATTTGATTTGAAGTTCCTTCCTGCCAGCCATTCTTTCTTGTCTGGAAAGAGAAAAAATCGGAGGGGGTTAAGTTAGGGGAACAGGATGGATGCGATCAATTCGTAGCGTAACTTGCCATTTTTGTTGTTGCAATGGCGGACGAATGGGGACGAATGAAGGCGTCTTTTTTTATCAACTCTTCGTGAAATTTAATCAGTAATGCAGCATAATATTTACCTGTGATCGCCTTTCCCTTTTCCAAGTAATTTTGAATCGATTTTCCCTTTTTCTTCCTTGTGAATTCCAGAAAACAGCGGACATAACCTTTCCGACAGAAACATCTTTGTCTTCATTAAGTCAATATTTTGACCCTTTTTCATTTCTGGTATATGTGACTCCAGGTTTCACTAAAGTATCAAATTGCTGGCAGCATCAACAGTTAGAAAGTCCTTTGCATTGCCTGCTAGTCGATTCCGTTTTTGGTTCGCGGTGAGTATGGCCCTGATAGCCTCGCCTTTCTCATACCCATTCTCGACTAGAATGTTTCATACACGTTCATCCGAGGTATTTATCATCTCAACAATCTCTTTAATCTTCACTCTGCGATCGACCAACATAATGTGGATTTTATTGGTCATTTCTTCAGTAGTGACGTCAACGGGCCGTCCTTGGCGCAGAGCGTCATTCATGATGTTTCTTCTCTAAACTCCCGTATTCCAAATTATTTTCCCAATGCTTTTGTCAGTTATAGTTTACAGTTTATATAATACCATTGTATTATCTTTCCCTTTCACTCTTTATTTTATTCGCCACACTATATACAGTAGGGGTCATAAAAAACGGGACAGTCTGAAAGTTGAAATATAATTCTTTATAAAATTGGCATCATGTATTTTCTTTGCTGGTTCTTTTTTTTTGTTTGGAAATTTTTTTCTTTATTCGATGTTTTAATCGTTTTTTTATTTGAATGAGTCAAAAAAATGTTATCTGGTTTTTTGTAAAATATGCCAGAAATTGAGGGGGTCATAAAAAACGGGACACTTGTAAAACATTTTATTAACTTGAACAAAAAGAGCAACATTTGAACATTAATATTTCGTACAATAACCTGTGGCTTTAATCACGGCCTCACATCTATGCGGCATGGAATCGACTAAATTAACCAAAATGTCCAATGGAAGCCGATTCCACTCTTGTTGCAACGCCTCTATTAACTGATCAGTTTTGGAGAACGTGCGCGTACGAATTCGTAATTAATTAGCAATGACCCCAGAGGGCTCAATAGGATTCAAATCAGGATGTTGGGAAGGCCACACCAGTTTCGTGATTTGTTCTCTCCTATCCTAATTTTTGTTTCCCAAAGCTTTTGTTCAGTTTTTTGTCAGTTTATATAAAACCATTGTATTACTTTTCCCCTTCAGTTTTTATTTTGTTCGACACCACTATACAAATATTAAAAAGAGTTTTCCAATAAGAGTGTCAGAACTGTTAAACGTAATAGCGACAACACTGTTTGAGATGTAAATGTCACTCATAGACTGTTGTATTCATAGTGTGTCAAATTTACCATGGAAATATACACGATATTTTAATTGAACTTTAGAGCACTGGGAAGACTAAACAATCCTTGCCGTCAAAGCGCGGTTCTGGCTTTGTGAACAAACATAACTGCGGGATTTAGGCCAATGAGAATCCTCAAATTATTCAGGAGTTATCTCTTCATCCACAGAAAGTCTTTGTTTCATGAGGTCTTTTTGGCTGAAGGAATGATAGGACCTTATATTTTTTATAGACAATGATGGAAACCGTGTTAATGTTAATGATTAACGTTATAGGTGTACGTTAACAGAATATATTTAGCCTGAACTCACAAATGTTGATATAAGTAAGTTTTCATTCAACAAGACGGTGTGATTTTTTAGATATCTTGTCAGATCATTCGATTTATTGCAAAGAAAGTTTCCTTGACGCGTTAATTCAGAAAATGGCAACTAGCCACGAATCTCATGCTCTTGGAGTATTTTTTGAGGGGTTATGTTAAATCTCGTACACAAATAAACCCCTAAATTGATTGATCGTAAACGAACTATTGAGGCCTCCATTGAAAATATGCTACGCGATATGTGTGAAAGAACAATGGAACATTGGTTCTCCTGAATGTGTTCCACCAGACGAATCCGATGGGGGAATTTGAAGGACATCGGTTAATAAGTCTCCGGTTTGAGATATAGATTGCGTCACTTACGAATAATCCTTACTAGTGGTCAATTGTGACAATCTTCAAACGCCATGTGTCAAAATTTAATGACCATCTCTATACTAGTTTTTAGTGCCTAGCTTAGAGGGCGCACTTCCGAAAAATTACGTAAAGAGCACAGTGGGTGTCTGACACCCGGCTCATTAAACTACGTTTTGTGCAGACAGTATTCAATATTTTCGTACACCAATATTATTTGATGCAGTTTAACATATCTTCTTTAAAGTAGAATAGTTTCTATGGCTATTTATTTAATTTAAATTACTTAAATAATTATTAAAAAACAAAAACCAGAAAAAATTAGTTTTTTGCTTAAAAATTCATCTCACGTATTTTTTAATAATTTTACCTAAAAATTTATTATTATACTTTTGAAATATAGTACTTTCAGAAAAAAAGTACAATATTGTTGCTTTCAAAAAAGGTATTTATTACTTACTCGCAACTTTCATCTCAGCTGGAATTTCTCTTTTATACAGCTCTTCCTCAAACTCATCTTCTTCTTCCTCTGCCTCGGACTCATCCTCAAATATAGAGACATTATCTTCCTTGGTATCGCTTGGTTTCCGTCAAAACTTTCTTTCTCGGCTAACTCATCTAACAGCGTTTCACGCAGCAACCGCTGTCGTAGATTGTAAAGCATCTACAAAAGCAAGCAACTATAAAATAATGTATAAAAAAATTATTTTACTTCAGATGATATACTTACATTTAAAATTGATACACTCAACTATTACAACACACGCCGATCTAGAAGCGTCTACTTGGAATAGCTGCCGAACGAATACTAATGCTCAGTGTTCTATACTAACGTACTACACATAACCTCCTCAGTCCCGCTGTCCCCTGCAGGGGACACAAATCTCTTTCTACAACCTTGGCTACAGCTGCTTCCCTATAGACCTTGGCAACACTGTTTTTAGTTCTGGAAGCTCTCAACAGATGTTTTTACTTGTCCTGAACGAATGGTGGGCTCACCTCGTTGTTATCAATTTTAGTGTTGATGAATGGATGTGTTCTGAATGGATTTCTATTTGTAAGTATATTTTTTTGTACAAATCTTTTTATTTCATTTTATTTTTTGAAAGCAATATTTACCTAAAATATCAAAGAATGAAGGAATATTTTTGTTCTTGCGATAACTGTTATCAAAATTTGGCAAAACAATAACAAATCTGTACGTCCCCTCTGGGGGACATTGGGCTGATAGGCAGACGTTGTTTCTTTCTAGAACTTTCTGTTTACATTTTGAATTACGCAAAGTATTTTGTTTTTTACTAAACAATGAATCGTAATTTAATATTTTGATTTGAAATTAGCATTATCTTGTAGAATAAATTGAAATTTTGTTGACTTTCACAAAATATGTGATTTTTCTTTTTTTTTCAACGTACCTAAATATTTTTTGCAGATTCAGAGAGATTTCAGAGAGAGCAGTTTGTGGAGGATATTTAGGATGGGAACGTGAGTGATATGGATTTATCTGATGATGACAACGGCGATCCGGATTACTTGCCTGATGCCAATAAGGGCATCCATGAGGAAGACGAAGGCGGAGAGGAAGATATTGGTGTTGACTTGGATTTGCAAAGTGACTTACTGACAGCTAGTGCTCCTTCAGAGTTCCAATCTTTTTCTACAACTTGGACCAAAACTAATGATTTTTTCCTGTAGCACCAGCTCCTGAATACGAACCGCCGACAAATTATGCAATAAATTTGCCTGTCCATGATTATGTTCGAAAATATCTTCCTGCCAATTTTCCAATATTTTAAGTGAGTACACAAAGAGAAAGTACGTATTGGAAAAGGGTAAGCTACTCAAGACAACGCCTGATGAAATGAAAACATTTTTTGCTATGACAATCATGATGTACCTAGGATACCCCAGAATGAAAATGTATTGAGACCGAAGGATAAAACAAGAGGGCGTAGCTGGGGTAATGCCTCGAGAAAGGTACAAGGCAATTAGAAGCCATAGAAAATTACTGGATGACAGTGACATTACCGAAGAATAAAAGAAGGCCAATAAATTTTGGAAAGTTGAGCCTCTCTTCCAAATGATTCGAACAGGATGCAGACTGAATTTACGTCTTCAAATAGTCTGTATCGATGAGCAGATGGTCCCGTTCTGGGGAAAAATTCCAGCAAGGTAGATAATCAGAAACGAACCAAATTCTTGTGGAATAAAGCTTTTTGGATGTGCAGGAGCAAATGGTATCCCATTAGATTTATATTTTATCAGGGAAAGGGTGACCCCATCACCACCAGCACCTACACTGAAAGATTGGACAATGGCGGCAAGGCGGTAATGAGATTACTAGAGACAGTTCCTGAAGGACCATCTGTTTTTATGGATATGTATTTCACTTCTCCACTGTTATTGGAGTTCATATTTTCCGAGAAGAAAGCTGCCAATGCATTGTTGAAGGATGTTAAACAAATGAAAAGGGAAGCAAGAAGATAAATTGAGCAGGTAGTCAGCGGTGATGGGCAGCAAGCCCTCATAAAATGGATGGACAATAAGCCTATCGTACTGATGTCAAACCAGTACGTCCATAGTAAAAAGGAGGGTCAGCAAATCCAGGTTCCTCCCCCGTTTGCTGTAAAAACATACAGTGTCAACATGGGCGGTGTAGATTTTCTAGATCGTGTTATAAGTTTTTACCGGATATCTGCAAGAACTCGTAAATGGACAGTGCAAACCATAATGCACCATGTTGATTTTGCAATAGCAGCAGCTTGAATTGAGTACCGCGCGGATCAGCTTGCCATGGATAACCTCGATTTTAGAATTCAATATTTGCACTACCTGAGGCACGGACCCGTGCAACGTTACTCAGAATCTGAAGGGGATTCTGATTACGTCCCGGAAGAGGCGGAGCTGGTGGAGCCAGCAAAAAAAAACAAGAACTCCTAGACTACACCCACCTGATGCCCAAAGAATACAGCAAAGCCTGCATCTCCCTGAATTCCCGCATCCTGTAACAAAAAAACTGATGCAGGCTTCCTGGGTGTTCATTCAACAAAGCGCGTATTAGGTGCAGCTTGTGCAAAATTTATTTATGTCTACAACCCGAAAGAAATTGTTTCGAATTGTATCATAAATTATAAATATGCATGTATGTTATTATTTTTAAAAAATACGACTTTGGCAGTAATGAAAATGATACTTTTTTACCCACAAAAATACCTTGTGGTTGGTAAATTTTGGGTATGTTCTAGCCCAATGTCCCCTGTGGGGGGACATGCCCCTCCACCAAGTTCTGTGGTGGAGGAATTTTTTCTCAATTTTTTGGGGCTTTATTATGATGCATTCGGACAGAAAAAGTTGACGAATCAAAAAAAAAAGCTAAAATTTGCCTGGGCCTGAGGAGGTTAAATTTGAAACCATAATGAACCGCTAGGTGTCGACATATATTCTATTTTTTCGAATTTAGTACAGTTTATTTGAGCGCAGTCAGCTCTGGGTGTCTGGCACCCACCGTGTCCTTTAAGGGTTAAGTGACGCTGCTTTTGTTATTTTCAAAACAATGGAAATAAAGAATTTCGTGTGTTGATTAAGTATTGCATTTTGATGAAGAAAAATACCGAGGCAAAACAATGACTTGTTAAAAATAACCGGGACTATGCCCCAGGAAAATCAACCATAATTGATTGGTATGCTGAACTCAAACCTGGCGGTACAAGCACCGATGATGCTGAACGCGCTGAACGTCCAAATGAGATGTTTATATCAGACTTAAAAAAAATTCACAAAATTATATCGCAAAACCGTAAAGTAAAATTGGAGGAGAGAGCTGATATTATAAAGATAGCGAAAGAAAGTGTTTACACCATTTTGCATGAACATTTGGGAATGCGAAAAATCAACAACGTGTTGATGATTCTGAGCAAGTTTTGGAGGTGTTTAAGCGAAATAAAAAGGGCGAAATAAAAAGGTTTTTTTTCATGCGGTATGTGACAATGGATGAAACGTGGATCTATCACTATACTGTAGTCAGCTGAGTGGACAGCGACCGGTGAAAGCCGTCCAAAGCGACCAAAAACACAATCAGGCAAACTTATGGCCTCTGTATTTTGGGATACGCATGGGATATTGTTCATCGATTATCTCGAGAAAGATAAAACCATCAATAGTGAATATTATATAGTGTTATTGGTGCGTTTGAAGGACGATATCGCAAGAAAAAGGCCCCAGATAAACAAAAAAAGTGCTATTTCACAAAGAAAATGCACTATGTCACAAATCCTTGGCAATGCCTAAATTGCATTAATTGCACTTCGAATTGCTTTCTTATCCACCGTATTTTCCAGATCTGGCCACACAGCGACTATTTAACGTTCCCAGATCTCAAAAAAAAATGCTCGTTAGAAAGAAATTTCGCTCCATTGAAGAAGTAATTGCCGAAACTGAAAGATATGTTCAAGTCAAAGAGAAATTGTTCTATAAAAAAGGCGTAGACACGTTGAAAAACGTTGGACTAATTGTATTACTCTTCAAGGAGAATATATTGATTAGCGTGTGATTTCTTTATCAGACCGGGAACTTATTGACTGATGTGTTATATTGCCAAAAAGTGTGATATTACTATCAAACAAATTTGTTAATACACAATAAACAACAATGTAATAATAAATATAATAGTATAATAATAAAGATTGAGTATATTACACAAAATGCCCTATAAATTCTTATTTTCAGGGCCGGGTCACGGTGGTATTACACTGGGACCAGCGACCTGGACGAGGGCCCGCCGACGTACCATCACCAGCCAAATTTTCGCCAAGCAAGCGACCGCCCGGTGGTGTGCAGACGGCCGCTCCTAAAGGCCCACCGTCGACCCAAGATGGATTCACGCCACCTCGAAGGGCCAGCCCGCAGATCACTGTGATAAACCACGATGAAGTCAGTAACTTAAACGAAAATAACATGTTTGGTTTTTATCGATATGCCTTTTATCAATTTTATGGTTTAATACATATTGTTTATTACACACATTATGCAACAGATTCAACAGCTTGATTCCTTTTTCGTATCGCAGGAATCAAATTGTGTTTTAACGAGGAGTAATTTTTTACTGAATCGAAATAATCATAATTAGTTCAGCAAATATTAGATCAAGGTGTATAAATAAAGTATTGAGACTGGTAGACGGGCGAGAAGCCAGCATCTGATGTGTCTTCAGCGTTAGTCGTTGAACTTCTTAGAGTCACTTGATGCGTAGCAATAATTATCATAAACCGGATTTTTCGAGTGTGATAACAATTTCGAACAACGATGCCCTATCAAGTTTTTTTCGACAATTAAATGAAACACAAAAATTCTATCAGAAAGTAAATATATTCAGGCAAGGATGTCGACCGACAATAACTCAACGTAAGCATGATATTGATGTTATAGGACGTACACAGAAAGACACAAAATAGGCATTTCTAGCACAATAAACAGAAAACAAAATATATGAAGGACATCTTGGAGAACCAAGCAAGGAAATCGGCTCTAAACTGGAGAGTGAGAGATTTATGAGGTAAAGGAGTTCATTTACTTTGAATCGCTCCCTCAATTCACATCTAAAAGTATATAGAGACAGAGAGAAGACCTGGATCATGACTCTGAGATAGGATCAGTGGTTAGAGTAAAAATTGTGAAAGGAAATTCTTAAGAAATTTATGGTGTAACATGTGAAAACGGATCATGATTACAAAGACCCCATCATAACTAAATCCATTAAGATTTATTAACTGGACACGTCCTAAGAAAGAAGGAAGGTTACGACATACAGACGGTCAACAGGACCAAAGAAGAGAGGAACACCGAAAACAAGATTCCTGGAAAACAAGATCCAAGCGGAAGAAGACTTATATAAGATGGAAATTAAGGTATGGAGAAGGCAAGCGTTGGATAGGAAAGAATGGAGGAATGTTCTACTGTAGCTCTGAGAGAGAGAGAAATTTGCTGTCTTGAATTTTTTCAACCTAAAAACCAATGAGACTAATTTTTAATATTTTTTCTTCAAATGAAATTACAGTTTTACTTAATTTTCTTCAAAATAGTTGCCTTGGAAAGCCACACAGCGTTTAAGACGATTTATCCACCCTTCATAGTACTGCTCTAACTCAGGTACTGGAAACGCCAATACCTGTGAAAAAAGGTCAGTAGGACCCAAATATGGTGAATAAGGGGGGCTGCGGAGTCACCGTAATATTTTTACGTGCCAAAAACTCGTTATTTGTATTCGATTTCGATTTACCGTTTGGCCGTTGAGTTTTGAGTGTACAATTTTTGGCTCTGACGCTTTGTTTCCGGGTCATTTTCCATCCACCTCAAAAAGCCAAAACGTGTTTCCCTCCTGCTGTCCTTTTGATCCTGTAAAAGGTTTATCGAAACCATTTTCTCGCAGATTTTCTTCATCTCGAATTCATTGGTTAAAATCTGATGAGCGGCTGAGTGAGTCAGATTCAAAACTGCCCATCTACCGATGATCCGAACGCATCTGATGCCGGATTTTGTGGGCATTTTCATCACTTCATGCATTTGAATGCCGTCCGCTTCGACGTTTGTCATCAATCGAGTCTCGTTCTTCTCAGAATGCCTTTACCCACTTGAAAATCGGGATCTTTGACAAAACACTGTCTCCAGAGTCTTGTTGTTTTGTTTTGCATAGGTTTCCGTCGCAGTGTGTCTAAGTTTTAAATAAAACTTAATAGCGCAACATTTCTTGAAATTATTTTCGCTCGTTTTCGGACGGACTCTAGGGAGTTCAAACTCGCACTGAAATTGACATCAGATTTTGGCCTGTCAACATTGTCAACAAACACTACCCCATCAGTTTCACAACTTTATTTACAGACCTCCTAGCATTATGAATTAACCTTGAGCCATATATGTTTTTATGTAATTGAAATAACGAATTCCGTAGGTTCGACCCATGGGAGCCCGTCGTGCAGGTTCCTTGGAAGCACCAGTGCACGTGCATACGCCAGAGTGCATGCACCACGCGCATCTCCCTCGCGCCGGCAGTCCTCAAAATGGCGCAGTTGAGTGCGACTTCCACTGCTGCGCGCTCCATGAGGAGGGCCGACGGATCGCCGTTCATAAATCGGTAGCGACGTCGCCCATTCAGGAGGCGGGCGCGCAGCAAGCTCAAGCGTCTCCACAGCCCCGTCACGTCCGTTTTTTAGGTATGTATCCGCGGGTCCGCCCCCCACGCCCCCATCCGCTCACGTTTCCGGTTTTCGAATATCACGACCCGCAATAACCCAGCCCCACACAGTCCAAGTAAGAATCAACGAACGATCTCAAAATAGGCAACCTGCACCCGTTTTCCAGACGTTGAAGGTGGCGGCCGGGGCGGGGGCCTCTCCGAACACGAGTCCTCCGAGTCCGAGACGGAGAACACCGTCATGGAGGACGAGGCCGTCACCTCCGAAAAGTTCCTGTTGCTCATCGACCAGCTGAGCGTCGACCAGAAACGTCATCTTAGCATCAAGGACATCGGAATCATTCTCGAACGGCTCAGCTCTAAGATTTTGGATGTTGAACGTTTGGATCGCGAAAGCGAAAGTGACGATTGTTATAACTGGACTATCAAGGTAATGTGATATAAAATATATTAATTTAATATCGATATATATATATATATATATATATATATATATATATATATATATATATATATATATATATATATATATCAGCATTTTGCTGATTGCAATTGGAGGGCACATGTTTCGTCTCTTGATGTTTAGACTCTTCAGGGCCTGACATGTGCTCTCTCGTCCGCGACATATATATATATATATATATATATATATATATATATATATATATATATATATATATATATATATATATATATATATATATATATATATATATATATATATATATATATATATATATATATATATATATATATATATATATATATATATATATATATATATATATATATATATATATATATACATATATATACATACATATACATATACATATACATATACATATACATATACATATATACACATACACACATATACACATACACACATATACACATACACACATATACACATACACACATATACACATACACACATATACACATATATTGCGCCATTTAATTGTACGGATTTTTTACTTGCTTACTAAATCTAGTAAGAGTTTATAAAACTTATTTTCAATTTTGCTTTGTTAAATGTATTTTATAAATGATCTGCTGCTATGCAGAACCTCCATATTTCAATATTTCAAACTCACGAACCGCCACTAGTACACAGGATGGTTGCCTTCTGCTTTTTCGATTAATTATTGAATGTTGAATATCTCTCTGTAATATCATTTATAAAATAGTCTAAACATCAAGAGAAAAAACATGTGCCCTCCAATGGAAGGGATAGGTGGGACCCGTCACCAGTCAAACAAAATGCTCATATATATATATATATATATATATATATATATATATATATATATATATATATATATATATGTATATATATATATATGTATATATATATATGTATATATATATATATATATATATATATATATATATATATATATATATATATATATATATATATATATATATATATATATATATATATATATACATATATACCAGGTGTCCCATTAAGGATGGATCGCCGTCGTATCTTGAAAACCATTTATCCCACAGCTTTGGGGAAAAAAAAATTGTACTAAAAATGATCATGAGAAATTCACCAAAAATATTTTTAAGCTTCTAAAACGACCGCAAGAGGGCGTGACGAGCTAAACATTTTTAAAAATAATTTTGTTTGTGTATTTTCAAGTGTTAACCGAGTAAGAAAAATTCTCAGTTATAATTAACAAACTGTCTCCTACAACTTTGTTTTATGACATTTTGTCGTAACTTCGCGAATAAAGAAGTGGGGGGAGTTTTACCTATTTAGATAAAAAGTCGTCTAGTGTCCGTTTGCCTTAACCGATTTTCCTCAATTTGGATTTATTTAAAAGGCAATTGCTGGGACAATCAGATAATCTGGGAGATAAATTATTTAGTTTATAAATGAAGCCGCGAGGTGGCGTTACATTCAACAATAGTTTTTTTGAAGTTTTGTTCAGTTTTTTTAAATGGAATGGTATAGCTTTTATTACATGGCTAGAAAGGTAATTTAAAGAGGAATCATCCAGTGAAAACCCGAAATCGATATCTCTGACATGTCAAGAGATATTTCGATTTTTCTGAAAAAATCAGTTATTATTTCACTACTACCTGCATTAAGTTAAAAAAATATTAACCTAATGTTTGCCTCCTTTCACACTTTACCCAGGCTTAGGACTGGTCCAAATTCTTCGTGCAATATTAATTTGGAGAGTGTTTAAAGGCCAACGGGCCAACAACGAAGATAATAAGAATAACAACAGTCAAATAAAATTAACAGCACAACAGTCTAATAATTAACAGAATCTGAACTTTAACGCCTTTCTAAATGTTCAAAATGCTTTCCATCCTTAGAAATGCAAAGACGAGTTATTTTTCGACGAGTACTAAAAACGGCAGCTTCAATTTCCGCTCTTGAAATGCTGGTTATTGAATTTTGAATTCTTTCAATCATGTTTTCTCGTGTGGTAGGACGAGTTTGAAAAACAAGGTCTTTTAGTCTTCCCCACAAGTAAAAATCGATGACTGTCAAATCCGGTGGGCGTGCCGGCCACGAAAATAAACCACCCCGTCCTATCCAACGATTTGGAAACGAAGCATCCAAGAAGTTTCGAACCACCTGCGAGAAGTGGGCAGGGCATCCATCATGCTGGTACCACATTTGTCTTCTTGTTTCCAACGAAACATCTTCCATTAGTTCTGGCAGTCCATTTTGTAAAAAATTTAAATATGTTTCACTATTCAAATGTCCATTAAAAATAAAGGGACCAATAATTTTGTCTCCCAAAACACCACACCATACGTTCACACTCCATCTATTTTAGTGGTTGATTTCTAACATCCAGTGTGGATTAGCAACTGCCCAGTAGTGCATATTATGTAAGTTAACGCCTCCATCACTGCTAAAAGTAGCTTCATCAGTCCATAGTATGCGTTTTAAGAATTGTTTATTTCCACTACACATATTTTATAACCAGTGACAATAGTCTAACCGTCTGTCGAAATCGTTATCCAAAAGGGCTTGGTGTAAGACAACATGATAGGGGTGCAGCTTGTTATCTCTTAAGATTCGATGAATGGATGTCTTGCTAACACCTAATTCTTCAGATATTTGTCTGATACTTAAATGGGGGTTGGTTTCAACATAAGCCAGAACATTTACGACATTATCTCCATTACGAATCGAACGTAACCTGGTGCGGACTGGATCTGGATGCACAATTCCTGTTTCTCGTAAGCGTCTTGCTAGACGTGTAAACACCTTCTTCGAATAATGCCTTCTTTCGAGATGTTGACTTGCATATTGCCGCTCTGCAATACATGCATTTTCAAAACATTGGAAATACACCGCCAACATGTTATAGGCCTCTTTATTCGTAAAAGGCATTGTTAGATATTATTATAATAATTATTAATATTCAATAAATGCAATGTTGAAAATGTAATGCATTTCAAAACTGACAAGTTAATTTGACTGTTTTTGTTTGTTTCCATGGTTCCCTTCTTACACTCTTTGTGTAATGTACCTAAGGATTGCATGCGTTTATTTGGAAACCCGAAAACGCATAATTTCATTCATCCATCCATTTAGTTTAGAAGAAAGAGTAGGTATATTTATTAATGACTGATTTCAATATTCTGTCAAGTAGTATTTAAGCATCACAAAAGAGAAAATGCAACAATTGGGGAAAGGCATTTTTTCCGCTTATGTAATTAAATTAGAAAATATTATCAAGGTCAGGATTAGTACATTTATGATGATTGATACTGCATAGATAATTTTATTTTTTAAATAAAATTCTTGCGGTTGCGATTGCGACCTCAATATTAATACCAATTTTTAACTTAATATTACAGTAAAAATTAAAACTAACTGATTTTTTTCAGAAAAATCGAAATATCTCTTGACATGTCAGAGATATCGATTTCGGGTTTTCACTGGACGATTCCTCTTTAAATTACCTTTCTTGCCATGTAGTAAAAGCTGTATCATTCCATTTGAAAAAACTGAACAAAACTTCAAAAAAACTATTATTGAATGTAACGCCACCTCGCGGTTTCATTTATAAACTAAATAATTTATCTCTCAGATTATCTGATTGTCCCAGCAATTGCCTTTTAAATGAATCCAAATTGAGGAAAATCGGTTAAGGCAAACGGACATTAGACGACTTTTTATCTAAATAAGTAAAACTCCCCCCCACTTCTTTATTCGCGAAGTTACGACAAAATGTCATAAAACAAAGTTGTAGGAGACAGTTTGTTAATTATAACTGAGAATTTTTCTTACTCGGTTAATACTTGAAAATACACAAAAAAAAAGATTTTTAAAAATGTTTAGCTCGTCACGTCCTCGGTCGTTTTAGAAGCTTAAAAATATTTTTGGTGAATTTCTCATGATCATTTTTAGTACCATTTTTTTTTCCCCAAAGCTGTGGGATAAATAGTTTTCAAGATACGGCCGCGATCCATCCTTAATGGGACACTTGGTATATATATATATATATATATATATATATATATATATATATATATATATATATATATATATATATGTATATATATATATATATATATATATATATATATATATATATATATATATATATATATATATATATATATATATATATATATATATATATATATATAGAGTGTGTCCAAGAAAAGAATGCACTCTACAGCGATCTCGGAAACCATAAGAGCTACAGAGTTGATTAAATTATCTTTGTTAAATAGTCATCCCTTAGTCGGAAGCGTGTAATAAATTTTAAGTGTGATGTCGTTAGATTCAGAATAAAAAGTAGAATTAACAAGTTTCGACTATTTAAAAAAATAAAGTTGATCATGGTCGAGAAAAGCCGAAAGGTCAAGTCAAAAATCTAATTACACCACCTTGTAGATGATAAAAAGTGGCCATGAAAATGTCAAAATTTATTTTGACATATCTCTTCAAATAGAATCAGAAATATTCGGAATTTTAAAATTTGAAAACGTAACGTAATAGAGTATTTTATTATAGTAGAGTAGTAGAATATTTTTATTTTTAATTTTATTTTTTTTGAAATAAAAATTCTGATTTAGCCAATGGACCAAACCAGATCAAAATTTGTTGTGATATTTTTAATTACTACCCCTAAATTCATCAAATGCCTCATTATACTGGATGGGGCAAGTCAGACTATCATTTTGTTTTGGCACCATTGTTTTTTTCGTGATATTTATGACAATTTTGGTTTGGCGGTTATGTAGTGCAGACGTGCAAGTTATATTATGGATAAATACATGCTAAAAGAACTCAGTTAAGTTGTTGCAACTCAACGTGAATTTACGCGAAAATATCCTAAACGTTCGGCGTCTCGACAATGTATTGTTTCTTAAATCATTTTTAAGAATTTGGGGTAGTTGGGAATAGGTCCCGTATCAGAGGCTCAAGAATAGTAGTGCGAAGCCTGAAAATATTGTACGAAACGTCCATTGACGGCCTGGTACACAATTGAAAATTTCTTCATCCAGATTGAAGAACTTTTGGGATTTGCCTAAGCGAATATAATAAATACTGCCATATGCAGGGTGTATTTGGCCATAACTTATCCGCTATAGAGCAACTGGTGATAGTACAGATCAAAATAAGATAATTTGGGCAGTTGAGTTTTCAAAGGTGACAAATCCGAATTTGGTATTAGTTTGAGCCTAGTTCCTAGAGGGCGCTTGCTACCTACTTTGCGAGGAATTAACTCGCTCATTTCTTTATCCTGTAAAGCTGAGAATATTTTGACTTCAAAATAGAGAAGAGTCCTAATTCTCCCGCAAAAAAGGTAGCCTTGGTCAATACTGACATCTCACGCCGTTTGCCAGATATTCGTGTTCGAATATTCCATCTTGTTGAAGGCTGAAAAATATGCAATTTAGAAAGTACGCCTTGAATGTTGTATATAAATTATTACTTCTCGATAACAACTGTTATTGTTTTATATCTCTCCTATTAAGCGTAGGTAGACAAAAGTTTCTCCAATCTTGAGTTGGTGTTAAATAATTTGTAAAAAATGTCGAGATTTCATCAGTTTCTGTTTATCTGCAACCCTGTATCTTTTTAAAAACTAACATTTGCCAACCCATTTTTTAACCGAATCCTCCTTATTATGATCTTTACTATCACCAGTTGCTCTATGGCGGATAAGTTATGGGGCACCTAGTACAATGCTCCATCAAATTGATAATTTTCATGCATAATTAATACTGATCAATGACGCTCATTTTCATTTAAGTATTCAAGTGAATAAACAGAATAGTCGTTTCTGGGCAAGAGAGAATCCCCCCACATTCATCAAATGCCATTATATCCAGTTAAATGATGTTTTAAACATCATTGGACCATATTTTTTTGAAGATGAGAGTGGAAATATAGTTACAGTCAACGGTGAACGCGATAGACACTTGATTCAAAACTGTTTGGTTTCTCAATTGGAGCAAGAACTGGAGAATATGCCGTTCCACACGATGGTGCCACAGCAAAACCTTTTGAGGAATATTTTCGTTAGTCGATTACTTTCTCGAAATGGAGATTTATTGTTGCCGTCTAAATCTCATGATTTGACGACCCCGGATTATTTTTTATTAGAATTTTTGAAAGAAAAGATTTACCCATATAAGCCTCAAACCATAGAGTAATGTAAGGACAACATTCGGGATTGTGGACAAAAGTTATGGAAAATGTGATTCAAAAAAGTTCAGCAAGCATCTGATCTGATTAACATACTTTTCAAAAAGTACACACACCATTTAAAGATGAAATAAACATGTTATAGGAGAACAAATCCGTCTTGTTTCTTTTAAAAGTTAGAAATAATTAAAGTGATAGCGTGACATTTGCCTCACCGTATATTTTTTAGTTGGTTTGGATTATGCTGAATTAGTATGCGAGCCTGATATTTTTTTATTTCCGATAACCCGTGTAATCTAAATGCACAAAATGACTCGGATACAAAAGGCGCCTTGCACACTGCCAGCCTAGTCAAGCGATTCTGGTTTTACTCTGAGAAATAAATGCCTGAATCACTATGGCTATTCTCACTGGACGCCAATCGAGTCCGGGCCGGGCCGAGCCATTCAGTGTGAACAGCCATATATCATCGTTTCTAAACCAGGGGGATCGCGTTCTGGATTATGGGAGGTGGCAATGTGTTCACAAAATAAAACCCGTATACACGCGCAAGCTAAATTTATCTAAATCTTGAGTTAAAAATTCTAGTTGTAGAGTTTTATCGGCCGATATTTTAATAAGCTGATTGTGAATCTCAATAGGTAATTTAGCAGCTGTAACAAGATTTTCACCAAACGGTTTGAGAAGCCATTTCTTCGACAATTCATCGTTGGCATCTGGAAAATATTCCAGTAATTGAATTTTCAATTCGCGTAAATGCGTTTTCATGCTGTCCAACACGCAATTAATAATAGAATATTCTAAATCTATATTTTTAGTAATATAATTCGAAGTTGAAGTGAATGCATCAAAATTGCGATTTTACATATAAGGCGTATAATCCAAATAACAAACTTCTTCATGAAGCCATTAACTTTGTCTGTCATGTAAAACGTCACGTCACGTCCTTGTAAACTCGTATTCCAACAGTAAGCTAACAGTAATAAAGTCTCTCCATTTTGTAAAAACTCTCAAAATGAGCATTTGAACATTTTGTCAATTATCTGGCATCTTTTTTGCAGCAAGTGCATTTCTGTGAAGAAGTGCGTCCATTCCATATGTATCATAATGTCTTTTAATTTTACTGTCACACCATTCTTCTTCCCACTGCTCTTCAGCAATGCATTTATTAAAGTCTAAGTTTTCGTTTTGTGTCACATCAATAAAATCTTTAAAAAATCCTTCGTCAGGGATTGATTTGTAAAATAGCATATTTTCTTTAATTGATCCCTCGCACTCGTATGGGACAATACTTAAAAATTTCGCCAAGTTCGACACATCTGTTGAGTCGTCGAACTGAATAGCAAAACATTCACTTAATTTAACCTTTTCAATGATTTCATCGTGAACATCATTGGTCATTTCATTAATACGTCTCGATATTGCGTCATTTGGTATTGTTTTTAACTTTTTTGCTTCTTCCGGACTTGATCATGACATTGACCATATTAGTCGCAACGAGTAAAATAAGGATGGATGAAAACAAGGATGCTTGAAATGCTGCGGTTTCATTACGGCTACAAGTGCGTACCAGTGGGCACCGGTTCGAACTGGTAAAAGTCTTGTAGATCGGTATTTGTGACTGTGTGCGGTATTTCGGTATAAGCGTAACGGCCCATTCACACATACATCCGGCATTGATGATTTGTCATTTAATACAAAGACAGATGATTCTTTTTTTCACGATTCGGAAGCGTGTAAACACGCGCGTAGGAGTTCATAAGCCATCTAAAAATAAAAACGATTCTTCATAAATCATGATACTGAAAAAAAGAGCGAGTGGTCGTCGTGTTAACCGACCGCTGTAAAACTTTGATAAACATCAAATCAACATATTGTAATGAGGGGGTCGCAACGTTTTTAATTAACATTTTTGCTATGTTTGTTTGAGTGTCGCGGTTGAGTGTCGTTTGTTTGAGTGTCGCGGCATTAAAAAGGTTGAGAAACGAATCCATATATTGATACATGCTTTTGTTTCTAAAGCGAAATCCGACTCGCTCGGCTCGGCTCGGCTCGGCTCGGCTTGGCTTGACTTGGGAATGATAAAGTCGCCTAATAGATTCATTACTAAGCATTTTGGTAGATGACTGCTTCATACATGGAAAGCATCACATCAATTCTGTTTCTAAGCGGTGTAAAAAAGCTCTGTTATGGTGTTATTGATAATCTTCTAAGTTAAAATGGCGATTACATAAATTGTTTTTGAAGTCAAATGATTGAAAAAATTGGACAATAGACTTCTTATTTTCAGACAATGAAAGAAAAATAATATAACGGTTGGAGCAAGTGAGACGCTGCCATTTTAATTTTTTATTACTTATAACCTTTACAAATTTTTATTAATTATAACTTTTTTCGTCTTTAAATTTTGTGTTAAATAATTTTTGAAAATGATGTTAATCAAAGGCAAGGTAACTGTTGTCAATATATCTGGTTTTAATGCAGTGATTTAGTTTACCGTATGGTTTGGAGCTCACCAACATTATGGCTATCGTCAAAAATTTCGCCTCAAGATAGGCCCTGGTCACGACGATATCACAATCAGGCAAATCCAAAAAGTTCCGAGCAAGCAGATCAAATCAGAAATCACAAACATCGTGAACTCCATCCTGCATCTGCAAAACTTCCCAAGCTCGTGCCTTCGTGCAAGAAACATGCCTTCATAGCCGTAATTCGTAAAAAGGCATCAAGGCAAATCAGCCTCATAAGCTGTCTCTGTCTTTGTTTCTGTCTCTGTCCCTGTCTCTGAGGAAATCCATCGAATCGGGCGTCCCGTAAGGTTCTCAACTGGCTTCGCCATTTACATGGCCGGTATGTCCCATCTCCCTGAAGTAAAGTTCTTTCTTGCGTCCTACCGGATTCTGGCGCTTGCTGGTCTGGTTCATTCTGGCGCTTGCTGGTCAACCCCAAGAAGACCCGGGCGTTAATTTTTACCAAAAAATACAGACCACACGAAGTCACGCTGCTGGTGGACAGAGTTTCAATTACATGGTTGCAAAAAGGAACTTATTTAGGTCTGTATCTCGACCGTTTTCTCCCCTGGTCCACTCAAATCCAGCAAGCAATCTGCAAGGGCCACGACGTCATCCAGCTGTTATACCCACTCTCCTGCAGAACGAGTAAGTAAACTTGCCTCAAAATCAAGGTTCAAGTTTTCGAAGTCCTAGTAAGATCGATCGATTTTTCACGCCGGCAGCGGATGAGAAGCTTCAGATCTTATAAAATAAGTCACGGCGTGTGGCTCCCAACGCACCGTGATTTATTAGAAACAATTAAATCCATCGGGAAGTAGGTGTTCCCAACTCAATCAACTCCAGCCCGCAAAGTTGAAGCTCTCAACTTCGCCAAGCAGCAACCCTTTGTTGCGAGAATTATAGGACCTCCTGTTCTAGTCACAGGACAATCCTCCGATAGCTTACCGAAAATAGCTGTCCAAAATCGGGCATCAAGACCCGGTTTTCGAAACTATTTCGATTCTCGACTTGTGTAAGCCTACTCTTTCGCCTGCATGTCGAACACTCAAGCGTTTTTGTCGATGCCGATGCAATTTAACATCCGAAAAGTTCGCCTGGACTTCGTTGAACAATATCAGTTTCATGAATCGTCGGACCTCCATCCCTTCAGTATCACAAAACTCAGACAATTCCTAGGTCAACTAGAGGCCGCGAAAAATTCTCGAAAAACCCCTCGTGGGGTCAATCAAAATGCTTAAAAACCAGGCTGATACAATAGACAAAATGGAAAATGGTTTGAGGCTTATTTATGATAATAAATAAAACAATCCGTAAAAATAATCCGAAATAATCAAATCAAGAAATCTAGGCGGCCAAAATAAATTTCCATTTCGAGAAATTAAACGACTAGAGAAAACGTTCTTCGAAATTATGTTGATTGCTTCATATGAGGTGTGTGTCATGACACCATTTTGCTGGAACCATATATTTTCCAGTCCTTGCTCTCCTCCAATTCAGCAACCAACAAATTTTGTATCATGTATTTATAGCGTTCAACGTTGACAGTAACTGCCTTTTCATTATCGTTTTCAAAAAATATGATCCAATAAGGTTCTGTACCTTTATTGGATTTTTAACTGGATGAACAATACTGTACCTTCAATTGGATGTAATGGCGTTTGATGGAGACTCTTCCACCCTTGCAATATTTTTATCGCTTCGCAATGTTTTTGGACCTCTAGGTCCGAACTCTTGAATTTGCTTGAATAAACGATAAATTCTCCTTTTATAATTGACACCTAAATTCACGTTGAGTTGCAATCATTTCTTTAATATAAATCACAACGATTTCACGATTTCACTTGTTTTAGAGTGTATTTTTCTATAATAAAACTTGCACGTCTGCACTACACAACAGCAAAAGCTAAACCGTCACAAATATCACGAAAAAAAAATTGGCACCCAAACCAAATGGTAGAGTGATCCTTGCCCCACCCTGTACTACGGATATTTTACTTTTACACGAAAAGTTGCATAATGGGCTCGTGGAGAATATTAAAAATATTTATAAAATGGAAAAGTGCTCCGTACTTCACGCAAACGTTTGAACGTTCAGCTCGAGCCCGACTAATGACGACTTAAGGCCAGAAACAGGTCTCGGGAGACACTTGCTAACATTTTGGAGGCGGCTGAAGGAACGGGCAATTTTTGCGCGGAGCACGGACAAATTTACCGTTTTTTGAATATTTATCTTGCTTTTTCTTGAAGGCTACAATACGCGGTGCCGACATGCGAGAGCTTGGCGTTATCTACAACGGTAATTACTACGCCATCTCTGAGCATCCGGGTTATCGCGAAGAAAACGAGGGAGTGTTGGAAGAAGGTGAAGAAGAGGAAGAGGAGGAGGACCGGCTGTGAATGCCACTGCCAAATTCTTCGCACAATCGAGCGCGCGGTGCGCACATATCCTTTCGCGAACCTGGGGCGGATAAACAAAGATCATAATTACAAGTGCCGTCATTTTACTAAGACCAGGTAAAAAGTCTTACCAGTTAAGCTCTTAAAAAAATATAAGCATTCTTATATTATTAGTGTTCTCACATTTTACAACTTTTAATATCATCCTAAACCAGAAACAACCAACCCAACTCATAAATCATCAAAGCTGACTGTCTTAGAACACTATCACAGCTATTTGGTAAATATCAATCAATTCAACGTTGTTCTGCTTGTAAAATTTGTTTTCCTGGTTGTATAATATTGAAATTAAAATGACGGCACAATTTGGAGGTGGGTCCATTGTCGTTCTTAATAAACAGCTTTAATAATTATTACGAGGAAAAATTTTAATGGTATATTATTCCAGTCACTTTTTCGATAAAAAACTTAGGTTCCATCTCCTGTTATTATTCAATCGGAATAATAGTAGCTTGTTCTTATAGCAGTGTTTTAATTTAACAGTCGAATTATGCGAAAAGTAAACATTACTTTAGGATTTGTGAACACTCCAATGGAAAAGTACGTTTTCTTAAAGCCAACCAGAAATCAATATAACAAGGGCATTTTTGTTACTTCTAAAGCAATTTTTTTTATATATTTCTACTTGTTTCTACACCTTGTGAATAATTCAATAATTCTCCCTTTATTATATGACTGAACTTATGTCCAACTATGGCATGTTAGTTATACTGAACGGTTAAAAGTATATATCATATATCAAGAATGAAATAAATTGGAGATATACGCATACCATTTTGGATTAATAAATATTTTTTGAATGATTCCTCTCTGCTGCATATTAAGAATTGCTATACTTTATACTCAATATGCTTGATAAGTGGTTGTACGAAGTGTGTAAATATAGTACTAAAACTGATGGCGTAGTGTTCTGAAGGCAGGCAAATATTTGATATGTATTCAGTTTGAACTCGTGAGTCTTTTGGTATCGGGTAGAATTTTTTTTAGAACCTAATTTTTCTAACCCGTTCTGAAAATGAGTAACAATTTCGAACAAAGGTGCGGTATCAAGTATTGTTTCAGAAAAGTCCAGATAGGTTTCCCTTCTATTGTCCTGTTGATCCTGCGAAAGGTTTTTCGGAACCATTTTCACGAAGATTTTCATCACCCCCAATTTATTCTAAGTGAACACTTTCCTGATCATTCTGACCGTCAACCGGCGATCTAAACCACCAGATCCCGGATCTCTACTTCTTGCACTTGCCTTAAGCAGCGAGGTTCATCTTCGCCTTCTGAAAATGGTTTAAACCAACTGCAAATCTGGGCCCTTGACCAAACATTATTTCCATAGGCCTGTTAAGGTTTTGTAACAGTTTCCTTCATTGCTCGAATTTCCATCATAACATTGGAGGCCCATCAGATGTTGCTCCCATCGCCAAAAAAGTAGCAACAGTACTGCCAGATCAAACGTTACGCCCCCAGTCTCATTACTTCATTTACATACTTCGTATTAAAAGAAATTCCATTTTCAAAATTGCTTTTATAAATTAAAATTATCAGATGATTTATAAAAACTTTGCCAATTCTATACATGAAACTAGAATATGAAATGAAATAAATTCCAAAGAATACTTAAATATCTATTTGATTACCTGGTAGTAACAATTTCAAAAACAGCATAAGGCATTCTAAAATCAGTTGATATCAAACTATTTTCTAATTCAAAAAATGAAAATTACATATTCTTGAGTAAAAATTTTGTTGTGTAGAATTATCCAAGAAGTTAATATCACTTTTAATTTGTAATTAGAATCGATATAAAAAAGAGAATACATCGATGGAAAAAAATATTTTGAAATTAAGATTTGGCCTTTTAGTGCTAAAGTAACTTTTAGATATTAAAGTTGTGTTATCATCAAATACTTTCTCATACGCAAACCAAACTCAGTGTTTACATTTCGTCTAGTGGAATAAGATTAAATGACAATTATTCTTCCCATTACGAACAAGCCACCACTATTCCATTTAAAACTGAAATTCTTCGGGATCCGCTCCAATTAAAAAAAAAACATTTTGTGACGAAACGGACACTGCGCTGAGTGACGTTTTATCATCGTAGGCACCGCGCACGGACTCAAGACCCAACAACAAAAAAAATCCGCTTTGTACTTTTTATAAGTGTTAAATACACGCGAATAGTCGACTTAAGGTTAATATTTTTAAGACATTACTAGGCAAAAAAACAAGTTCATAGACACAAAATATTTATAAAGTTGTTTAGATAACTAAAGAATATTTATAATTGAGTTACGATTGTACATTGCTCAATTGTCATTTTTTATTTTGTTCATTGAATAAATCACTGTGTATTTGTTAAAATTTTGAGTGGTTTCAACTCAGGAATATCGAACGGGAAGACCAGCCAATATTGATAGTAATTTTGTAGTGCCAAAATGAAAGATAAACTGAATTACTAAACTAGTTCTGATATTAATTTTAATTACATATAGATCAAACTAGCGGATTTTTTCAAGCACCTTCCCAATTTTCTAGTTAAATTATTATTTCGATATGTCTGTACTTAATCGGATTAATTACAGAACAATTCTTCTACTGAAATGTTCGGTGTGAAACACTAAAATCGAAGAGATTTATCATATATACTTATATAGAAGTATATATATATATACTTCTCGACACGCGTTTCTCTAACTATGTTAGCATCACCAGGACATGGTTCAATCTAATCCTAAAATTAAACTGTTATCTTTATATGACAACCGTATCTAATAAGGCGCGTGCTAAAATCGTGAAGTTAACCAAACGTTACATTATCAGTTCAAAAAAGGAGATTGAATCATCTCCAGATGATGCTAATATGGTTAACGAAACTCTCGTCGAGAAGTTTAATGATAGTGGTTTGGTGTTTAGTGGGAACTCTCTTCGAGTGTAGTAATTACCCATTGTTTGATAATACTCTAACGAAGTTCTTGTTTTACAGTGTTATTTTAGGCTATTTAATTTATTTGCTTTGACTTATTTGCTTTACTTAGTTTCAAAACATCCATAAAGTTTGTTTGGATGATCATCGGTTTTTCTTTTCGGCAATTTAATATTGAGATACTTAGGGAATATTGACCCTTTCTGGACAAGGTGAATTTTACATTTGTTGTCATCCAGGACGAGAGGATTTTTGAATGAAACATTTAATTTTGCTTAATAATATTCTAATTCATTTAATTAACAAAGTTTATGGTCTTTTAAAGTGTGATACTGCTCAAAACACTCTCCGATGTGAAGTACAGGTTTGTTCGGGCAGGTATCGTAGTAATATGCCGTCTCCTTTGCATCTTTGATCGTTCTATTAGCGCTGATAGTGGTCTTTTGTTTTCCTCTTTTTTCCAGTTTACACATAATGTACATATCTCACTCCCCTTCTAGTTGGTTTCTTAGAGTTATAAAACAAACTTTCCCTTTGAATTTGAGGACAGCTTTATCAATAATTACTTCTTGTGCAGAGGTGAAGTTAAGTGAGGATAGACAACAAGATGAAATTTTTCTTCTCCTGTAGACATTTGAGAATGATTCGCTGCTACATATTTTCGACTCTCCTTTACGGTATAGAAGCCTCCACCTTTATTAAATACATGATCAAAAGACTCGAGACTTTTGAAATGTGGCTATTTAGAAGAATATTACGGATATCTTAAGTAAAGAAAGTCATAAATAAAGAGGTCCAACGTAGAATATCCACCGAAAGAGAACTAATAACAACCATAGAGACATGCAAATTGAAATATTATGACGCGCAATGAGTCGATAACGTTATGAAGTACTTAGAGTGACTATGGAAGTGATTAGGAAGATCAAAATTTGAAAATTTATCCCTCTGAAAAAATTGGATTCTTGCATTATAATTGGTTAATAATTTCTAAAAGAAACTCACATTTCCTCTATGGAAATATCATTCCATTTGTTCGAAATCGAAGATTTAGAGAAGTGTTTTTGGTTTTGCCATATTTGTTGGTTTCCTCCATAATTTGTTGAACGAGTTCCTTAGTAAAAAGACAGTTGAAGGAAATGGGACGGTTCCTGACAGCTTGAAGGAAATTGCGCTCCGAGGAAAATGAATATTTGGGAAATACTAATCTGAGGATGTTATATCTTACCATACATATTGCTCATCCGTGGGTAAATCTTCACATAGGCTTCTATTTCGCATTCACTATCACTTGATATAATTTGTAAGACTCGTATTTTACATTACACAGTCTTTATTTTCGCCCCCATTTTTAAATAAAATTCATCATTTTTATTCATAAATATTTTTGCCAAAACTTCCACTTTTTTTATTAATGTTTGACACATTTCACTAGCACTCTAGCTTCGTCAGAAATAAATATTTTTTAGGAAATTCATTCACAGGCTATTTCTTTGTCTCGTGTTTGTTTAGGTCTATTTAGTCATACAGATTTCGCCTCTTTTAAACAGTTTATTCCTAACTTTCCAGATAGTTTAGTTTTTTTGCTTTTGTTTTGTACACGTAGTATTTTGAAATTATTATTAAAACGACTATTTCCGTTTACATCGCATCTGTTAAACGAAAATCATCGATTTAACAGTGATTTTAACAGAAAAGGTGTCTCAGAATGTTTTTCGTTTTTGATACTTAAAAAATAAAACATCAGAATTAATTCAAACTTATTTAATTGCTGTTAAATTACAGGGTAGTTTGTGAATCACTTGCGCTTCAATCACTTTGTGTCTTATTCTTTGCTTTAAAATATTTCAATTGGGTGGTAATGGGTTGAAAAGCTTACTTTTTAAATAAATTCACCGGAAAAAAATCCTCAGGTGTTAAATCTGGACTCTTTCGTGGCCAGTTAATGTCCTCTCGGCGACTAATCACTCTTTCAGGGGATAAATCATGAAGAGTTGCTAAAGAATCATTCGTGATGTGGAAGTTACCACATCTTGTTGGAAAAATGTCCGCTTTGGTCTCGTGAAAGGATTCATCTCTACTAAACTTAAAATGCCCGCCAAGTGTTTGACACTACTCCCCTCGCCCCTCTAACTGAGTTTAGCGCGTAACAGTCAAACCATAAACGAAAAACATTCTGAGACACCAAAACAACTTTGGAGAGTTTGTAAATAAACTGTCTCAAGATGCAAAAATACTATTGAATGACCAAATAGACCTGAACAAATCATTTTTCTGGAATCTGTACAGGAATGAAATAGAATCTGTACGGATGTCCTAAAAAATATCTATTTTATTGTAGAATTTTTTATATTTATAGCGATTTCAACATTGAAAACATGTACATCTCACAAAGCTACAATGATAACGAAACGCGTCAAACGTTAATAATAAAGAGGAAATGTGTTAAACATTTAGAACCAAATTCCATCAAGTAGAAGCCAACACAACCCAAAAATTCATCGTAACTAATTTCGAGATAAAAATTCTCGGAAGACAAGGTACCCGCGCTTCTTTTTTTGCTTCTGAACATGGTTACAGTTTATTTCAAATTCAATTCTAAAACTTAACTTTTTATCATGTGGGGAAATCGGCTGAATAGCTTAAGATAAAAAACAAATATCATATGGAGAAGGGCTCGACAGTCGTCCGCAGAGGGCTAATATCTGAAAAACGCTGGACTTAATGAACTTGTATATTCCTTTTCTGGTTTGAACTATATGTAATAAAGAGGTGTTTTTATTAAGATATAGACCATCTTCGTGTAAAATAAAACAGTTACCGTTTTGAAAATCCTATTTTCGCAAATTTGATTGCAACAAAATCGAAAAGAAGATTAACGAGAAATTATCAGACATAACGTAAAAATGTGCCAATTATACACTCAAAATTTTGATAAGTGTACTAAGTTAATAGACGATTTGTGCGAACGACCTACTATATGTACATCGCATCAGAATCGTTCATATTTTGAACAAACGCAGAATTGTACCTTCTAAATAACACCTTCACTAAATTTCTTTTTCCACAACACATCAGGTTATAACATACAATTTCTATGTGATTTCCGTTTTGTTTTTTTTTGAAGGAAGTGCAATTCAGCGTATTCTGACACTTAATAATTAGCTAATTTTTCATGTGAATGAAAAAAGATCGTGTAGGTCTATATTAGATAATCTTACTGAAAGGGGGCAGTCAGGGTCGGCCCCCAGTTGGGCCTGTTTTGTGAATTTTGTAAGAGGCGTGGGGCTGTCTGACTACCCTCCGTCCCTCTTTTATAACACTGCCAAGAATAGGAAGCGGACGTTGCGAGACGAAGTGGAGTTCTGTTTCAACCTGTCACCGCAGAACTTTTGCCGTTGTGTGGGGTGAGTAGTGCACTTAACAAAGACTAATTTTTTTTCTAACATATACTAGGGAGCAGAAAAGTTCAAGTACAAAACATGCTTTATACGACCGTTCAATAGTTTATTATATATTTTGTTTCTTTTCATAAGAGTATTTTTTCTTAGTAATTAACCTGTCTTTTTTTTGTGAAGTGTGAAGGTTATTATCAAATGTGGTTTTTTTAAGGTCTTTTATTTGATTCAAATTCAGGTTCATTCATTTAATCCTGTAATTCACATGACCAGTGATTAATTTGAGCTTAGGAACATTCACTGTTTATGTTAAATTATTTAAAGGTGGCATTAAATATCACCAAAAATATTACTAACATTTCTTCTAGATCTATGATCGAGATTTTTATTAGTTTCTATTCTCCCAGAGCAATAAAACATATTTTAAAGGCACCGCTTAAACTATTTGAATTCATCAACAATATTTTCCAAAAAAAATCCACGACATACCTGTCTCTTCTTTTTTCTTCCATGGCATCTGCATTTTAACATTTTTACTTTACGTGGGTTTCGGGATTAAATGAAGGCTCTGTATAATAATTTTCTTATACAGTTCACTGTAGAAAATATGCCTATTCTATTCCATTGAATTATTGCCGATAATCTTGTGTGTGTCTTTTATAAAG
This sequence comes from Cosmopolites sordidus, assembly GCA_031761425.1. Taxonomy (NCBI): domain Eukaryota; kingdom Metazoa; phylum Arthropoda; class Insecta; order Coleoptera; family Curculionidae; genus Cosmopolites; species Cosmopolites sordidus. Next base: position 316,083 of record JARFXV010000830.1, read on the forward strand.
ACTTTTTTGAGTAATAATATTAATTAAGGAAATCAAACATAAAAATATTATATTGAGGTATCATGAAAATGAAACCATCTTACCTGAGCTACCTCTTTCTATTTAATGAAATATTTGGTTTTCTGTACGAATACATCTTAGAAGAGCTCATATAAACAACATTAAAAATATATACCAAAGCAAGTGTTATTAATGTCTTTCATATTTCAATGACAACAAAACTAAACACATTTTTGGAAGAGGGAATAAAAACAACAAGAAATATCCTGGAGCAGAATGATCCATGGAAACAATGTACTGATCCATGGTAACGCATTTTGTCCAATTGGGAATATATTTATTACAGTGGTAACTCAAAAAGATTTATCAGCGTTTCGGTAACCAGGTTAACATCATCAGGAACTAAATTATTTTCCATTTGTATGATGACAGTACATAATGAAACGTGTAAAATTCATGAACCGTAAAGTGAACCAAGCCTTACTTTAATCAATCTAAAAGTTGACTGTATGAAATAAGTCTTAACCCGGTTCATAGTTCTCTTACATTTTGCTGTTTGAATGCTTTCATATGCCTCCAAAGTCCACACTTCTTACATGGCTTAAGTACTGATATTTATATTGTGATTATGCTCGAGTGTATGTTGGACAACACAACATTTCGCATCTTGACAAGTAATTTCATAAATTCCTGGTTTCTCATATTGGTCTACTTTCTTCTTTGGGTTACCTTGGATTTCTACATGGTTTGTAGAATAGAATACCTTAATGTTTAGTTTTTCAACATTTTGTCTATCCCTCGTGGGCATCAAACAGTATTATCATGAATTTGTTTTTGCTCTGTTGCTTTTGAAAAGTCGAAGATTCTTGAGAGACTTAGAGAACTATGTTTGTTTAAAGGAAAATTAATCTGTATTAAAATTTATCATAAAGTTTGGTTGGAGGGGATATTAAGGTATTCTACAAGGTCTCCAATATTTTTGTTCATGCTTGTAGGTATAATTAATAGAAGTCGATTTAAGGTATAATAATTTTATTATGATAATAATAATAGTACAGTGTTTGGAAATTTATCTAGCAAAACTAATACTGTCGAGATGGTGCTGGCATTCGCGGCGCTGGAATTCTTGAACGCATGATCGAAAATGTGCTATCACCCTGCCGCACATATGTCTACAAGAAAAAATCAAGTGGAGTTAAATCTGGACTTATATATATCTAAACTTATATCACCTCTACGGGATATCAGTTTTCCTGGGAATAATTCCTGTACGGCCTCCAAAGAATCACGTGAGGTATGATACACTGTGCTTTCTTGCTGAAACCAACTCTCCTCGTTATATCCTTCAAATTCTTACGGTGATTGGTGGAAAAAACCTCATATCATCTCACAACACCTAGCTGAATTAACATTGATCGCTTTATCTCTGGCATCTTCAAAGAAATATGTGCCAATTATGCCTCTAGCTGACATTGCAGCCCATACAACTTTGGGGCTATGTAATGGTTTTTTGTGTTTTTCCTTGGGATTTTCCTCCGCCCAGTACCTGGAGTTTTGCTTGTTTACAAAGCCAATGAAATCAACAATGAAAGTTAGCCTCGTCGCTGAAGAAAACATTGTCACAGTTGTTAAATCTTTCCAATATTTCATTGGAAAATGTCAAGCGCATGATAAAATCAGTTTCTTTCATTTCTTGCACAATTTGAATTCTATAAGGATGAAGACGAAGATTTTTTGACATGAAGTGAAGATTTCTTAAAATTCACCTGGCTACTTCGTTTCCGTACGGATTGGGACGGATTTTCTCTAACCGACTCCCGCACACGTTCAATGTTGTTTGCACCTCCGCTTGATCTTGGACGACCCCTAGATGGTAAATTAAGAGTTGTAATCTTGTAGTTTCAAACTTTTTTATCCATTTCTTTATTAAATTAACACTTGGTGCCTCGTTTATGCCGTGTTAATTATATTCGGCCCTATAAAGACGACGAGTTGTAATAAGCGACTTTCTGGACATCTGGAAAATATTCTTAATGTCCTGGGTAATACAAATTGTAAAGTAAACCAACATGAAAAAGAGGGGATTTATGAAATGATCCTAATCATCAACGAGAAATCTTGTGTTGCCCATTGTACACTGGAGCATAATCTAATCCATACAATTAACTTTTTGATTTATTAATGTAATGCTTGATTAAATTGACGGTTCATGATTTTTACATGCTTCATTAGGTTTGGGTGTCATATCAATAGAATATAGTTTAGTGTTAGAATTAGATTGAATCATCTCCTGATGATGATGATACTGATATGGTTAGCGAAACACGCATCGAAAAATTAAAAAGTGTTTTGATGTATAGTAAATCTTTTAGTGTTTCATAAATGATATATAAAGAATGAGATTCATAATATGAAAGAAAATGTTGGAACAGTTGCAAATCTGATACTAATCTATGTATATAACATTTGGTTTCAAATTTAAGAGTAGGCTCAAATTCGAACCATGGAAATGAAAAATGATATGCATAAATAATATGTATGTGTTATTGACCCCAACTTCACACACCTCACTTGTTATAATTTTTATCCAATATTTTTTCGGTACACTTAATATTTATTGTAATATTATACGCACAAAAAATATTGGGCTGATGCTTACTTATCGGCGGGTTTTTCTGACAATAGTTATTTTTTTATAAAAAACAAAACAAAAAAATACGACAGAAACATAATTATCCTGAAGCATATTCACTCTCTACTTCAATAACTGCTTCCTGTTTAACCCGTGCTTTTTCTTCAATAACGCGACCCTCAACATGACCCCCGCACGCGTTATTGACGCACGTTGTCGTGGTGGAATAAAGTTTGGTGGTTTTTACGCGGTTTTTTAACATTGATGACTTCATGAAGCCGGTCAAGCTAGGCTACGTAGATGCCGCTGTTGAATTGTTTTTTTTTGTCATTTCTGTCCGAACTACACCACATTGCCTTCGTTCAGTGATCATCATTTGGAATATGTTTCAGTATTTCACCTGGAGAAGCGCAAACTTTCTTTTGGCGTATTTGAACAGTAACAAAACTCTCCAATGACGAAATTTTTTCAGGGATGGCGTTTGCTCGTTTCGGACACGGCCGGCTTTGTTTTTGTCGCAGGGCTCGTGCGGCACCCATCCAGCCAATTTTCATACCTTACCGAGCTTCTTGAGACGATGGACGATCGTGAATTCTTCAACATTGAAATCCAGGGCGATTATTCGGGTTGTCAGGTTTTCGTCCTCTTTAATTTTAATGGTCGTCTTTTTCCGGATTTGTCATTCAAGCTGAATGATTGTGGCGCTTTCCATTCTTTCTCAAAGTGGTAGAGCATAATATGAGAAACGTGAATACAATTTTCAATACCCATTTTTTTCAACTACATATAGGAAAATATTTTTATGAAAAAGTAAACAAAATGCCAATTCTCATAAGCAAAAAATGCGGATAATTATGCAACTATCCAATATGTTATGGTAAGACTAAAATGTTTTTGATGCTGATACTATTAATGTTTGGCTATATTTAGTCTTAATTAAATATACATTTAACTTTTAAAAGATTCCCCTTAGAGTAAATGTGTTTTGTACATAAACTTTTTTGACTCACAAAATTAAACGTCCCAATATTGTCGGTAAGATATCAATTGTTTTATATAAATTAATTCCAATCCACAAAAAAATATCCTTAAATCTGAACCTTTTCCCCGCTCTGACACCAAAACATCAGAACCCCATCGTCTTCAATTTTAGACGTTGGCTGGAGTTCATTCGTGAACTCCGGCCGAACTGCGTAACGTAGGCCAGGTCATTGATCCGCGCCAGGCCACGACACACTGACCCAATTACGCCACCGGCTGATGGGCGGGCCGGGGTGCGGCAGATGCATACTACTATGCAATGATGCCAGCTCTTTTAGAAATACTTTAACAATAACTAATTTCATTCGCCTTTTTTTTTATTATATGTAATCCCTTAATATCCTGCATATTAGGAAATCTTGAAAACAAAAAAGATTCTTAAATGTCTTTTACAAAACGTAAATTAAGGTAGGTGCGCTGGCAGCATCGGCCCGTTCCACTTTTACGCAATACCACTTCGTTTTCCTAGGTCTTTACACGTTGAATTGAGGTTGTAAGGGGAGATGAGCGTGGTCTTGTAAATAGGCCATCTACGTTCAGTACGAAATGCCTATTTGATTTGTGAAGATATTGATTTGAGAAGACATAATGTTTACACAGCGCTTAAACAACGCAGTAACTACAGTAAAATAATAATTTCATATTTCTTTTAAGTATGAAGTACGTGTTTTACAATTTTTTTGTTTTTACCCTTTAAATAAAGCAACTAATATTGGATTGGCCCATATTTCTTTTTGATTTTGTTTAAACTTCGAAAGAATGGAAGTATGTAAAAAATATTACGTATTATACGAGGTGTATAAATAAAGTAATGAGACTGGTGGTGTAGCGTTCGATCGGGTGACACTGTTGCTTCATTTTGGAGGGTAGACAGACCAACATCTGATGCGTATTCGATTCGAGTAGTTCAAACTTATGCATATGAGTATGTTTTTCATCCTTGAATTGATTGTTCCTACTGTTTTTTGGCCGTAGTGAGGTTGGAGTGTACCATTCCTGGCTCTGGAGCTTCGTTTTCGTCTCGTATTTTAAAAACTATGACTCGTCATTAGTAATGACGAGTTCAGGAAAACGAAGCTCATTTTCAAGTCATGACATGTTTTCCTCCTGTTGTACTTTTGATCCTGCGAAATTATTTTCGGAACCACTTTCGCGTAGATTTTCTTCATTTCCAATTCATTGGTCAAAATCTGAATTCAACTCTTTGGTCATATTAACCGCCAACCGACGATCAGAACGCACAAGATCTCGAATTCCGTGAACATTTTTATCACTTCTTGCGGCTCAAGATCTTCCGTCACAATGTTTATCTTCAATCGCGTCTCGGTCTTCTGAGAGTGTATTAAACCATTTGAAAACTTGGTCCCTTGACAAAGCACTGTTTCCCTAGGTCTGTTGAAATTTATTTGGAAAAGTTTCCGTTCCACTGTGCCCAAGTCTGAAACAAAACTTGATAGGCCCGCCCATCGTTATTGAAAATTGTTATCACTCATTGCGTCATCAAGTTATTCTATAGTGTTCAAACTTATCTTCATCAGATGTCGTCACACCCCAAAGGTAAAGCCAACAGTGTGGCCAGATTGAACGCTACACCACCAGCATCATTACTTTATTTTTACATATCGAAACAGTTCAAAGTGGATCAGCAGCCTGAATCTATTAATATCTATTAAATAGATATTTATAATTACTTTTAAAGCATTGATTCATTGCAAGTTACAAACTTGCCAATTTAATATTTGATGTGCATATTTGGTGACATTTTTTATTGTTGCCAACCCACCTTCTTCTTCTACCGATATTTGTTCGGTAGAACTTCTATTTTATTAAGAGTGTGAAAAAAACAAATGGCTAACATTGTTAAATGTGAATATCTGTGAGTAATCTACAATTGTTTGGTTTAACAAGCTCCCAAAAGACATCCAATTTCACTCAATATGCTGATGATATTTGGTGTTGCTCTTTTCGTATTTGATAATAATATTGTCTTCATAACATTCGATCTTATGCGATTACTGTGAAGTATAATTATATGTAAAATGCTCATATAGGTACCAATAATATCTTACACAATCAATCCTCATCTTAACTCCCTCTGATGATTGACAAATCAAGGTGAGCATTAAAGGAGGTTGTTTATAGCAATAATTTACCTTAATAACCTAATAATTAAAATATCCAAAACGAAAGAAAATATGGACCAACCTTGTATTAACAATTATAATTATTATTTTTGGTATTGAACGAACTGTAGAACAGGATAAGGAATTTACATATGTATTTTACATATAACACAATTTTGATTTGATGTAATAATTTACTTTAAAATGTAATTACATCTACATATAATATTTACAGTAGATGAACCATGATGAACGACTAAAATTTGTAAGAGTTGCTTCAGCAAACTTTTTTTTAGTATATGAGGCAGCTTTAATTATTTCATGGCATCTATCTAATATAGTTATAAAGTAAAATACATCATATTAGACATGCAATTATTGAAATTTGTTTAATATATATATATATATATATATATATATATATATATATATATATATATATATATATATATATATATATATGTATGTATATATATATATATATATATATATATATATATATATATATATATATATATATATATATATATATATATATATATATTAGTTGTTAGGGAAATAATTTTCTTAAATTTAACCAACCATTCACGTTAGTTACATTAAGAATCATGATTAATTGTTATATTAAATAAAATGTTCAAAATGCCTACCATTTTAGTCTAGTCTAGTCTAGTCTATGCAAAACGGACACAGTTTTAATCTATTTCCCCGAACACTTTGAAAAAGTCCTGGTATATTTCTAATCTGATTGACAGTAACTCATCCGTAAATAAGAAGTATGTCGTGAATAATTGAAATTTTTATGCAAACAATGAAATAACACACTTTGTCGTGGAATTATCCCAGTTAGTCAATGCAACGTTGCCACTTCTATTTTAGCATGACGTATGGCGTGATTCTTAATTAAGAAAAAAATGTTCATTAATTTATTTGTAATTTATTCGTTAACTAATAACTAATTATTATTTTCCAAATATGCTTTTGCACGTATTTACTTAAAGTGATAATTCTTATCATATCTGTTTCATTGGTGATTTAATAACTTTAGGTTAGGTTAACTTAGGTTTTTAACTTTTATTGTAAGGAACTGTTACGATGTGAAAAATCGTTGGTTAAATTTTAGAAAATTATTTCCCTTATACTCCGTATATATCTACCTTATAAATTTTTGAAAACCTGAATAATCTAGAAAAGAAATTTAAATTGAACATTAAATAAACATATATAACATTGACCCTTACAGCCCCAATTATTTATATAAATATAATATTCGTTCCACTAAAAACGATTACTTTCTGGAAGACATACTATCTATATCAATTTTATTTTCTTAGTAACAAATTACTACTACTATTATTACATATTATTATATATTTTATTACCTTATATTTCCTTATTAACTGGTAATTTATATGGCTGCAATAGAGAAAATAAAATAGATATAGATAGTTTGTATCTTTATAGTAACACAATTTTGATTTTTTTTTTCAACTAGTGAAAATTAATGTTATGTATTTATATATAAATTGTTTTAAAACAAATCATTATATTTAGGAGCAACTATTGTGCAACCGCATTTTATAATATAGTTAATTTCAATTTTATATAAAACGAAATGTAATTTATATAAACATTATGGATTCGAGTTAATATATGTAAACAAGTACAAAACTTCAGTTAGGATGTTGGTAAGACTGCGCTAATCAAATTTGGTAGTTTTGTGCTCGCCAAAAATTGTTTTCGTAGAAAACCTTATCGATGAAAGATTAAACATTTTACTTACTTTCAATTTTACACATAGTAAAAATAAATTGATATTTTTTCTGTTTCATCTACCTATAGAGGGAGTGATTATGACGAATATTTTTATCAAAATTTGATTTTATACACATGTTATTGCCATGTTATAGTATTTAAATATTAACCATTTTCACTGAAAATAGATTATTGAGGTTATAACGAAGTTACGCTTAACCTGAAAATCGTTTGTCATTGTCATCTTAAACGTAGATAATACCGGAAAGAGAAAAACTGGTTAGAATGTGAAAGGAAGATGAAAAAGGGAAAATTAACATTTTTATTAATTATGCATCTAGATATTTTTCAGGGCGCATTATATATATGCAATTTGTAAAAAAGTCTGTGTACATCATGTGGCGTTTTACAGTTTTTTACAAATAAATGAATAAACTTTCATTAACGTACTTTTTTATTTTGAATCATTTTATTCTTAACACTTTTTTTATCAGAACATACATAGATTTGAAGTTTATTTTATAAACAAATTGACAAAACACATTTTTTTATTTTTTAAAGTTATATTGACTTTTTCTTTATAATATTAGTTATGTTTAATGATCTATAGGCCCACCTTTGTTTTTAATAACTTTACGCAACTTGTGAAATTAGGATCCAGTATATTCTCGAGGTGTTCCTTCAGCTTCCTTTTCAACTCTCCCCAGATATGTTTTGTTGGGTTTAAATCTGGTGATTGTGGAGGAGTTGTTAACTGTCTTTGGGCATTGTAGAGTAACCAGTCTTCGAATTTACGTGCTCGGTGTTTCGGATTATTTTTGTGTTGGAAGATAAAATCAGATCTAAACCCAAGTTTTACGACACTTGAATGTAAATTTTCTCTCAAAATATCTAGGAAAATACGTTGATCCATGATTCGTTGAACAGTTGACTGATTTATATTAATTAATTACCTTTCCAATTTCTCGGAGAAAATATTTTCTATTTACTAACATTCTTTAACAAAGCTAAATTGAGATAAATAAGATCTTAATATCTGTGTCATTGTTGAAAATAATAAACAAGATTGTGTACACAGATTTATTTTCCATAGATAAACAATATTAACGTCGAATCTTTATATGTATCATTTTACCTGCTTATTGTTTGATGTTATTGGTGTGACTTTCAAAACCTAAAAGACCTTTGATGATCATTATAGTGTTATAAAAACGGTATTTTATTTAAAAGAAAAGGCTACTCATTTAAATTTGACCTAGTGTACACAGACTTTTTTATAAACTATATATTAAGACTTCCATGTGTTTTTCAATTTATAAAATTGAAACAGGGCAAATTATTTGCAACAAAGAGAGACTGATTGAATTATAACTAATTGGTTAATGATGGATTCGGTAGGTGGAGATGCTTCCATCTACCCTATCGAGCAGACCAAAAATGGAATAAGGACAAAGATCTTTCGGAGGCAATTTTTGGTTGACACTTTTGTCATGATTAGTGCTATAAATTTATAAGTCAATCACAATTATGGCAGAAATAGAAAACGAATATCTTCCTTAGAATTGTGACGAATGTGGTTTTTCAATTTTTCATCTTTTTAAAACTTCTAAATGTACATTTTTATTCCTTTATCATTCGGTCTTCTTTTACACTAGAGAAAAATTCTGATTATCACATTATTATTTTTTACAATTTTTTATTTATGCAGATAGATTTAATGGGAACGAATTTCTGTCTGATTATATTAACTGCAAAAGAAAATTTGAATTCTACTAGCCAAAGAAGACTGATTGATGAGAAAATACACGGGAGTATAATAAATTTGTATTATTATATCCCAGCCGAACTACGACGTGTATAGATAAAAAATAAAGAAAAAGTTGTGTATATGGACTGCAATATTACGATGCCCTAGCGGTTTTCGATAAAATGAAATCCAAAATTACCGATTTTGGTTTTTATAATGGAAAATTAGGATTATGCAGTTAATATCTCGAATAAATTGTGTTCGTTTTCGTTTTGATAAGTTTTGTTAATTGTTAAGATAAAATAAAATAAAGATTATTTATTACTATTCTGATTTTATATTTTTTATTTCCCATTCCTGCTTTTTAAACGATTAAATTTCCTGTTATTTATACACTGGTCTCTTGAATACACTGGTAAACAAATTCGATGTTTTGACCGGTAAAATATTGAGTTCTTCGGTTCGATATGTGAGAATACGCGTTGTCATGGTGAAGAATGATCTTGTGTCGCTGGTTTTCTTTTCTTATTTCTTCAAATACTTCTGCCAAACAAATGGTTGTGTACCATTCAGAATTGTAGAATGTAGCCACATGCCCATTTATCCCAAAAAGATCGACCATTTGCTTCAAAGTGCTTTTTGCGCGAACAACTTTTGTTGGGTGCGGCTCATTTTGAAAGACCCATACAGTTTACTGCGGTTTACTTTTGAGCTCGTACACATAGATCCAAGATTCGTCACCTGTGCAGATGTTATACACGGCTTTTGGCGAACCACGATTTTATTTTTTGAGCATTTCTTTGCACCAATCGACACGAGCCTTTTTTTGAGTGATTGTTAAACTATGCAGAATCCAAACCACACAAATCTTTTTGCTCGCGCACAGTACCGGACAGATTTGCTTCAAAGGACAATTCTTCATCGCCAAAAGTTGAAGTTAGTTGATCGATGCACTATTGTTGAGATAATCCACGTCGAAAGTCGTAGTAAATCATCTCGCGAAAATTTTCCAGTTAATTCCATTTTTTGATTGAGATTAAATTTTCAAATCACTAAACAACATAAATAGCGGCCCTATGGCAAATCGTTCTGAGTACATATATAGTCAAAAATGTCAAATTTTGCGATTTACATGTCAGATGACGGCTAGAAACAACACTGTAGTCAATTCCGGATACATAAATAGCAACCTTCGTAGTAGACACTGCCCTCTTGCTGAGGAAAACTGATTTCAAAGCATGGAATAGTCGGATTGTTGATTATATTCTGTTGTTGACGTCTGCCTCAATTTTCCTTTTGCTGTTCATAAAGCCTTCCAAATACTTTAGCTCCTTCGTGGTTTTTAACCTCTCCCCCAACAATATTCAGTGTTATATATTCTTCTTCTTTACAAACTAAACAAATTTCCGGTTTTTTCCTGGTTTATTTCCATCCCGAATTGTCTATAATATTTTTGGCGTACTTCAACTGCCGTTATTAGTTCGTTTTCGTTTGGAGACGTTAAAAATGAAGTCATCTGCATACAGAAATTATTTACCTTCCCTTAATTTGCGGGCTCTCCTGGCAATGTCTCCCATGGCTGCTATGAATAAAGTTGGTTAAAATCTAACAAAAGCTTATGCGAGCCAAAATTAACTCTTTCTCGATCATTCTGATCATCCACCAACCAAAAACGATGTGTTTGGTTTGGTTTCCATATGCATGCTGACGGTTTGCAAAAGTTTCCACCGCACAGTACACAAGTGTGAAATACAACATGACGCTCACATTTGTTCGAAATACCACTCATTTTCAAAACATAACAAAAAAATCTGATTCATGAAAATAATTGCTATGCATCACTAAATGAATTTAGGAAGCTCAGCTGAAGACTCATCAGATGTTGTATTATGTCGCTTTCAAAGGCGAAACTATCTGTGTTGTCAGATCGAAAACTACGCCACCAATCTTGCTACATTATTTACCCACCCTATAGTACAGTTCTTCCTGTGCCTGGTGGCATCTTTTTCTATGCAGAAGTAGTATCTACTTTAAGAACTTTTTCGCCAGACTTCGATTTAAAGCTTTATTTTGAAAATGGTTTACAAAAATAGGTCTTTATCGAACTACAGCTTAACTAAGAATTGACAATATTGAATGTGAATACATCATTTATACTTTAAAATGCGTTTGCCTTGCATTTCCTGCGGGACCATCTGGTGGCGTGATGACTCTCAAGGTAATGCTTGCGCGGTGGTTCTCATGAAAACGGAATACGTAGCTATCTTCAGTTTTAAGCCAATGAGCTCTATAAAAAACCTGGCACACATAAAAATAATCACTTCGAACAATGTCAGTCAACTTTTGGACGTTTCATTCAATTGCTACGTACAATATTGTCTTTAAAGCCTCTCTGCCGTCACGAAATGTTTCAAAGTATTGAAAAACGTTCTCACAGCTTATTGCATCATTAGTACAAAAGTTTATCTGGTATTATTTCAGTGGCTTTTCATCTGACGCAATTAAATGGAATTTTCAGTAAGCTTTGTTTTTACAAACTTTATTTTAAAACCAACAAATAGGTATTAAATTCCTTAAGACTCTCATCGGAGAGTCGGATTCGATATAGATAGACCGAAGTCGAACCGTCTACAACAAGATATTGAATGTCCTCTCTGTCACTTGTAACTTGTTAGTGGTCTTCAAGGAGCTAGGCCTTTGATGCTGTGCTCCAGGTGTGACGACGATGTCCCGTATTTGAATGGTTCGAACGCGATGAGGGGATGGGCTGGGTAGCGTGTTTGGGGCTGGTGGCTGACGGGCGACGTTGGTTCCTGGTTTCGACGGTCGATTTTTGGAAGCACTGGACATCCGGAGAAGGTGGCGGAATGGGCTCCGCCACAATTTATGCACTTTGTTGGATCTTCTTTGGCTTTGGGATAGGCTGCCACCTTGTGATCTTCGAAACACTTACGGCATTTTGAGGTGTTGAAACAGTTGACTGCAGAGTGACCGAATTGGAAACAATTTCCACACTGTGCAAACGTCCTGTTGTATTTCTGCGCTTCGACTGTCTTCTCTGGTACCTGTGGGTTCTTATATACTTATTCTAATCTAAACAAATTTCAAGAGGGTTACATTAAGGGTGATGAGGGATTTACCTATTAAGGCTAGGAATATCCAATTTAACTACGCTCAACCCATTCAGTGCCGGCCTTTTTTACATTGATTGGTAAATATACCAGGTATATGAAAGTGAAATTTTTATATAGAAAATATACATCATATTGCATCACTAGCTATACATTTTTACCACTTGTTTGACAATTTATGGATGCCACGCCAAAAAAACTGTTGCTCTTTTGAGACAAACCAGTCATCGAGCCATTTTCGTAAGAAGTTAAGCGCTGCCCAGCAAGAGCGTGTCCCATTGATGTAAATAAGTAGTAATCGGACGGAACCTTAACGCCTTAATCGTTTACCCCTACCTAGGAAGGGTACTACCTGCCCAATGAAGCGTGTAACAAAAGGATAACAGAAAAAGGAAAGAAAAAATGAACCGTGAAGTTTACTGAGCCTAACATGGTTAGCGAAACGTGCGTCTATGAACCGGAATAAAGGACCTATTCCGTTCAGCCAACTGTTTCAATTATTAATGTAAGGCTCAGTAACCTTCACGGGTCATTTTTTATTTCCTTTTTGAAGTGAAAACTTCTTTAGTCACGTTGAGCGATTTTCGGTAGGGGTAAAACTTATGGGTTCGCGTCACCGACATGCTAGTGACGTGTTGCGCCAGACTGGTGACGCTAATTATGTTTTAAATGTATTTTAAATTAAATAGGGTTTTAGATAATCATTATTTTAATTGTTTAATTGAAGAATCATTGTGCAGTACAAGAGTGAGTACTTAATATGCTAATATTTTTATGTAGAAAAATAAATAACAAAAACAAAGCATTTTTTTTTCGAATATTTCCAGTATTGGTATCAATATTTGGAATATTTTGATAATTTATGGATGTCACGCCAAAAAAACTGTTGCTCTTTTGCGACAAACCAGTCATCGAGCCATTTTCGTAAGAAGTTAAGCGCTGCCCAGCAAGAGCGTGTCCCACTGATGTAAATAAGTAGTAATCGGACGGAACCTTAATGCCTTAATCGTTTCATCGACTAGTTTTGCTATGTGCGATGGTGCATTATCGGGAAGCAAAGTGACTTTGTGTTGCCATTGTTGATATTCTGGTCTTTTTTTTACGCAAAACTTGATTTAAATCGATCATTTGTTGCCGGTAGCGGTCAGTATTAACGGTTTCGCCAGGTTCGAGCAGCTCATAATAGATCACACTGTTCTGATACCACCAAACACAGAGCATTGTCTTCCGTCCATAGCGATTTGGAATTGCAGTCGATTTCGATGGTTCGCCTGGAGTTACCCATGATCTTTTACGCTTTAGATTCTCAAAATATATCCACTTTTCATCGCCAGTAATTCGATGGACTTTCTTTTGTACCTGTCGAGGAGCATTTCGCAAGTGATTTTTCGGTTTTCTTGCTGTCTTTCGTTCAGTCATGTTTCGTTCGGTCATGTGGAACCCATTTTCCCATCTTCTGGGGTTTTCCCATGAATTTCAAACGTATAGAGACGGCTTCTCGTGTCACATTTAATTGATCCGCGAGTTGTTGCGTTTGAGCGTCATCCTCATCCAAGAATGTTTGCAATTCGCCGTCAACAAACTTTTTCGGTGGTCTTTCACGTTCTTTGTTTCTCACGTCAAAATCGCTACTTTTGAATTTTATAAACCACTTAAAGCACTGCGATTTACCAAGAGCATGCTGACCGTAAGCTTCCACAAGCATTCGATGCGATACTGCATCAGTTTTCTTCAAATAGTCATTGAAAATCAGTACACAAAATTCGATAATTTCAATGCTATTACAAACGATATTGTTGTGTGGAAGTTGTATTGTTGAGTTAAAAATCTTTGTCAGATGTCATCAAGTAAATGGCGCCAATGACGCGATTTGACGGTAACTACATTGACAGCTCGGGCCAGCAATGGGCAAATGCCAGTTTCATATTACAGGGTGCAGACTTGGTACTTCGTATTTCAGAGACCACTTCACAATATTGAACGTACGGAGTTGAGTTTTAAGTGAAAGGACGGGCATAGGAATAAACAGGCAGGTAAATACACGACAGTTGTGTGACCGGCCATCCAGAGAACACTGAATGGATTAAAATAAAGTGTAGCTCTACAAGATGATCATGCCTTTAAATATAGGATGGTGAAAGAATAAAAGTGTATTGCACATTATGTCGGAAAAATGATGGAACCTTTTAAATTAAAAAAAAAAGCAATGTTTAACGCGAGCAAATTCTCAAGTTCCTGTACGTTAGTAGTAATAAGGCATATATGAAGTGTATGAATAAAGTAATGAGACTGGTCCCTTTTAATGACAACGCTTTTAATCACCTGAAAATATGGGAATTATAGATAAATGGGATAAATAGATAATTTGAAACATTGTCCATAGGTATGTTGAAATTTTGCAAAAGTTTCAGTCGCACTGTGCGGCTGAAACAAACTGTGTACTTGAAACAAAATTTGACAACGCACCGTTACCCGAAATTGTAGTAACTCATTTTCAGAACGCTCTAAAAAAATCCGGTTCACGAAACAAATTACCAATGATCACCAAATGATTCTACGCGATTCAAACTCCTCTCATTACTTTATTCCTCCGTCTCATTACTTTATTTCTCACCTTGTTTATAAAACATTACCTAAACTTTATACATAGATCAGTTCTTCTATTGGAACCTTCGATGTGAAATACTAAACTCAAAGAGATTTACCACTAAACACCAAATCACTTTTTTTAAAGCTCTCCTCGTAAGTTTTGCTAACCATGTTAACATCATCAGAAGATGATTTAATCTAATTCTAAAACTAAACTGTATTTTATTTATCTGATAACTTTAATTACTAACCTACTACCTAGGCAGGGTACTACTTGCCCAATGAAGCGTGTAACAAAAGGATAAAAGAAAAAGGAAAGAAAAAATGAACCGTGAAGTTTACTGAGCCTAACATGGTTAGCGAAACGTGCGTCTATGAACCGGAATAAAGGACCTATTCCGTTCAGCCAACTGTTTCAATTATTAATGTAAGGCCGTAAGGTCAGTAACCTTCACGGGTCATTTTTTATTTTCTTTTTGAAGTGAAAACTTCTTTAGTCGCGTTGAGCGATTTTCGGTAGGGGTAAAACTTATGGGTTCGCGTTACCGACATGCTAGTGACGTGTTGCGCCAGACTGGCGACGCTAATTGTGTTTTAAATGTATTTTAAATTAAATAGTGTTTTAGATAATCATTATTTTAATTGTTTAATTGTAGAATCACTGTGCAGTACAAGAGTGAGTACTTAATATGCTAATATTTTTATGTAGAAAAATGAATAACAAAAACAAAGCATTTTTTTTCGAATATTTCCAGTATTGGTATCAATATTTGGGATGGAAAATTTGATATTATTTATTTTTCTAATATTTAATCTCTACAATACATCGTGCAATAAATATTTCATAGTGGCTTAGGAGTTATCTTACTAACGTGGTAAAACAGATTTCTAGTTGTTGTTTGTTTACAACAGTTGTTGTTGGTTTAAATTGTCAGAAATAAAATACGTGTTTTGTTATTTTTTGCAAAATAATTATTTATAAACTTATATCATTCAATTTCACCATTTGAACCTTACAAAAAAGTATTGTAAAATAATTAGTTTTTCTAAATGTCCATTTTCTATATTTGTTTAGATCCTCGATCCTACTGAAAAAAAATTATACATTTTTAAATCATGCATTTAAATTTAAATAATTAAATTTAAATAATTAATTTAAAAATTAAAAAAAACACAGTTATTCCAATTTTCAAGTTTTCATTTCTGTCGGCAGTCTCCATGACTGCCTACCTTTTTTCTTTTTTTTATATTTTTTTACACGCTTCATCAGGCAGGTGACGTGCTTCCTAGAATAGAACATAGTTTAGTTTTAGAATTAGATTAAATCATCTCCTGATGATGCTAACATGGTTAGCGAAACGCGCGTCGAGAGCTTTAAAAAAAGTGATTTGGGGTTTAGTGGTAAATCTCTTTGAGTTTAGTTTATACATAGTGTTGTTTGCGGTATTACTAGTTCTATTATTTAACTCGTCTATGTATCTATAGTTAACTTTTAAATATACACAGATTTATTTTTGTTCAGTCAAAAATTATTTCAAATTCTTTGCAAATACTGTGTAGGTTGTTTCAATATTTTCCAGTATGTACTTATACATTTAAATTCCAGTGTTTTATAATACAATGTTTAACTTGCTTAATGAAATGATATTGTTTCAAAAAAAATTAAGCCAAATATCAAAGGTGAACACTCCAGATTACGTTCCTGGTAATACGCCCACATCGTCCTGCAGCAAGCAGTATAGTGCGAAGGCGTTTCAGGTCTTGCACGCTTATCCCCCAGGGGACAAAACATTTGCAAACTGCAGTGTTGTCAAATCATTCTTGTATATTTTCGTTATTTATTCGTGTTAACTAACATAGCTGTAATCGCTTGTTAATCAATATAAGGAAACATGACAGAATATATATTTCTATAATATGTTTATTTTGTCTTTAAATTTTGTGTTAATTTATTTTTCAAAATTATATCAATCCAATGAGAAGCGTAATACGAGAGGGTGGGGTTTTAATATAGCTACGCGTATCTCTTCCAGGGGTATTTAAGTACATGTATTAAACATTTTGCATAAGCTCAAGTAACTTTGATATTTTCAATTAGTTTAATAAATCATCTTATGTCATAGAAAGTCTAAATTTAAATGATGTAAATCTATGGTGCAGCCAGCAATATGGAACTAAATATATAAACGATATACAGTAGCTCAAAAAAGTATTATCACACCAAATATTTCTTATGTAAAATGTAATAAATTCTAGTTACTTTTCTGAAAATGATTATATTTCACTATAAATTCAAATCATATGAACAAAAGAACTTATTTTTACAAACACCATTTTATTTTTATTGAATCATCTGATGATGCTAACATGGTTGGCGAAATGCTCGTCAAGAAGTTTAATAAAGTGACTCTTCGATTCACAGTTCCGAAGGTTCCTATAGAAGAATTGATCATTTTTGTAATGCTAAAAAAATAAAAGGTATACAACTTTGCTCCCGCTGCTTTCCTTTAAAGGACGTCAGCGGTAAATAGTTGTCGAAATAAATACATCATAGATGACAGGCAATACCTTTGGGCATCTTGTAAACATAAACTCATAGCACCAGTAGTCGGTTTGTGTTTACACCATAAAGTTATTCGCGATTTAAAATGTCAGTTTATGAGCCAAATTCTCGTCATTGGCGGGACGTGTTAATTTATTTCTTTAATATGAGGAAATCTGCGGCTGAGGCTCACCTATGCTCTCAGACACTTATGGTGAGGCCCATATTAGTGACAGAAAGTGTTGTGATAGTTTCGACGTTTCAAAAGCGGTGATTTTCACGTCAAAGACCGGCATAGTCGTGGAAGAACTAGAATTTTTGAAGATGAAGAATTAGAGGCATTGCTTAATGAAGACTTCTGTCAAAGTTAAGAAGAGTTAGCAAGATCATTGCGAGTGACTCAACAAGCAATTTCAAAACGCTTCAAAGACCTGGGAATGACCCAGAAGCAAGGCTGTTGGGGGCCATACGAGTTGAAACCGAGAGATGTTGAACGCCTTTGTTTACTTGTGAACAGTTGCTTGAAATGCAAAAAACGGAAAGGATTTCTGCATCGTATTGTGACGACGAAAAATACGTTTATTACGATAACTCCAAGCGCCGAAAATTATGGGGATATTCCGGCCACGCCGACGGCCAAACCGAATATTCACGGCTCAAGGTCATGCTTTGTATTTGGTGGAACCAGCTCGATGTAATGTATTATGAGCTGTTAAAACTATCTGAAACAATCACAGGGCATTGTTATCGAACGCAATTAATGCGTTTGAGCCGAGCATTGAAAGACAAACGGCCGCAATACATCGAAAGACACAATAAAGTGATTTTACAGCATGACAATGATCGGTCCCATGTTGCGAAAGGGGCGAATCATACTTAGAAACGTTAAAATGGGAAGTCCTATGGAGTCCCTTGATGTTGAAATGGTAAGTCCTTTGAAGTTTCGATTGATGGTACACGGCCTGGCTGACCAGCACGTCCGGTCTTATGAAAAAGTCAAAAATTGGATCGATTGGTGGATCCCTTGGAAAATACTTTGAATTATAAATATATAACCAGTTTTTTACAATAAAGCCTTGCATTTTGAAAAAAAACCGGGAGCAAAGTTGTATACCTTTTAGTTGCACAGTAATTCTTTTTATTTTAAAATAATTTCGTATAAATAATTAAAATAAAAATGAATATTAATTAAAACACCAACATCTTGTCATAATTCCATTAGCATCAATTATTGTTTGTAATCTTCTTTGCATCGAAGAAACAAGATTTTGAATTATATCCGGCACAGGTTTTCCCCACTTCTCAATCAACACATTTTTCGATGCAATTTTGTTTGTTGTTACTTTCAAACCTAACAAATTCCATAAATGTTCAATAGAATTTACATCCGGTGACTGAGGGGA
Source organism: Cosmopolites sordidus (assembly GCA_031761425.1). Classification (NCBI taxonomy): domain Eukaryota; kingdom Metazoa; phylum Arthropoda; class Insecta; order Coleoptera; family Curculionidae; genus Cosmopolites; species Cosmopolites sordidus. The sequence goes on from JARFXV010000830.1 coordinate 335,046, forward strand.
TGTTTTTAATTGCCTAGGAATATTATACAATATTCATTTTGTTCTGCTAGCAGTATGCTTAGGACCGTTATCTTATTTAAAAATAAACGTATTCTTAAGTTCCAGTTTTTCTGCGCTGGTAGGTAGATTATGTCTCAAAATATTAATATATTCATCGTACCATCAATGAAGCATAATTTTAAAAACTATTCCACACTATACAACCCCAAACCAATACATTTCCATTGTGCTTCACAGTAGGTTTGTTTTTCGATTGAAATTTCGTTTTCGGTTTCCTCCAAACTTCCGCCCATCTGAATTGATGGGCACATAATATTTTCCAGTTTTTTCGATTTTAAAACACCCAAACTGGGCATATGAAGTTCGGTATTAATTACTAAACAAATTTGTAAACACAATTATTATATATCCCATATTTTCTGCAACACGCAAATTTTACAAAATGCAGTATTTTCATCACCGTGCGTATCTGCAGTAAGCAGAGACGAATATAATTGATTCAATCAAAATATTGTAAATGGGACGTTCACATGGGGTGGCGCAATTCAATAAGTGTCGCGGCGTGCCTGGTCGATCATCGGCGACTCTGCTGTGACCCAGCAGGTGGCTACCACCTCGTCGTCTATGGTTTTCTAATCAGCTTGTCTCACGTTGTCCTAGGATGCGAACACCAGAACAAAATCGCTTGTAATGGAAGTTATATGGGTTTTTGTATATTCTATGCCAAGTAAACATATTTCATATAGCTTTTTTATATGTTTTCTGTTTCACAAAAAGAAGTTAGGTTATAGCTGCTAATTCTGCGACTTGCATAAATTAAATAACGCGCCTGCGCCGTGGGTGGTGTTTCCTAGGTCGGGAATCAAGTGGCGCGTCCTAGGTTGCGCCACACAGGTCGCTTGGTCTGTCACCAACCTAGGACATGTTTATTATAGACTGCGCCCATTAATAGGCTCTCGGATTCCGTATTTGCTTTTTTAAGGTACTCGGTATCTTCCTCCATCTTCAATACACATGCCTTGAAGAAGGTCGCTTCTTACTTCGTAAATTTCACGAGGGACGTCAGTAGTTTTGAATGGACTTATATTTCTTTAATTAAATTATATGAATACATAAAGCCATAAATAGATAAAGATAAATTTATTATCCAAAAATAATTTTTAACAATACTATTCATTTTTTGTTGTACAGTACAACCACAACACGTCAAGCTATATATAAAATTTTCTTTAATATAAATATCATATTAAATTTTAAATCTAAAAAATGCACAAGTATTATCAGCTTGCTACAAATAATCACAACGTTTAAACAAGAGATACTTTTATAACATGTAGTACAATTAAGAAATAAAGCTTACAATAGCTCTAAGTTATTATCTGTCATTTATAAAATTCAATAAAGTAGAAGATATATTTGGCCTTTGTATGCATGTGTATGTGTGTGTGATAAATATATATATATATATATATATATATATATATATATATATATATATATATATATATATATATATATATATATATATATATATATATATATATATATATCATTGATTAAAAATTAAATCTTGTTAAAAATGTATTTGTTTGAATTTAATGTAAAAAACGACATTATTTTCCGATCCCCCCCCCCCCCCCCATATACGTAGTTACTTTAAGCAATTTTGTATATTATGTATCTTTTGAATGGTGCGGCAAAAAAGTTGCCCGGATTTCGAAGGGTCATTGTAGGGGTATTGTAGTGGGGCACGGTCGCACTGGGTTTCGAACTCCCGCCAAACAAGCGCTTAACCTAAGTTTTTCTTCTGGCCGACCTAGGACCACAACAAAGGTCGGTCGTAAAATGAGATTGCAGTGAGTGTCTTTACGTTCTGGTGTGCGACATGTGATTTCTATGTGTGGAGGTACTTACTTTGTCGTGAAGCGGTAATGGTCGCCTCAAACCGCTATTGTGAAATGGTTGACAATTTTCTCCGTTCAAAAGTAAACAAGTTACTTAACGATATCGATTCAGAATGGTTCGAGTAAGATAGTGCCACATCGCATATCTCTCGACATTACTTGAAATTCTTCCATAAATGCCATTGGGTCATTGTGTCTTTGCGGGGTGATCCCCGCATTCGCCTGATTTGAACCGTTGCAATTTTTGTGTATGTGTGAATGTGGGGGGGGGGGGGGGGGGGGGGGTACAAATGTGCGATTGGCAAAGAAATTGGAAAGATCTCAGAACAGTAATGATGCAGAACATCGGCGCGATTCCGCAGGACAAAGGAGAACTTTCGAGAAAGGCTTCAAAACTGCACCGACAATATCGGCTGTCATTTAAGTAGCGTAATTTTTAAAAAATATCTTTTAGCTTTCGAAATCGGGGCACCCTTTTTGCCGTACCTTGTAGCACTAACGTACTAATATTGTTTACACATCCGTACCTATATGCTTTTGTACTTTATTGAATTTTCTAAAAAAAATAAATTAATCTCCATTTTGTATGTTTACTTATATTTTTACTTAACGTTCGTTATATACAAAGAGGTAGGAAGAGGAATATAACAATATAAATTTCTAGAGTAAATATGTATGAGATTAAAATTAGTAACAAAATTTTGGTATAAAAATAGGGCACTTATGAGGCACTCTTTAGAATATTTTAATTGTACATGTTTGAATTTGTGCTGTTCTTTTAGGTCATACGAAATCAAGTAGTTTGTTGTCATCCAGTTGATGGTCAGCAATCCATGACATATTTATAGCTAGGCATATATATATATATATATATATATATATATATATATATATATATATATATATATATATATATATATATATATATATATATATATAAATAAATATATATATATATATATATATATATATATATATATATATATATATATATATATATATATATATATATATATATATATATATATATATAAATGTAAGATCAAGGATTTTGAAGATGTTGTTTATAAAAAATGTTGTGACATTCCAGTTTTAACATCATGGAACAATTACCAATTCGTACAATTATTGGCAGATAGATTACAGATTGTACAAAACTAAAGTCACATGTTTTGATGAAATTACCTGAGATTAATGTAATATTGTTTATTTAGTCAAAATTAATATAGGGTGGGCAATGAATAACTGACTGATTTAGCTAGCTGGCTTTTTTTGTTGATTAATATGTTCCTTTGGTAAATTTACTTAGATACAATAGTATGTGTATTATGGAGGAAAAACTAACAGTAAAGATGTTGCCTACTGCTAAAGTCTTGATTATGTAAAAAAATGAGGTGTCCTGTCAAGTCTTAGGGAGTTTCATAATAAAGTCTCCTATATATTAAATTCACAAATACAGCCTTTATATATATATCCTATATAAAAGGGTAAATATAAAGAAGAGGTGTCTTAACACAAAGAAAGTTGTTCCTAACTCTGAAGGGTTAGAGTCATTGTTCATTTCTTTTTTTAATATATCTAAGTAATAGTGATACAGATTATCTGTTCCTAGTTGGTGATTATACTGGTATTGCTCACTTATTGAATAAATGACTTTCACCTATATATTTCAAAGCCCCGACGCCTCTCCTAGATTATTGATGATTTATTTCTGCATTTCACCTCTTTATCTTCTCTGTTGATCTCTTTCATGGAATTCTATGTGATTATACAAACTAAGTTCAATGACTTCTTGTATTTACCCCTACGTGGAGGGACCGAAGTCACGATCAGAAGATGTAGAAAATGTCATCTACCAGGTTAACTCGTCCCCACTACTGTTTGTGATCACAACGATTCTACTTACAGTAATTCTAAATAAAACAGGTCACGGTTACCAAACATCACCAACATCTGTAAAACTCAGCCATCTCTTATATAAGGACGACTTAAAAGTATATGTCAAATCATCATTTAAATGTTTCAGTGACTTTTTAACAGACAGTTGACTTTTCATTGTAGGTATAAACATTGATTTCGGATTTGATAAATGTGCTCTTAATGCAATCAAAAGAGAAAAACGTAGTGAGACTAAAGTATTTGGGAATAATTCAAACAGATAACATCATGTATACCGAAAAGAAGTGTTAAATAAAAAACAATATACTAGAAAAATCAGAAAGATATACTAGAAGAATACACAAACATTAGATACTTAACTGGACTAACAAAATGAATACTCGACATACTAAAACTAAAAAAGTATGACCATCAATCCTGCCCGGCATCCAAAAAATGTTGATAGGCTCAATTAGCTTCGGAAAAGCGGTAATAGAGGAATGCGCAATGGAATGGTCAGGCAGTTAGTTGAAGAAGAAAATCGAGCTATAGCTGAGTATATGCGAAACAGCCAGGACAGTCTGTTGCAACAGGTCTTGTAGGACTGTGTCATTCTTTAATGAAGGTGAAGAAGAGTATACAAATCACCAGCTGAAAATCAGAAAATAATGATGGCGTAATAAGTTCTATAAGGCGAGTACATAAAAAAAAACACAGAAGGAGAGTATGTGATAAAGAATCCTGGCTGTGGCTCTGAAGAGGTACCCTGAAGAATGAAATAGGTCTTATAATGAAGACAAAATCAGGCTCTCGAAAGACACAACCGAGTAGAAACAATTATACAAAAAGCGATACTTTTGGGGTTTTCTTACTAGCAAACAGCATTTTGCGGATACCAGGTTCGGAAATCAGCATTGTTTGCGACGCGACGGAGAATTAAACCAACTAGCTTAAGGAGCTTAGCAGAATAAGATGAAAAGAACCCAGAGAATATTGTTAATACTCGGATTAAACAATCAGTTACTTATTCACTGCTCTGTACATCAGAAGAAGCCATGCAATGTGTATAAATCAAATATTTATGTAGTATGTCATGTACTAAATTAATAATTTTGCATACCTTGGTAACATTAGTACATTTTGTACAAATCAATGAGCTGTTAAAATAATTCGAAGATATTAGCTGATCAAGAAAAGATTAAAGACATTTTCAACACAATTCTCATAATGACGAAATGTACTAAATTTTACAATATTTTCAGTGTTGTTACAATACATATTGGGCATGTGATTTTTTTTGCACTTCTATTTGTTAGTATTTTACTATAACTTTTAATATAAGTATATTAAATTGGATATTTAATTTCTAGTGACTCTAGTTGTACATTCACAACATTTTTCTTGATTATGAGAGAGATTATATTTGTTACAGATATGTTCGACAGGCACAATATTTAAGTAATTATTCATACTAAAGACCTAGCTGTTTATCTCTATCTCAATAGTAAATGTAAATAAAGCAACTGTTGATCCAGTAATCGCAATTTCTGAATACGGATACAAACCTAAAATGCAAGAAAGTGAAGAAACAAGTTTTATTCTAAAACATTTACCTTGTCATATAATCTTTGTCAATAAAATTGTAACTATGGTACAATAAAATATCAATATTTATTTCGTCCGAGTCCTAAATAAAGTCTCAAAAAAATTAACGTTTAATAAATTAAACAAAAGGATTTTTTTGGAAAATGCATTGATCTCCACGAAATATTTATACAAATAATGATAAATAAAAATCTATAAAATTAATACTGGCTAAGACGTTAAAGTTCTTCTCGTTCATCTACGTGGTCATGTCATAAATGATGTCCCTACACCTGGGTTTACACATGCAAAGATTAGTGGCGGCAGTTTTTTTGCATGTGGAAACGTCCTAAATTAACTGGCGCTAGTTTAGTTGCGCCAGTAAAGTTAAATCTTGACATACTTTTTGGCGCCAGTTCTGGTGATAGGGCTAAAAAGTGGACAGGACGCCGACAGTTAAAGTCATCAAAGCGGTCGCTGCAAAAAATCGGAAACATCCGCTCCAAAAATAGAAAATCATGGCCTGGTCATGCCACGCATTGGAGTTTACCAAAGATCTAGAGTACATTTGACTGTAGCTCCATTTCATCTGGCAAAATGACGAACTTTGGGCTAATAGTTTTACGTAAGCTGCTGAAAAAATAGAGAAAGCGGAAATAGATCACCCGTCTTCAGTGATGCTTTGATGGGGGCTGTCGAATGACGGCGTCACTCCACTGGATATCTTCGAACAAGCAATCAAAATGCATGCAACAAACTACCTAAAGATTGGTCCTCAGGAAGTTCTAACGTCAGTCCACTGGACCATCGGTTATGAAACGTTTTAGTTACGTTTCTAAACCTCGCTACAATATCAAGGCCCTAAAAGTTGGTTTGGTGAAAATATCAGCTTCAATACCTTTGAAAGTTTTTGAAGAATTATGTGAGAGCAAATGGTGGACAGTTTAAATAAGTTATATATTTTTAAATTCATCCCTATGTAAAAAATATAATAAAGTAAACTGAATTCCCTGTTAATTGTTAGTTTCTCTATAAACTATCCACTTATGTACAAGGGATAGAATTTAGGTCAGGACTACGGACATTGTAAACAAAAAAATAAACATACATTTCTCTTATTTATTTTTTTGAATTTTCAGATAAATTCCATTACTTCCATCACTTATATTTCCTTTTGGAGTAGTGTAAATAAATCCAGTAGATAAATCTGATTCTGATGTATCTGAAGATCATTTAATATAATTCTTGAATTTTTCACAGTTTTAGTCAGTTTAATTATCTTATTGCAAATAAAATAAATTTATCATAAATCAGTAAATATTTTTAGGAGATGCGTTTGTGTATATTGTGTCACATATAGTATTTAAAACATTTTATTAAAATAATATTGTATCACAAATTGAAATATTATTATTATTTTACCTCCAAAATCATCTACAACTACCATGTGCCCTTGACGTATTGGTTTTCAAGTATCCGCCAGTACAGCCACTTTCTTCTTGTTTCTTTTCAAAGTAAACTTTTTCTTCTTTTTCTCGTTCTTCTCTTTAATTTCTTTTGAATTAGATTTCACATCGGGTTCAACAATATTTTCGATATTCTTCTTTTCGTCGTCGCTATTTGAAGCGTTTATGTTAGTTGGACCGTGTTCCACTGTATCTTGATTAGATGGTTGCTTTTCACACTTTATCTTTGATTTTGGAAAAATAGTTTTCAATCTGAAAAATATATAGTATGAAGAAAATTAATACCAGATATAGTCAACGACAAATAACTTTTATTAGACAATAAGAAAAATAATAATAGGTGTACCCATAAGCAATGCTGATATTTTTAAACACTGCTATCTGTTAAACTTAACATAACATTAAAATCAAAGCCGTTGTCTACAGTTAAAGATATCGTGACGAAGCCAATTAAATCCAAAAAAGTTCGTAGTGATTCTGGTAAAAGCAAATGTGTTGACGAAAGCGACAAAGACTTAATTCGAAGCAAAATTTATGCTATGCATGAAAAGCAAACTGTGCCTGCATTGCATTCATTGCAACAGCGACTAAGAAAAGATGAAACCAACATTCTTTGCAGCAGAACTAGCCTCCAGAGAATATTATCTCTAATGGGTTTTGCATGTCGGACCATTAATAAAAGACATTAATGGAATCACAACGATTGCGACGATGACTAACGATTGCGACTACTAAAACTATAAAAAAAATACAGATTAGAAAATTGCCCCATTATCTACCTTGATAAAACATGGTTCAATACACATGATGACGTCAGCAAAAGGATGAGTAGATACATCAAGAAAATGCCAATCCAAACCGCCAGCAAACGAGGAAAAATAATTACAATTTAACATGCTGGTTCCAAGGATGGATGGGTTCCAAATTGTTTACGACTGTCATCTTATTTGGACTACCATGTCGACACCACAGAAGAACTTTAAGAAGATTGGTTTATACATGTACCTAAGGAAAGCGTAATTGTAATGGGCAATGCTAGTTATCATAACTGGCAAAAAAATTAAGTTCCTAATGCAAATAACTAACTAATTGGAAATTCAGAACTCTATGTTAAAAAACGATATATAATTCGAAAATACATAAAAAATGTGATTTAGAAATATTTAAGACATATAATATTAAAAAGGAATATGGATGTGATACCATTGGTGCCGATATAGGACATACGGTTTTACGTCTTCCCCCGTATCACTGTATTTTTAAGCAACCCACATAAGAAAAAACAGACAAAAACATAATTTTAAGATAACCATCCTAACAGCAACCAAGCTTCACCCTAAAAAAAGTACTGTATGTTATTGTGCTCAATTGATACACTAAACTTGGCATGATTCAAAAACGTACATGACTAATTAATAGAAGTGCTATTATTCTGCAACATGACCATGCAAGACCTTTTAGTGCCAGAATTATTCAAGAGAAAATCAAAGAGTTAGGCTAAGAAGTACTTCCCCACCCACCATATTCCCCTGGTTCTGCACCATCAGATTACCATCTTTTCAGGTATGGAACATTTTATTCAAGGAAATAAGTTTCCTGCTGCGGCAGCTATCAAAATTGCATTATAAGAATATGTTACTTCAAAATTACCTTCATTTTATAAAAAAAGGAACAGAAAGTTTATCAGGGAGACTGGGGGAAAATTGTCAATAAGAATGGAGATTCCTATTGTAGATTAAAACTGTATTCTTAAATAAAATAAAATTTTGTACAATATCAAAAAGAACGACACTTATGGATTTCACTACTACAAGTGCATTTTTCCATACACATTATTTGGAGCAAGTATTTTGGTCTGATTTAATAAATGTACAAGATCAAAATATAACTCTTTCTTTCATCAGATAAACTTAAATACTGAATGGACTTTTATTAATTATCTTAATAACCATACAAAACAAACACTATTATCTTTAAATTGACTCGCCAAGAGAGTTCAGAAGTTTTCTTCTCCACAAGTCTTGACATAAAATATTTAATAATTAAGTATAATCAAATATTAATCATTAAATACAAAGAGCCTTTAATCCTGTAACCCATGTGACCTATAAATACAGACAACCAACACGATAGGTTGGTAATGATTAACAGGAAATCATTAATTATCTTAATCTTTTTTTTTTAATTATATACACAGTTTAGCACTAATAACGAAAATAAACGTAACATTTGACCTACATTATTTTGAATCTAAAGTAAAAAAAGTAACAAATTTAAATTGTTACATGGGAGCAGATGCCATGAAAAGAAAAAAAGAAGAGAAGGCCATGTCCCATATTTTTACGGAAAATGTTATTGATGCAATACAAACAAGAAAAATTATTTCTTTTAAATAATAAAATGTGTTTGAGAGGTGCTTTTAAAATATTTTTTGTTGATCAAGAGGCATAGGAACCAATAAAAATAAATATTTAAAAATCTTAATGACAGATCTAGGGCGACACTTTTGTAATATTTTTTGTGATAAATGAACCATCCTTAAATAATTCGACATAAAAATGAAAGTTCTCAAGTTTAAATAAATCACTAGTCAGTGGGTTGCAGAATAAAAAGAAAGCTCTGTAGATGTTTATATGTAATAATGTACTTACTTCTTAATTTTTTGGTAAAATGATAAGGATTTCCTCACACTTTTCTCTTCATATTTTTCTAAACAGTTGGCACTTGTGGAAGGAGCTATATTTTCTTGAGGCACTTCCGTGACTGGCAAATTGGTCATACTACTAAATTTTACTGAATTCGATATACTATTATGCGTTGTAGATTTTATCTTATTCGGGATTGTTAATTGCTCGGCATTCGAAAGTGATCTATTTAGTCATAATAAAAATTATTTTAAGTTTGTTAATATCAATTGAAAAAATACATACCGTGAAATGTTTTGCTCCAAATTTTCATTCCTACAAAAGAGACTGAAAAGAAAATTCATATTTTATGCAATATTTAAAATATGTAAATACTACCTATTTTCAGGTAAACTTAACTTCATCTTTGGTTTATATTCTGGCATTTTAATTGAATCATTTAATTTATCCCAAAAATTCCAAAATGGCCCTGCTCTTCGGAAATCTAGCTTAAAATAATAGCTTAATTCTGGAGGTAGTGTACCACAGTCTTTATATATACATGGAATTATTTTCCTCTGTCGCTGTTCTAAAATTATCTTGTTTAGCATTTAGACATACCATGATCAAAAAAGTAAGGTGACTTTTTAAATAAAACACACAGGTATCTTCATCGCCGTGGCACTTTCTTAACATTTTTAATGCATCATCACAAGAAATTTCATTTTTTAGACAAACTATAATGAAAAATCATTTTAAATTTCTGTCAGATTTCAATCAACAAATTTTCTTACCAACGTAAAAAATGAAGTGATTTTGTCCATATATAAAGCATGCAAATGTTTAAAACAAAAGTCACCTTACTTTTTGATCAGTATTATGTATAATTTTTTTCCTTACCAATAGCAATCGATTGTGTCAAACTATAAAAGAACTTATTTACATTACTCTGAAGAAATGCAGGTGATAAAATCACTATTACCCTTCCACACCTAAACACATTGATAAACCATATTTAAAATTAACATTATTCTGGATAATCTTACAAACCTTTCAGTAATTAGTTTTATAATAGCTTCATGTTCAGATTTACCAGCAATTAAATCCCTTTCTTTAACGCAAAATTTTAAATTATAATTTTTTTCCATGATTTCAATCAATTCAGTTGCAAAAGCTATATCATCATCTTCAAATAAAACAAAGGCATCATACATTTGTGGACCTAACCCATTACTAATGCATTTCAAATCATCGATGGTAACAATTAATTTATCATCTTCAAAATTGAATGCCTTCAGAGTTTTTCCATTTTCTGGGTGTTCCTTATAAGATTTCAAATCATCCACTGAAAAGGAAAGTTAGGATGACCATTATCAATTGCCTCTTTTGCATTGAATTGAAATAGAAATTGAAAAAAAAGTAGAAGGTTTATTCAGTAAACTAATATTTTTATCAATTTCTTATAGACTATTATTCCTAAATTATATTTGGCTTAAAATTAATTTAAAATATATTTTAATGGGTATTTAATTATTTATCAATATTTTGTTAAAAAAAAATATAATTCAGACTGTTTTTACACACCTATTAAAGGCAAAACATCATCAACAATGTCTTCTCTATCAAGTTGTTCAAGAAAAGTTAATAATTTATCTACAGTGGCTTCAAATTTATTAGTCTCTACCCATAGTTTTAATACTTTCGATGTTGAGTCATGATCATTAGATATACTTGGTATAAGTTCTCCAGATATGCCACACAATTCAGCTAAACCTTGCCAGTCCCTTAAAAATGTTTATGTTATCAATTACTTATATAGTAAATGAAAACCAAACTATATGTAAACAAAACTTACCGTGGTAATCCTTTCTCAGTTTTTAAAAATTTATGGGGATTTAGCAAGTTAGAAATAATACTTCTAGTATTAGCTTTAAGCACTAAAATGCTATTATTTGCGTTGTTATTATTACTTCCTGAATCGTCCATTTTTCAAATTATAGTTTAGACCTTGGGGCTCAAATTAAATAAATTCCTTGATATAATAGTAAGAAGGTATATTACTAGTTCTTGCGTTTATTCTCCTGTAATTTTCATGTTCTGTTCATTTTAACATAATGGGATTCTAAACAAACTCTTCGAAATATATTACAACGAATATTTTTTTTCTAATTCGAAAATTATTACTAATTGACATCACCAGGTTGACAACTTTATTGGTTTTGTTGCTATATGAACAGCTGACCTCTGCCACAGCTGCCCTTAACTATCATTATTTTGTAAATATTTTATGAGAAAACATTTCATTTTATCTTTTGATTACTTCTTTTTCATATTTGAAAATCTGTTCCTTTTTAAAAGTAAACTATACATTTTGAAGTTTCATTGACATTTTCATAATTCTCGATTTTTGCTAAAGAAGACTTATTTTCATTTGTGTTTTTGACGTTGACTTCATGTGACTTTTTAAAATTGGTTTATGTCCAGGATTTTTGTTTTTCATTCCTTTGTAATTTTATTTAATTTTTAAAAGCTATTCTTTGCATTCCGAAAATGTTTAGAAATCAATTTGAACGACATATATCTAATATTGATGAAAGTATTTCGTTAAAATGTAGATGCTGTCTAAAGGAAGAACAGAAAATGAATTTTTTATTTACTAGCTTCTATAGACATGCATCTCTTGCAAGATTAATTGAAGAAACACTTGTTGTTGCAGTAAGTATTTAATATTTGATTGAATATAATATTTAAACGGTTTATATTAGGTAGATTCACTGAAGGATTTACCACAATTTCTTTGTCAAAATTGCACTAGGATTCTGATGGATTTTGTTAATTTTAAAAATAAATTTGAAGAAACGGCGTTATATTTAAATAATATATTTGATGTCAAAAAGTGTTTAGGAAGAGAACAGGAATTACATTCTGAGATATTTTTACAAGATAAATTATTTACTGAATCTTCAGAACATAAGAATAACTTCAAGCCAGGAATAATAACAGAGATGGAAATAAGTAATCAGTCAGAAAGTAAAATAGAATGCAATGAATTGACAAATGAAGTTATTAATTTTGACCAGTCTAAAGCTACATCCAACATATTAAATTTAGAACTAGATACTGCATGCCTTGCAAATGATGGTGGAAATGAAAAATTATGTCGAGATTGTAAGCAATATTTTCCAGAACAAATATATTTAGCTCATATTGAAGTCCATAAAACTCACATTTGCAAGACATGTGGTCATAAGTTTAGAAGAAAAACAGATTTAAATGATCATGAAGAAACACATTTAAATGTGTGTAAGTATGTATGTCAACATTGTGGGAAAGCTTTTAAAGTTCGAACAGCTTTAAATAAGGTATAGTTTATTTGAATTAAGTTGAAACTAAAACTTAAGTTGAATTAAGTAAAAACCATGATATAGTTGTTATTAGAAATATTTTCATAAAATATCCTTAATGTAATTTTTTTTATATTGTAGCACAAAAGAATTCATACAAATCCAAGAGAAGAAATCTGTGATGTTTGTGGACAAAGATTTAACAGTAGAGATACTCTTAAAACTCATTTTAAGCTGAAGCATCTTAAACTAAAAAATTTCCAATGTTATTTATGTGGATTAGCTTTTACTCTTAAATCTACTTTGGAAAAACATGTTGAAAGGCATAATCCAAATCGACAAAATGTATATACCTGTGATTTTTGTGATGCTGCATATAAAAACAAATATAATTTGAGAAGACACCATCTTATTAAACACACTTCATCTGAAAACCGTCCAATCTGTGAATTTTGTGGTAAAGCTTATATAATGAAAATTGACTTGATAAAGCATATTAAAAAACATCATAAATACATTGACAATGTGCCAAAAGCTGAATAGATTATACCCAATGTAAGATTAATATTTTTTACATTATTTTATTCTTGTTCAAGTCATTTACTTATCTAAAATGTAATATATTCTCATTTTCGTAAGGAAAAAGAGTAAAGAGTAAAGTCAAGAGTAAAAAAGCTTAAATATATTAAAAGGGGATTATGTTAGAACAAATTAACTAAAAATATGTAATAAAATTTCCATTATAAGCTCTTGAAAATGCTTTTTAGAGTAATTGAAATACATCGTTTTATGATATATCTAGTAAACAATATACAATTATAAAAACTAACGATTTAGCTGTGAGAACTATTTATATATTATTTTCCGATTATATCCTACATTAATGAAAAATGTTTGATGAATCTAAACATCTTTTTATAATTTTAGGCAATAGCTTTCTGTTAAAGTTATGAAGTTTAGTGCCATAATCGAAAAAGAAGAAGAATTTTGTGTTTGGTTGCGTTTATGCTCACATTTTAGCTGTAGATCTTTTTTGAAAGTCTATTGTAATAATTTTAATTTTATATATGGATTCTGATCAGGCAAAAAAGTGCCGTGGATGCTTAACAGAGGAAGATATAATGCATGATATATTTACCACATTTAACGGAAATTTGTCATTGGCTGATATTTTGTATGAAAGTACTTCCGTGAAGGTAATTGTCAATTTTTCCCCCAATTTTGTGGATTTTTATTTTCTTTTTTCAGATAGAAGAAAGCGATGCCCGTTATCTATGTGTAAAATGCACAACAATTATATGTGATTTTTATAATTTTAAATTACAATTTCTTATATCCCAAAAGCATTTTGTTAGCTCCTCTGTAAACACTTCTGAATATCAGTCAGACCAAATTAGTCTTATTTGCAATGAGAGTGATATTCTCCAAAATAATTTGAAGATAAGTTTTGATGCACCTAATAATATAACTTCTAATTGTAATGATATGTGTGGTTCCAATTTTTGTACAACCGAAATGAAAACTGAAATAGAGGAGTTTACAGTTGAAAATGAAATAGTTCAACTAATAGAAAGAGATGTGTATTTTTGTAATTGTGGAAAAGAATTTATTTCGAAGGAAAAATTTTGCAATCATATGGAAATCAATCATGGCAGTGACAATATTAATCTACATAATTTCTGTAAGAAGATATTAATTAAAGTTCCATTAGGGAAAATAACTGAGGAAAATTATGAATATGAAGAAAAAGATAACTGTAAAAGATGTAAAATGTGCAAAAAAGTGATTTCTATAAATGATTTCAATTATCATATGGATGGTCATAAAAAATACATATGTAATTGTGGTTCTAAATTTTTACATTATAGGGATTTGATAACACACAGAAAGTGTAAGCATTCTGATGAAAGGAATTATGTGTGTCAGTTTTGCAATAAAGCTTTTAAAATTAAGCAAGTATTGGATAAGGTAACTTCAATAAGAGTTTTTGTTTTGTTTTTTTTTATACAAATTACAAAATTGTGAATATTATTTCTTGCAGCATCTGAGATTACACACACATCCTTTGGAACAAATATGTGATATATGTGGTTCAAGATTCAACACCAAGTCAGTCCTTAAAACTCATATGAAATTGAAGCATTTTCCTAGTAAAGACTTCCAATGTTACTTCTGTGGTTTAAATTTTCCTTTAAAATCTACATTAGAAAAGCATATTAAAACCCATGATCCTATTAGACAAAAGATGCATAGTTGTGATTTATGTAATATGACATATACAGAGAAGTCTAGCTTAAATCGGTAGGTTATTTGCAATAAGATTAATGAACCTGATAATTAAAAAATGGGAAAAATTCATGTAATTCACTTCTATATCAATATTGGTGTGGTGTCTAGTAACAAAACAAATTTTTAGGCACATAGCTGTAAAACATACTCAACAATATTCCAAATCTACTTGTGATCAGTGTGGCAAAAGTTTTACCACCAAAGGAAATTTATACAAACATATTCGAGTAGTGCATGAAAAAAATGTTAAATGTATCAATTCTGCTGATAATATTTGATGTTGAGAAACAGCAAGAGATCTTATGGTGAGAATCAGCATATTCAGAATCATTGAATACAAGGAAGGACAGTATAAGTTTGCCATCAGAATCTGTCAAAACTTTTACTGTAATAGAAATTTGAAGAAAATGTATTGTGATGTATTTTCTTTCATGTGTTTAAAGTTAATACATGTTCTATTTGAAACAGTTTATGGTTTTGATTGTTGTTTTCATGTTCAACCTAAAAGCAATTATTATGTCTTTTATAATCAAAAATTCAATAAAATTATTTTATCTTGGATGTGTTGATCTATTTGATCATCCCATATATCAAATATGAAATTACTATTGTTTAACAAAAATAATTGTTTTTTTTTCTTTTGTTTATAAAGGAGGACTTCACTTCTCAGAGGTTTGATCTGATAAATTAACATTTCTCAGTATTAAAGTGACGGCTTTAATAAAAACGATAAAATGAATAAAACAAGTCGCGAAATGAGGGTAATTTTAAGACATTTTTAAAAAAGGTTACAAAGCGATTGACGCCTTTTGTGAGATACGCCAACTCTAATCCAAAATATTCGACAGGGAGATATGAGTCTTCAAGATAGCCACAGTAAGTTATGCATCGAGTTTAAGCATCTAAAACAACTAATTTTCTATTCACCGAACGGATCATTATCTGCGAGGAAAAATGCGTTTATTTCAACCACCATGATGATATAAACAAATGGGTTTTGCCCAGGCAACCAGCTCTTCAGGTATCAAGGTGAGAAAGATTTGTCAAAAAGGTCATGTCATGGAACTTTGAAGCAATAATGCATTCTGAGTTGGTTCCTGACGATAGAGCGATAACTTCAGATCTCTACTGTTTGCTATTCCTCTAGCTTTGACCAACTGTAAAAAAGTCCTACTGAAACAAGACCAAACCTCAATTTTTCTATTGGAATCTTTGGTGTGAAACACTAAACTTGAAGAGATTTACCACTGAACACCAAAACACTTTTTTGAACTCAGGAGATGATTTAATCTTAAATAGATTAAATCTTGATGATGCTAACATGATTAGCGAAACGTGCGTCGAGCAGTTCAAAAAAGTGTTTTGGTGTTTAGTAGTAAATCTCTTCAAGCTTAAGACCAAACCTAACCACTGCAAAAATTAACGAATTGGGCTTTGAACTTTTCATTCACCCAGCAAACAGTCCTGACCTTGCTCCATAGGATTACCACTTGCTCCAGTCTATGTCTCACTTTTTGCGAGGAAATAAGGTGGGTCGAGTTTTTCGTCTCCAAATACTCATCGTGGTACTGAAGAGGAATAAAGTTACTGTTTCAAAGACGGGTAGAGCTCATCGAAAACGTCGGCCAGTATTTCAAAGAATATGCTCCAGTATAACTTTTTTAAACAGTGAATAACTAAGTACCTCAAAAGCCTAAATATTTTTGTTACACCCTAGTAATTTGTAGTCATTGTTATGTTCATCATTCCTCAATCATTAACGGATTGAAATATAAATCGTAAACACAAGTGTTACGTGGAGAGACGAAATAATTAGGAATATTACTATATAGTAATTTATTAAAAGAAATGCTTCCAATGTTGGAGCAAAGAATACTTTTTTCTAGTCAGTTAGTCCTATGTGTGTTAATCAATTTGGTCCAGAATGGACTGGAGTAGTAACTAAAGTAAGCTTCCTAGAATGTAACACTAAATGATATCACCCATGCAAGAAATCTTTAAATTACGTGTGCTTACAGATATGCGAATCCATGATACCAAGAAAAAGACTATGATTATTTTTGTATGTATTCAAGGTAATATGAGCAACTAGGTAATGATTAACATGAATCATTAATGTTTTTAAACCACGAGATACGTTCATTGATTTTTTTTTCAGTTTTTATAAATAATCCTTTTTTCTTAATTATATACACAGTTTAGCACTAATAACTAAAATTAATATATCATTTGCTACTACATAACGTACGGCACGGTAATGATACAGCAATCTACGTTAGATCACCATAGCTGGTGGTGTACGGTGGGCGGTAAGCGGATGCGGTAGCGTTAGTGGTGTGGCTGTTGTAATGGAGGTTGTAGTGGTCCCAAAACGCCCAAGATTGATTAACCTAAAATGTGTTATTCTACAGCTTGACAATGTAAGACCTTATAGTGCCAGAATTACCCAAAGAAAAATGAAGGATTTAAATTGGGAAGTAACTCCTCAACCACCCTATTCCCCTGATGCTGCACCATCAGATTACCATTATTTCAGATCTATGGAACATTTTCTTCGTGGGCAAATATGTTTTACGTCGACAAGTTTTCCCGTTTACGTGTATGCATATTTCAAATGGTGCCCAACAGCTTCGCACGCTTATATCGTGTATTTGTACACACTATACAACAACAACACTGTATTTAACATTAGATTATTTTTAACTTAATAAAAACCCGTTGGTGTCATAAAATCACAAAAGAATGACATTACTTGCATGAAAAACAAATTACAAAAGTATACAAACAAGAAAATTAAGGGAATTTCCCTGAAAAATACGGGTGCAACCCTTCGATCTTCTCACACCACCAACCCACCCTATTATTTACTACGTAATCGCTTCAACGACGCTTATCTGAAAGAAATCGACGAATTCAGCGCAACAAAACGGGCCATTTGTCTTGACACCGCATACAAATCTGAGAGAGGCGCGAATCTGACGGCAAGGACACTTTGACTGAGTCGCCAAGCGAAGACACGAATGTGTGGTCGAGGAGCTGTTTTGAACTACGATTTGTCATTCCTCCTCAAAACTTTAATCACTGTCCTTTTCTTTAATTGGCCAATTTTTTCGTTCGTCCTCCGGATATTTCATAGGAGCTTTTTCAATTGACCGGTTCTTGAGTAAAAACCGAGAAGCTTTACCCCAGCATAGATACTTATTTACAGCTATTCGACAAGATAATAATGGCAAAGGCTGTTCTATTTTGGAATATTCTCGAAAAATTCCAGTTTTATTTGGATATAAGAAAAAATTACGCATTAGATTTATTATTATTCGTTGATACTGCTGTTATTCACGTTTGTTCTTACTGCGTTAGTACCATAACAAATATAGTCAATTAGAGGGGGAAAATCTGAAGGAACCAACAGAACAATTACGTGGAGTATGGGTGAAAAATTTCTGTTTCAACTTTCACATCGTTTTTTAGCTCGAGAGAACTCAAAAAGGCACGTGGTGCCATATCTGGTGGATACGGTGATTATGGAATGGAATTTGTTTGATTTTTTGGGAAAAATTGACGATTAATTATTGCTGAGTGCGATAGTGCGTTGTCGTCATTCAAAAATCATGAGTTGTTTTGCCACAAATCAGGACTTTTTTATGGACTCTAATAGTTAAATGGGGATTACTCAATACCAGTGTTGTCAACTTAGTGGTTTTACCAGTAAAACTAGTGGATTTAGTATTTAATCCACTAATGTTCCATTAATGTTTTTATTAGTTTTTATCGGTATCATTAGAAATTTCGTAATTTTTGACTTAATTATCCATTATAAAAAGATTGGTGATATGTCTGTCTTCATTATGATTGAAAAGTGTTTTATACTAAAAATACATACAAAAAATTAACAAACTTTTCTTTGTTTATTTCGGATTCGAGGGAGCGATTGGCTTCCTAGTGGTTTTAGAGTCGAACTAGTGGTTTCTGGTAACAAGTCTTCCTGAACGAGGAAGAGACTTCTTCTACTAACGCTAAAGTCCTTGTACCACTTGTACATATATTTTTTTTGACATAGCTTCATCGTCGTAACATTTTCATAGAATGTTTAATGCTTCACCACAAGAAATTTGTTGTTTTAGACACCATTTAATGGAAAATTATTTTAAAAAAGTGAAACTGTCGGCTGTCATTAACTTAAAAAAGTGCGCGAATTTTTAAAATAACAATCACCTTACTTTTTGATCAGTGTTGTAGGTAATTATTAATGGAGACCTTTAGATTTTCCAAATGTTCTTTTGGTTTTTTTTTGTATTAGTCTTATTGCAGAAAGGATTAATGGAACGATGATCACTTTTCACATGTCCCGCACTCTGAATTCGTTCTTCAGGTCATCGAAATTCCTAATTTTTTCAGTGTATTCGTCTTGCATGTTGTGATTGTGCGGTATTGTTCCATTGATTAGTGATACTTTTTTCTGTTATTCGTCAATGCCTGGCTTGTTATGTTCAATATGTGATCAGTCATAATTTTCTTATCCCAATATAGACTGGTAATTATAGGTGGTAACTCGAACTTGTAGAATGGTATGGTCTGTCGCACCTCGTCGTTCTTGACCTCTTGAAAGCGTAATGAAATTGAATGCTGGTTGAATTATAGTAGTTATCGTGTAAAATTAATTTAGTCCTCAGGATCTTCTTAGATCTCCTCGTCTTCAAGATCTCCAGAACAGTTCTCGTTTACTTTATTATTTCAAAACAGTAGGTTAGTAAAGATACAGAGCACGGGCGTAGCCAAGGGGGGGTTCAAGCCCCCCCCCCCCAAATAAGCCAAATATTACCTAATATTATACCAAAAAAATACGAGGAGTGAAGAGAGTTACATTATTACATTTGAATTGAATATATATCC
The DNA here is from genome assembly GCA_031761425.1 of Cosmopolites sordidus. NCBI lineage: Eukaryota > Metazoa > Arthropoda > Insecta > Coleoptera > Curculionidae > Cosmopolites > Cosmopolites sordidus. The sequence continues at coordinate 355,028 of JARFXV010000830.1, forward strand.
GAACTAGTGGACGTTGGGCACAGTAACGCCATCTCTTGTCGAGTAGTATATTTTTGTTGTTTTATTTACTTCAAACTAACCCCCCCCCCCCCAAAACTAAATCCTGGCTACGCCCGTGATTTTAAGTAAATTCCGTTCAGACAGTTAGGGTTAAGTGCGCGCATAAGCTTGTCGGGTTAGAGTGCATTGCATACGCACTTTTACCCCGATTGAGAGAGTTCTGTATAAATAGCGGAATATTTTGTTTAAAATGCCTCGAACGTACAAGCAGTTACTTACAAATGATCAATTCGATGCTGCTAAATTATTAATCTCTCTAGGTATAAGTAAAAGAAAAGCAGCAGCACAATTAGGAATGAAAGAAAGTACTTTTAGGAAACGATTTAAATCTGGTTCAACAGCGAAAAAATTTGTACAACATTTACTAAGATCAAGAAAATGAAATATTTCATTATCTAAAAAGTTTTGAGATCTTTATTCTGGCCTTAATAGAGTTACTCTCAGGACGCTGATATACGACTACGCTGAAGTAAATAATATTCCTCGCTGTTTCGGACAAACAGACGAATTGCTGTTCAAGAAGGCATTCCTAAAAGTACCGTGTAGGAAATTGTTAGAGAGCAAGCTCTCTATCAATATCATTTGCAGAAAGTTCAAGCCTTAAAGCCTGATGACCTGCCACAAAGAATCCAGTTTTCCCCAATTGCTCTTTTGTTTGTTTAAATAAAAATTTTGTAGAGAACATTCTCTTTACAGACGAAGCTATGTTTACATGCAATGGAATTTTTAATTCTCACAACACTCATGTGTGGGCAGAAGAAAAGCCACATGAATTTTTCGAATCGGGGTATCAAGACAAATTTTCTATTAAAATTTGGGTATGGATACTAGAGCATTTTTTGATTGGACCGTTTGTACTTCCCAGCCATTTAAATGGGCAACTGTACTTGAACTTCTTGGAAAACCAATTCCTAGACTTAATGGAAGATGTGCCATATCAGTTCATATGTAGTATATTTTTATGCGGTTATATCCAGGACGATGGATATAATGTGGTGGACCAGTGCATTGGCCACCGCGTTTCCCAGATTTAAATCCTCTCGATTACTTTCTGTGGGGATACTTGAAGGCATTGATCTATGCTATCCCGATTGGCATTGTAGAGAATTGCAGCAACGTGTATCTACTGCTTGTGATTATATCAAAAATATACCTGGTATTTTTACAGGGTCAGATCTTCCATGAAGAAGATAATTAAAGGGTGCATTGAAACGAATGGAGGTCATGTTCAACATCTGTTGTGAATTATTGTTCGCTGCTTAATAAACATTTTCGTGCCTACTTAATTATTAAGCTGCATTTCGATATCCATGTAATCGTGCATCGATTTAGAAGTCAGTTTTATGGAAAAAGGTCTGTCCTAACGACATTAAATAAGAGGACCTTTTTTACATAACAATCTTTGCGATTCAATAATTTGATTTAAAAAATTTAAAAAAATATTACAAACAAAATCGTTATGGCAGCATTTACCGAGGAGACGCCCCTGATTAAAATATTCAATTATTAACACAAAAAAACGTTTTTCCATTCCAACTTATTGAAGTATACAGAATTTCACAACCGTTTCGAAAATATTGCGAAAAAACTATCTTCAGAGTTCCCCCTTTGAGGGGCTCTACCTCCTTTAAGAAGTTATTTTTGGGGTATGTTCCTAGGAACTTTTTTATATTTTAATCCCTAGAGTCACCTACCAAAATATTTCGACGTTATTTCCGAATACTCTATATATCATTTAATTTATTGCATTATTAAGTGGTGCAATATTTAGAGTAAAAGGTTTTTTGAGACAGCTTGTTATATAGAACCATATCGGTAGGTTCAATTAAGTGGGAAAACATTTTCTGTCGTTCGGTAAAATTTTCTTTTCTATTAAACATAAATTAAAAGGCGCGTCAGCCATCTAGCAGCTTTAGATTAAAGTTTGACAAAGCCGCGCGCACACTGAGCCTTATCTGGGGTCTCCGCTGTCTATCGCGGCCGTAAAGCGGCTGAGTTATTGTTTCTGCGTGTCACGGCCTTGATATACGGGCCATCAAAGGGAGCCCCCGCGGCCCCCTGATGATATATACCTCATTAAATAGGACGATTTGCGCCCGTTTCGTCGCGACGCTCTGCGTCGCCGGAATTATCTTGAATTATTTAGTCCTTAGAGAGCGAAATCGTTTATTTTTTGCTTAGGTTGTGTTTTTTTCTCGCGGGAAGTTTTGCGCATTCAACCGGTTCATTGTCATAATTCTTTCGATTTAATTCGCCCCTTTTATTAGGGTATATCTTGGAAATGTTGATATATATATATATATATATATATATATATATATATATATATATATATATATATATATATATATATATATATAAATATATATATATATATATATATGTATATATATATGTATATATGTATATATATATATATATATATATATATATATATATATATATATATATATATATATACATATATGTATATATGTATATATATATATATATATATATATATATATATATATATATATATATATATATATATATATGTATATATATATATATATATATATATATATATATATATATATTTATGTATATATATATATATATATATATATATATATATATATATATATATATATATATATATATATATATATATATATATATATATATATATATATATATATATATATATATATATATATATATATATATATATATATATATATATATATATATATATATATATGAGGCGAAGTAAAGAAAGCAGAAAACACTGTTGGAATTTTATATTCTAATCTGACATGATCTGAATTGGTGCTTGAAATTTTCAACTTTCTTGAAAGTAGATAGCCGACTTAAGTTTCTTCATCAAAATATTCTAATATTTTGCATTTCTCAGTATTCATTGTTATAATTAGAGAGCGGATTTTTATCCGAGCCCGCGCAGGGTTACTGCTTATCAGTAGGTAGCGGATTTTTCCCTGGGTTCGAGCAAGATCATTGCATATCAGTGTGTTTAGTCATAGTCGTACACTATTGATTCGTTCTCTAGAAAGATTAATTATTACTGACTTTAGCTTTATCGTTGTATTTACTTCGCACTGTTATTTTTTTATCATATAAGACTTAGGCCGCATTCCGCTTATTTACAGTGAGGGGTTAATCGCTATAACCACGAAACCGCTCGATACGAACACTCTGCGATAAAAAACCCCGTGATTTTCACAGTTTGGAGATGGATTTCAAGAGAGCAGTATGTATTGTTGTTGTAATACTAAGAAATAGAAAAGAAAGTTCTATTGGTTACAAATTGTGCCGCGGTTTTTACCCGCGATTCATTTTGTAACATTTCACGGTTTTAATAATAATTAAATCGGTCGCGGGAAAAAACCGCAAGTGCGGTCGCTTGTATTAGTTTTCTTGATTCACCAAATCAAGTGATTAAAAACCACGCCGGTTTAGTCGTAGCGTAGTCTATGGCTAACATAGATAAACGACATAAGTCAATGTACTCACAAAAAATAATTGAAATTAATTTATAAATGTTTTGATAATATACACAGTGTGTCGAAAAAATAACGGAACTTTTTAAATTAAAACAAAAACAATCAGATATTTTGCTAAAATTATTTCTTTTTATTTTTATTTAAAATGCATTCCTTCCGCATTAATAGATCGCTGGGCACCTGCAACCAATGCTAGCATAGATTTTCTTTATGTCATATTTCGTATTCGCCTCAGTGACCCTTGTCACGGCTTCTTGAATTTGCGCAACACTGTCATAAAACGCTCCTTTTGTACTAGTTTGAGTTTTAGGAACAGGAAATAGTCTAAGCATATAGATATCAATTTTTCTATTGGAACCTTCGGTGTGAACTTCATAAAACTCAAAGAAATTTATCACTAAACACCGAATCACTTATTTAAAGTTATCGATGCACGTTTCGCTAACCATATTAGCATCGTCAGGAGATGATTTAATCTAATTCTAAAACTAAATTGTTCTATAAATATGAGAACCGAACCCTTATTGTTAACCTACTATCTAGGAAGCGTACTACCTACCTTATGAAGCCTGTAAAAAATGATATAAGAAGAAATAGAAAAAGGGGAAAAGGAAGAAAAAGAAAACAAAAGAAAGACAAAATGAACCGTAAAGTTTACTGACCCTTACATTAATAATTGAAAAAGTTGACTGAACGGAATAGATCCGGTTCATGATTTTCTTGCATTTTTTTATTTGAATGCTTTCATATGCATCCAATGCCCTATTGTTATTTACACTTTTAACCAGTCTTAATTTACTAATGTCTATATCGTGGTCATGTTCCATTGCATGCTGGGTAACAATGTGTTCTTTATATTTCGGTAATATGGATCTTTTTGTTTACCCAATCTACCTTCGATCACAATCTTGACAGCTAATTTCGTACATTCCATCAAAAGAACCAGAACAAAAATAAATTGATGTTAATACCGTTTGCTGCCCAATTAACACGAGGGCTAGACAAAATGTTGAAAAAAGTGGACATTAAGGTTTTGTACAAACCATATAATAAATTAAGAGAAGTTCTGGGTAATCCAAAGGATAAAGTAGATCAACATGAAAAGTCGGGGAGTGTGTTTCCCGTACATGTCACTTCGATCTGTTTTCTTATTGGATTGGCTTGTTTTTCCATCACCTTTGTTTGTCTATATTTATTTAAAGACCGACTCTTTTGGCTTTCACTTTCATTTCATCATATGCCTCTCTTAAAATTATTTTCAATCGTATTAATACGCTTAGGTCATCTGCATATTGTACGGTCTGTATTTCTATATATATCATTGTTCCATTTACGTATATGTCTGTTACGCTGATTTTGTTTAACCCCTAAAGGGCACGATAGGTGCCAGATACCCAGAAGCTGACTTTGCTCTCAAATAAACTACTAAATTCGAGAAAATAGAATATATGTCGATACCTGTTTTTGTAGATGCTTTACAATCTAGGCAGCGGTTTCTGTGTGAAACGCTGTTAGAGGAGCAAGTCGAAAAAGAATGTTTGGGCGGGGGAACCGAGCGATACCCAGGAAGATAATGTCTGTATATTTGAGAACGAGTCCGAGACAGAGGAAGAAGAGGATGAGCTTGAGGAAGAGCTGGAAAACACCCCTCTAACCAAAATAATGCGTCTAAATGAAGAACGACTTGATGATATTCCGCTAAGTGGGCAGATCCAATAAAGTAATACTCGTGGACGGCTGACATCAAAGGTGAGAGGGAAAAAACGGTTATGGTTAGAGCAAGAGTAAGTTGACGCGTCGATCAGGTAAGAAATATAATATATAGGTATATGTTTAGGTCTCTACATTGTATAGGTATATAGCCATTGTGTACGGGATTCCGACACAGCTTACCTGCATGCTAAGTAGTAAAATTGAAGCGTTATTAGAGACTTAGAGTTAGCACAGAGGATGCAGTAAACTTGTTTTCAAATGGCGTAAATAATAAAAAGAAACTGCCTTGAATAATATGAACAATAATAAAATAAAAAACATAAAAATTGTCTTTGTAAGTTATATATTGCTATTAATTTTTAAAATCGTTTTACAATTGTTCTGTCGGAAAACACACCTGGTCCGATCGGTGATGCTATTAATTTGGAGGACTGTTCCAAATTTTTGGAATATTTTGTTCAATGATGAAATGATTATCATCATCGATTGTACAAACCAGCAAATTGAATATAAATGTGCTCTTTCAATGGCCCAGGGCAAAGAACATCAATGCTACAATCACCACATTGACGACAATAAAATTAAAGTTTACTTAGGTATATTATACTATTTTGAGTTGTGGAAAACTCACTTAGTGGATGCCAAGAGGCTATGGAGTCAAGAAAATGGGACATCTTTTTTATAGATGTGTAATGTCCTACGATTTATGTTATTGTCAACATCTTTTCGTTTCGACATAAAAAGCACCGGAAATGTTGAAGATAGATTCGCTCCAATACGCAAAATTTGGGAGATTTTCATTGAGAATTGTAAAAAATATTATAATACCAGCAGTATGATAATACGATCGACGAACAACTTCATGATTTCAGGGGGTCGTTGTAAGCAAGGCGTTTACATGAAATCAAAACCCGATAAATACGGACTAATGTCCAAACCCTGAACGATACAGCAACTGCTTATTTGGTATTTATCCTTTATTCTTTTTTCCTACTCATCTGTATTGTAATGTAGACCTGTAATGATTTATTTCTTATTTCAGATTAACGCTATTCCTTACTTAGGAAAAAGCCATGGTGTTACAGGCGGTGAGTCCTTACCTGAATACTTTTTTCGGGAGGTTACAACACCAATCCATGGAACGAATGGCACGGTGATAGCTGATAATTGGTTCACGGCCATTCCTTTATTAGAAAGGATGCTACAAGAACCTTATAATGTAACGATAACGGGCACAATTAGGAAATATAAAAGACACAATCCAACTGAGATGAAAGTTACCAAAGTCTGATGATATTACCTTACTGTCACGCACTCCAAAGAAACATAAGATCGTTCTGCTAGTTTCAACATTCACATCGTCAACTAAAATCTCTGACGGAAAACCAGACATTATCCGTCATTACAACAAAACAAAGGGTGGCCCAGATACGTTTGATCAGCTGTGACACTCATTTACAACAGCCAGGCGCACTAAAAGTTGGCCGTTGCGGGTTTTCTTTGGTATTGGTATTGGTATTGGTATTTGGTGTTGTAAATGCGTACATCTCTACATATGTAAGTTGGCAAACACTGGAAACTCTGCAAAAGTAACAATACAACAATGTCTGGAAGGGGTAATAAAATACCTAAGGGGTAATTAAAACCTCACTTACAAGAAACTTACATAACTCCTACTGTTCGGAAAGATATTCGCTACGCATTAGCTGGAATTTTTGGCCTCGATAAAGGGACGGAAGCGTCTACTGAACCACAATTTATTATAGCAGATACCTATGCTCATTGTGCCATATGTCCTGCTAAAATAGACTGGAAGACAAAGAGATGCTGTGCAAGCGTGCTTGCGCCCAATGTGCAACAAACACCGCTCAGGTCTTTGTAGCGACTGTGGAATAAATGTTTATATTAAAAAAACTTATGTGTTACTACTAAACTACTTCCCTCTAATATTTTTTTTTTGCTTTTGATAAGATCTTTCTTACATTTATAGTCAAATAAATTGATTTATACAAAATACGGTGTTTAATTTTTTTGTTAAAATTGACTTTTCATTTTCCAAAATAAATACCTTTTTTGAAAGCATCAATATTACACTTATTTTTTACTGAAAGTACTATATTTCAAGAGTATAATCATAAATGTTTAGGTAAAAATGTAAAAAAAAACGTGATATATGCATTTTTAAGCTAAAAAACTTTCTTTTTTGTGTTTTTTCTTTTTATTAATTTTTTAAGTAATTTAAATTAAATAAATCGCTATAGAAACTATTCTACCTTAAAAACTATATGTTAAACTACATGAAATAATTTAAGAACATATTCATTATATAAATATATATTATATATATATATATATATATATATATATATATATATATATATATATATATATATATATATATTATTATTATTATTATTATTATTATTATTATTATTATTCACGTATGGGCTCGGGGTGGACCACGCGCAGTACAATTAGAGGCGTTTGTTGTTAGCCTTCCTTTGCGCCCATACTAATTTCATTCTTTCGCTATGAGCTTTTTTTCTTTCGTCAGACCAAGTTGTTCCAGTCTTCCTACATTTTTCTCTCTGGCCAACCTTCCAAACGTCAACCTTGTGTCTGAAACAACCTCTTTCCTGAATTTCACTTTGTGTAATATTTGCTGATCTTAGGTCCTCTTTAATTGCAGCAATCCATTTAATTATTTCTACTTTAGCTCTAGTCCTATTTCCATAGAATTCGACTATTTGTCTAGTTAGCCTATTTGGATTCATCCGTTTTATGTGTCCGTAAAACTTAAGTCTTCTTTTTCTCATATCGCTATGTATATCTGTGTATTGTTTGATTTCTTGGTTTTCTCGAAGTCGATATATTGTTGTATTTATTTGTTTGGGGCCTAGGATTTTTCTTACGATTTTTCTTTCCTTCTTTTCAATGTCCTCGATGTCTCTCATTCTATTCAAAATGAGCGTTTCTGCCCCATATAGACATTCTGGCTTAATAACTGTGTTGTAATGTCTCAGTTTTGTGTTTTTAGATAGGCATTTTTTGTTGTAAATATTTTGAGTAAGTCTCAATGCCGTGTCCATTTTTTGACATCTACCCTTATTGGCCGCTTTTTCCAACCCATTTTCCATAATTATTTCACCCAAATATTTAAATTGAGAGACCCGTCTGATGTTACCATATTTTGTTTTTAGAAATGGCGTTCTTAGTCTGTTGCAGGTCATGCATTGTGTCTTTTCAAAGGAAATTTGGAGTCCTACCTTTTCTGCTGTTTCTTTTAGAATTTCAATCTGTTTCTGTGCCGTTAATACATCTTGAGCTAAAATTGCTAGATCATCAGCAAACGCCAGACAATCAATTTTGATGTTGGTTCTCCCCAGTTTAATGGGCTGGTCAATATTCAGGGCCGACTTTTTTTCACACCACTCCTGTATTACTTTTTCTAGAACATAGTTAAATAAGAGTGGTGAGAGTCCATCCCCTTGTCTCACTCCAGTTCTAGTTTCGAAGGGCTCTGAGATGTCACCCATGAATTTAACTTTTGACCTTGTGTTAGTTAATGTTGCTTTAATAATTGCCAGCGTTTTCAGATCTAGTCCTTGTTCTTTCAAGATTCGGAATAAAGATTCGCGGTCTATAGAATCATATGCTTTTTTGAAATCCACAAATGTACAGACGAGATTTTTATTGTACAGTTTTTGATGTCTTAGGATCAACTTTAGATTCAGGATCTGTTCAGGGCAGGATCTATATATATATCCAGGAATATATATGTATATATATATATATATATATATATATATATATATATATATATATATATATTTATATATATATATATATATATATATATATATATATATATATATATATATATATATATATATATATATATATATATATACCATTTGTACAAAACCGTTTAATGACCCGGGTGTCAGACAGCCACTATGCTCTTTACGAAATTTTTCGGGTTAACCCGTTAAGGGTTAATATTATGTTAAATATTACCGGTGTCAATTCACCCCCCTGTCGCAAACCTTATCCGATCTCAGAGTTTAAGTTGATCAAATAAGTTGAGCCAAGCAGTGATATGGCACGATAGTGCCCTCATTTCAGTTTATCTCCTTTCTTATGAATCGGGCATAGTACCAAGACCACTCTTTAGGTACCTGGTAATTATTCCAGATGTTAACTATTAATTGATAAATGGCTTGAAATAATTCTTTGCCTCCAAGATTCAGTAATTCTGTAAGTATGTTATTTATCCCGCGAGTTTGGGCTTTAAAAATGTACCCTTAAAAAATACAATACATTTTACTAAGTTAAATGATACCAAGGGCTAATTAATGCTCAGAGAACATGAGATATCAGGCGATGAAAGAAAACATTACTGAGTATTTATACATTTATTCTCATCAGTAAGAAAGTATCGTGAAATCCAAAATAACATGAGAGGGATTCGGTTATAATATTAAGTTAACTAGGTTAGTAATGTATAGGCAATTCATTAATGACGTTTTGTAGACAATAAACGGTAATGAATTTAAACTAATGTGACTAGTAGGATGATAACTTATCATCCTACAGTCAATCACTCCACGAAACTCCCCAATGAGTGTCGCGCAGGCTACGTAAGGCGGAACGTTGGTCAGTCCACCCCTTAATATTTCAGATATTCCGTGGGTCTGCTCCAGTGAGTCGTGGACGGTGAAGTGGACAGGAAAAATATGAAAAGATGGAAACAATCCTCTACCAATTAAACTAGAAGGATTTTATTAATATTGTGAGAAATATTTTAGTGAAGTTAAATTATTCTTACCCCAATCTGGGTTAAAAAGAAAAATTCATCGGACGACAAATACTTGCACGGCCACGAGGGTTCTTTAATTAAGATGGTCCAAAAATATACCTCGATAGGCTTCGGGGGCAGCTCGTAGTGTGTTAGTAATAAAATCCAGTAAAACTGATAAATAAACTCGGCAATATTCCCAAAATATCCCAAAAAACTCCAAAACTCTATTCAGCAGAAATTTTGCACTGGGTCAAAGCCTATTGCTGCACAGTCGACTGCTTTCGAAGGTGGTCGAAACAGGAATCTGAAGGGAGGAGACCAAAAAATGATGTCCGCGAAGTAATTCAGTACCTCTCCGTTATAGTACCAATCCACCAAGGTACCAGTATCGGACTGAGGTGAACGAAAAGTAACAAGTTAAAATTGATGCGTCCAGGACTAAAATAGATATAAACTAAAAAAAACATGGTACTGACCCTCTGTTAAAGCCTATTTAAATTTGAACAAAAGATTGAGCAAGAAAACACGTAAGTTTTTTTTAATCAACTCTCACAAATTCTTCTCAACTCAAGTACCGGTTACACAGAACGATCACGGACATGCGTCCCTTGTGAATAGTTTGGCCATGCGTTAATCATCTCAACGACTCAACGCAAAATGTATTCCATTTTTATTTCAGTACCTTCGCCAAAATGCCAAAATATGTAAAGTCTGAATAACTTAAATATTAATATAATATAACGAAATTTGCTAAATAAATATAACCGCAACAACTTTTCTTCATCTTCTGCAGTGATGACACTTCTACCAATGGCTGTGCTGCAATCATAAATTGTGGCCATTATGATTTTCTCTGATGATTCCGTCTTCAGCACTAGTATGATATAAAAATTCGCAATATACATCCTTAATCAAGCTTTCTCTTGGGTGAAAACTTTTTGCTGCCTTAATGATTTGATACGATTCTCTTGACTCCTGTTTGTCGTATGCTTCTTGGGTTTCCTCTATTTGAGCTTTTAGAAACTTGCATACACCTTTGAGGTCCCTTCTTAGTCTCTGGTGTTTTTCTTCTTTGCTGTTGTGGATTTTTGTATGCACTTCAGTCGGGCAGAGTTTCAATTTTTGCATTCATCGTCGTGTCATTCGCCTGTTTTCATTATTGCTAATAGTGATATTATTTTAGGGTAAACTTACCTCGTTACTTTTAAGTAACGTTGTTATTAATATCAGTGGAATATTATACAAATACTAAGTAATTTATAGAATAACGATTAACGAAGTAAAACCAACTGTGCTACGTATGACCACCAACTCGGACTACGATCGACAATCGAAATTGAACACATAAATCACACCATCATTCATCTGGGCGTCCGTCAGGTGGCGTGCCGTTCGACCATCCATCAACTAGTCTCAAGATGGCGTCCGGGGTCCTTAAATCATCGCAACCCGCAATCACCCGCCATAAATACCGGCCTACTTCGTTTGTTCGTTTCGGTTCGTTCTCGGTTTCTCATCAATGCTGATTGATTTTTTTGATTAGCGCACTCCGTGCAGGGGCGCGCCCATAATTTTCAGCTGACGGGTAATTAAATTTACAGTCGGGGATAAATCAGAGGGACTCGTCCAGTCCGCGCCTAACCACCTCTCACCACCCTACCCCGCTCCTGGCCTTGCTGCGATCGTGCTTTGTTTTCCAAGGTAAACGCGACGTTTAATCGCTGACAATGGGATTGAAAAATTCACTGATTCGAAGTTGGTCTCGTTTAACTTCTGGAAGTGCTGAATTAAAGAAATTCGGCCTGTCGAACTATTCTTAATAACATGTTGTGTTTTGAGGTTCATTGGTATTTCTTGATTTTAGAGATATCGTTGTTTTGGAACGATTGGGCTACTTTACATACGAGGGCCGTTCACGAATTATTATAGTTCATCGCAATAATAATATTGTAATGATATGCCTGCTGTATAAGATGATTGATCAGATGATTACAGTAAACTTAGAAATATGTGTCGTTTCAGAGGAGAGCGCTAATTGATTGATACTCGGAATGATTTATACACATTCTCTATATCGACCAGCTTCTGGCCTTATATTCTTATCAGTTGACCTCTTATCGATGCTAAACTTGAAGATATTTACCAATAAACCCAAATCACTTTTTTTTAACTGCTCGACGCACGTTTCGCTAACCATGTTAGTATCATCAGGAGATGATTTAATCTAATTCTAAAACTAAACTAGATACTATTTATATGAAAAGCCCTACCTAATTAATTAGGGAGGAATCTGAAGTGAATGGTTATAATAAGAACATTGTAGATAAATTAATTAGAAAACATAAGTTCAGAAAATTATTGAAAGAATCTTCGACTTTTCAAAAGGATCAGAACACAAAGAAATTCATGGTAATACCATTTGATGCCCAATTAACAAGAGGGCTAGACAAAATTTTGAAAAAGTGGACATTAAGGTTGTGTACAAACCACATAAAAAGTTAAGAGTTCTGGGTAATCCAAAGGATAAAGTAGAGCAACATGAGAAGTCTGTGATCGAAGGTATATTGGGCAAACAAAAAGATCCATATTAACAAGGTATAAAGAACATATTGCCCACATTAGATATGGGAGAAATGAAAAATCTTGTGTTGCTCAACATGCAATCGAACATGACCACAGTATAGAATTAGTAATTTAAGACTAATTAAAAGTGTTAATAATAATAGGGCTTTGGATGCATATGAAAGCATTCAAATAGAAAAATGTAAGAAAATCATGAACCGAGATAAAGGGCCTAACCCGTTTAGTCAACTTTTTCAATTATTAATGTAAGGCTTAATAAACTTCACGGTTTATGATTTTTACACGTTTCGTTAGGTAGGGTTTTTCATATAAATAGTACATAGTTTAGTTTTAGAATTAGATTAAATCATCTCCTGATGATGCTAACATAGTGAGCGAAACGTGCGTCGAGCAGTTAAAAAAAAGTGATTTGGTGTTTAGTGGTCTTCTCTTTGGTCTCTCTTTTGTGGTCTCTTCTGTGGTCTCTTCTTTTGATTTTGATGCTTAACAGCGTCAATATATATATATATATATATATATATATATATATATATATATATATATATATATATATATTTGACAGTCGTCGAAAGCGGGAAATTTCGTGAATTTGTTTTTGTCCACACTTTTTGTGTGGAAAAACCATTGCCTAAATCTAAGAAAAGTTGATGAACTATCGGGTCTTTCAAATTGAGCGGTCTTTTAATGAAGCACAAAAGACGCTCCGCGCTCAGTACGCCTCGCTGAGATCACTTCGGAGGAAACAAAATATCTAATAACGTGTTAGTCGATCATAGAATGAAGGTTGGAAAGATTATTGCGATGATAAACATCTCGCTCCTTCAGTCATCAGTCGGGCTTGAGATGGACGTTCGAAAGCAACTGAAGGATTGACCAAGAGTCCTGACTAACGGTTTCACACGAAGGAAGGTTACGCCACGAAAAGCAGGATTGGCGGAAGTGGATAATTTAATTGGAAAACCAAATGCGACTTACGCAAGAAATGAATTAGCTACTCTATTCGTTCAAGTTGGACGAACTCCGTAACGAAAACCAAGAACTAATGGAGAAGAACGAGAAATTTCTCAGTGAAATACAAGAATTAAGGGGAAAACCAGCTCAGGACACCAAAAAGTCGAAGGTTTTTGTTAAAGCCAACGACAGTGAAAAAGAAAGAAACTCAGCTATGGACGAAGATATCCCCCATGACGGATCGGATAATAAAGCATCGGAAGCAGACTGGACTTTAGCGTCTGAGTTGGACTGCAGTAACAGGCGAAGAAATCGGAAAAAGCGGACGAAAAAGGCCGCGAAACTGAACAAAGAGGATTTTCTCCCTTTGAAGAAACCTGTTTCGGAAAGCTCCTCAAAAGCATCCATATTAAAGAAAATGGCGCCGCCAAAGCAGACGCCACCCAATCAAGACGACACCCAAAAACAAGAGAAGGTAACGACATCAATAAAAATCGAAGTACCGCCGATTGTCCTCAGGGACAAAGCGTCGTATTTGCAGATTCTCAGACTGTGTAATGAGAAGAACATCAAACTAGGAATGTCCACGACAAAACCCAATGGAGTCATGGTCAGACCACATACATCCGATAACTACAGAGCCCTCACCAGGCTTCTGGACGAGCGTGATAATAAGTATCATTCGTTCTGCACTCCGGATGAACTCAACCTACGCGTTGCCATCAGGTGCGTAGTAGAATCGATCCCGGCAGAAACCATCAGAAAATAATTAACCGACATGGGTTTCCATACGATCCATATCGAGAGATGGAAAACCAGAAAAAAACCCGCAATGGTAATAGTCCAGGTTGTAATACCCAGGGAGAAGGATATTTACAACATATTTACGGCACTCTTCAAACAGGGAGTCAAGGTCCAAGGTGAGAAGTCGAATGGCCGAGTTGTGCAGTATTTCAACGGCCGAACTATACAAAAGGCATGCATGTCCATGGTAATTTTGTGTATCCGGTACTGCGTGTTGAGTCAGGATACAGAGCCGTACTTTGTTCCAATAGTATCGAGAATTTGTGAGAGTTGATTTAAAACAAAATTACGTGTTTTCTTGATCAATCTTTTGCTCATATTTGAATAGGCTTTAACAGAGGGTCAGTACCATGTTTCTTTAGATTATATCTATTTTAGTCTTGGAATTAACGCATCAATTTTAATTCGTTACTTTTCTCTAGTTTTCTCTCGCTCTCTAGTTTTTTTGGTAGGGGATTGTTTCCATCTTGAATGATCAATGATGAATATCGGTTGATCCGGGTGAATCTTTGGCTTCTTTCCACGCAAGTGGATAAACACTTTGGGTTTCCTCGAAGTCCTCATGACCCACCGGAGCAGACCTCGGAATATCCGAAACCTTAATGTGTAGAAAGACCAGCGCTCCGCCTCACGTGGCCTGTGCGACACTCATCGGGGAGTTTTGTCGATTGACTGACCAAAGGGGTACATTTTTGAAACCCAAAAACGGGTAACACTATGGTATTCTCAAAATTGTATTTATTTTAGACTGTAAATGTGTATTTATGACAATATCAAAATCATTGTTTTGCTGATAACAAAAGTTTTTCGATTTTGGCATATTCTGTTGGTATTTATATTTTCGCATTATTTCAGTTCTTTTTCAATCTTCAATCAATCCGTTTAAAAATTCTTAGAAACATGATCTCTAATTTTAACAGATCAAGAGTAATTGTTTTATTACAACACGGTTTTAATCAAAGTGATATCGCGGAACTTGTAGATGTTTTTTAAAGTGCTGTAACGAAAATTCATAAAAAATTCCAAGAGACAAATGACGTAAATGATCGCCCCAAAAGTGATAGAAAACGATGTACAACAGATCGAGGAAATTGTGTGAAATTTACAAGTGGTATGTATATAAAGGGAGCTTGTTAGGTTTGAAGGAGTAAATGTTTTACTACAACCGAGAATACGCAGACTGAAAGCGCTAAATTTTGCATCGTAGAAGACCTTTGCGTGTTCCCAAAGTAACCCTTCAACAAAAAAATATAATATTGCAATGGGTTCGAGAAATAGCGTATATCATAGTTTTAACTGGAATAACGTGATAATCTCCGATGAGACGATAATTGACTTGGTTTCTGATTCACGAAGAACACTAGTTTGGGGAGTCCCAGGTCGACATGCGACATGCTAGAAATAGCTCAAACACGTATACCATTCGAATATGGGAGCGTGATGTTTTGAGGGTGGTATTATGAGGAGTACACAAATATCTGTACTGGTCCTGGAGAGGAGAGTCACTGGTACTGTGTACATCGAAGAAGTTTTAAATCCTGTTGTGCATCTGTTCCTAGGCGCTGTGGGCGACGGAGTCGTTTTCATGGGTGACAACGCACCTCATCGAACAGCAGCGGTGCAAAATTTTCTTGAAAAGGCGGGCATAATCAAGTTTGGGTTGCCAGAAAATTTCCCTGACATGAATGTTATTAAACTTGCTTGGGACATTCTGAAAACACGCATCAAGAAATGAAATAATCCTCCTCTTACCTTGCGAGAACTAAAAGATGATGCTGGTGAAGAATGAGAGATAATTTCACAAGCCCAAATTGATAATTTAATCGACAGCAGATCCATAATGCATACAGACTCATGAAGGAAATACTGCTTATTAGTTTTACTGAAGGTTGTTAAATTTATTTTAAACTTATTTCTAAAGGCAACTGGTTCATTGTAATTTTTTACTGCAAAATAATTTTAGGCACATTAGTTAGTCAGTTGGTAACGAGTTTTATTTGGTACCAGTAAGAGTTGTAATAAAATGATAATTACGTAACCGAGTAAAAGAAAAACTTGAAATGTTTAAATATTCCAAACTTTTGGACATGTGTTTGTTGAAATGTAAATCGATTTTCGACGAAAAAAATAATATTTTATAACCACCCTGTATGCGTAATAATATCAATATGATGATTAAACAAGAGCTTGGGAATGTTGTTTTTTTTGGATATGCCTCATGGCGATATGGTTCGGCTGATGAAGTGAGGCCGATGGGGAAGACTCACTATTCAACCTGCTTCATGTATCGAGCTCGATGTGTTTTAATATGTAATTAAACTAGAACATTCTTATTTGGTTTCTTTTTAAAAATCAGAGTATTTACAATTTCTTTTAAAACGTATCGGTTTGTTTACTTTACCTTCGAATAAGAAGAAGGTTTAAAGCTGGGTCCACATCAATAAAAATTTGCGTTGTGCAGTGTTGTGTAAGTGTGTGTAAGTGTGTAAGTGTGTAAGTGTAAGTGTGTAAGTGTGTAAGTGTTGTGTAAGTGTTGTATGTTGTGTGCGTGCGTGGAAATGTAGACGATCTGACACACATAAATATTGTCGCCGCACAGTACTCACACGAACCATTTGTTGTCCACCAGATAATTTTAAACAAATTGTTCCAGTAAATTCAACACACATGCAAAATTTTATTGATGTGGATCCTACTTTAAAGGTCTTTAGTTATTGATTCATCAGCATCTCGGCCTATTTATCAACTGGGCCTACAGCTTAAATGACCACATTATATAGAACGTGTCCAAATAATATAAAATTTTGTTTTTATTTATACTTACGTTTTTTTTTGTTGTGGTATTTGTATCTCATATTTTTTTAACTTGTCAACGCGCGTTTCACTAATCATGATAACATCATCAGGAGATGATTCAATTTTATTCATCAAAGATTGAATCATCTCCTGATGATACGACCTTTGTTAGCGAAACGCGCGTCGAGAAGTTAAATAAAGTGATTTGGTGTTTAGTGGTAAATCTTTTCTAGTTTATTGTTTCACACCGAATGTTAAAAAGCACCGCTAAAGGGTTTTTACCATCGATTAAGTATATAAAATTCAAATTCTCCTTTTAGATATGAAAATTTGAGAACATCGAAACCGTGTTGGTAATAAAGTGAAATGAAAATCATCTTAATCTCGGCATTCGAAATTTAGTCGTAAGGCAGGCCATCCATCTGGTCAGCGGGGTTCCATCTTGGCCGCCGCATAAATTTCCGGCGCTCCGGGATGTCCGAGCCCCATTCGTCGATTGTTATTCCGCGTTCACTTGTTGTGTCAATCACCGGAGCCACGGCCTACCTTTATTCGTGACTTTTACTAATGCGTCTGTAGCCGTGTGCATTACAAAATGGCCGATATCGGATACCTATGTAATTCAGAAAATGGTTCGTGATTTTCCGATGTGTTCCTGGCATAAATAACTTGTATAATGGTTTTTGGTGTAATTGAAATTTGAAATTGAAATCTTTTTGTAGTCACTTGTTATTTTAAATCCACTACGAGAGTAGAGTGAAAAGTAAGATGTTTTTTTAAATGAAAAATGTTTTTTTTATTGAAAATCGTTTTATTTTTCAACAATGATTTTCCAACTTGTTTGTCCCTTTCAAAAAGTACGACTTGTCGAACTATTCAAAATAATTCTTTATTTCGGCGATAATATCTACTTATTATGTTCATTTATTTCTAGACAATAATTTGGATGTTTGAAAAGAGAAAAAAGTCAGATGAAGAATAGGGTAAATGAGGCATCAATTCGTAGAGCAAATTAGCCCATTTGAATATTATAACGGAGGACGAATGGACTAGTGTATTGTCACAGTGAAACATCACTTTCCCCTTCATTAAATGAGGATGTTTTTTTACCAATAATACAGAACAATATTCTTCCGCAATCGTTTTTTCCTTTTCCCAATAGTCCATGAAGACAACGCCTTGCGAATCCTAGAAAACAGTAGCGATGATCTGCTCGGACAGATCATCGCTAAAGATATCCTTTATCGCAAAGATAAAGGATTTTTCAATTTGAGTGGTTTTTATAATTCTTGAATAAAACACAGATGGCGTTGTGAATTTTCCTAGGTTTACTGTCATTTTAGAAATGTCATGTATCACATTTATAAAAATAGAGTCGTACACAATAGAACAACGCGCTAGAGAAACGCGTTCAGAGAAAAAAAGCCTTTAGAAAATTATATGATATTTACGGTTTGCACAATCGTCCATCTGAAAGCACCATCAATTAAATTGTTCAAGAATTTCAGAAAACTGGTTTGGGGAAGATAAAAGAAGAGCAATAAATATAGTTGTAATAAAAAAAAGTATTATGTGGACAAAGTCGTGAGACAATTAGCAACTTAAATTAAATTTTATGCAAGTAGGAGCAAGAAGCTCGAGCTGTTACTATTCCTCTCGAAATGGTAAGTTTTTTCAACGTTTCTTACGTAATGAATTAACTATTATGTTCCTGTGATATATCAATATAAAATTCCGAGTGATGTGTATAGATTTTGATATTAGAATTTTATTTATAGGTTCAAGAACGTGTTGCCGCAGCAAAGGACGTTTCCATTAAAAATATTCGACGATTTAAAAAAGAAGCGAAAGAAGTTGAATCGGGTCATCTAACAACATTTTTAAGTCCTAATAATAAACGAGTTAAGAAAGGAATTAAATGATTAGAAAGAACGAGTGATAATCACCACATAAAAGAAAAGACGGCCCTACATTAAACGCAGTTCATAAAAAATATGTAGATGATATTCGCTACTAAGGCTGTTCAAAATTTTTATGTAAAGAAATTCACAAGATTGGTTTTCGATTGAGAACATTTAGGAATAATCGACGGGTACTAATGGAAAGTCAGTCCGTCAGACTGCTTAGAATTGAATTTCATAGAAGAATGCATCAGTACCAGGAAGAAGCTCGTCGTATAATATATATGGACGAGACGAACATTCACTCATCACACCCACGAAAAGGGATGGAGTGGTGAAACTTTAGAAGGCTTACAAAAACCAATAAGAAACGGCACTGCGTCTAATCATAGTCCACGCAGGTGGTGAAAATGTGATGAGTTTGTTCCTAATGCCTATATTAGATGGAAATCCAGCAGTAGAAGTGGCGACTATCATCATGGCATAAATTGCGACAATTACAAAAAATGGGTTTCGCAGAAACTTTGCAACCGAAAAGTGTTTGCGGTAATCGACAACGGCCTATGGGCTGTTTCTTTTCCAACCAATTTCCAAAATGTTCCAACATTTTCCATTTGTTGTTATGGTTATAGTATGCCATAACTATATCACCAAATGGAAAATGTACCAACGTCATTGTCAAGAAAAGCGGAAATGCAAGAATGGTTACGGCTTAGATGTATATCTTTTGACAATAAGATGTTAAAACTATAACTTTACAACCTTATAAAAACCCATAAACCAAGGCACAAGAAATATGAAATAGACAACATTTTTAATGCAAAAGGTCATGACGTATTGCGACTGCCACCATATCATCCAGACCTGAATCTCATCGAGTTGGTTTGGGTGGGAATTTTTCGCCAGAAAAAATGTGTATTTTAATTTTAATCAGGCGATTGATAAACATTGTGATGACTTCTTTGGGGAATTCCCAGCCGACAATTACAGCCGTATATTTTGAAGGAACCAACAATAGATGCGGTTGTGGAAGAAATCATTATTAATTTTGGCGAAAAGGATTCTGATTCCGAAAGCGACAAAAGTGATGGGTCAGGTCTGGAGGAAAGCGATTTATCAGGAATAGTGGAATTGAATGACGATAATAAGGCTCGAAACGTTAATATGTTAATAAACGTTAGTTATGTTAACTTGTACATTTTGTAATGTAAATGTGTCTGTAAAATAGTTGATATTATCATCCTTATTTAGATTAAGTAGTCATTAAGGTATAGATATTGTTAGTTCATCATCACCCATATTCTATTTTATTATGTAGGAATGTAGGTTAGTCATTAAGATATATTGTTAGTTCATTATTACTCATATTCTATTTTGTTATGTTATATATAATGCATTTTCTAATTAAGATGCATCCCTATGATCCTATATGTAATAGAAATTTTACCAGTTTGGATGTCAATAAATCTCTATTGTTAAATCTAATCCAGACCCAATTTAAAATACAGTGAATTTGAACAAATAATTATGTTTTATTTACCATCATTACGCTTCACCATTATATCATTACGCTACCACGAATACGCTTCTTTTAAACACACGTCGTTAATTATTATTCACTTACTTAACTGAAACGTTATTACGAAAAATTGTTGCATGGACTGTGTAACTCTCCGTTCTCTGTCTCGATTAGACAGTGACCCCTCACTCTTTATTTTGCGCATCTCAGAGGCCAAGCTATGTTGGTTGAGCTCTAGGAGAAAAACTGTTAAGAAATCCATATTTATTTCATTGACTTGAATAAAGTATTTGATATTGTAAAAAGAAGGGATGTCTAGAAAAGTCTAAAGAGAAGAGGCGTAGAAGAGGTAGTATTCTCCAGATATTGCGTCAATTGATTTTCATCTCTTCCGCTCGCCGTCCAACCAAATAAGGGGTGTAATCTTCGCCAATGGTAGGGACCTTAAAAACTGACTAAACAACTTCATCGAGTTCAGGTCTGGCGATTTCTGGCGAAACGGTATCAATAAATTTGTCGAGTGGTGGGGGCAGGTGTGATAATTGTTATTTTCTTCTAAAAAACTTTTTAATTAAAAAATAACCGCGGGAAGTTATGGAACAACACAATAATTTGGTGTTTAGTTATAAATCTCTTTAAGTTAACTTAGTAACGAATTCAGGCCAGGTGATTTCTGGCGAAACGGCATCAATAAATTGGTCGAGTGGTGGGAGCAGGTGTGATAATTGTTATTTTCTTCAATAAAACTTTTTAATTAAAAAAAACCGCGGAAAGTTATGGAACAACCCAATAATTTGGTGTTTAGTTGTAAATCTCTTTAAGTTAACTTAGTAACGAATTCAGGCCTGGCGATTTCTGGCGAAACGGCATCAATAAATTTGTCGAGTGGTGGGAGCAGGTGTGATAATTGTTATTTTCTTCAAAAAAACTTTTTAATTAAAAAATAACCGCGGGAAGTTATGGAACAACACAATAATTTGGTGTTTAGTTGTAAATCTCTTTAAGTTAACTTAGTAACGAATTCAGGTCTGGCGATTTCTGGCGAAACGGCATCAATAAATTTGTCGAGTGGTGGGAGCAGGTGTGATAATTGTTATTTTCTTCAAAAAAACTTTTTAATTAAAAAAACCGCAGGAAGTTATGAAACAACCCAATAATTTGGTGTTTAGTTGTAAATCTCTTTAAGTTAACTTAGTAACGAATTCAGGTCTGGCGATTTCTGGCGAAACGGCATCAATAAATTTGTCGAGTGGTGGGAGCAGGTGTGATAATTGTTATTTTCTTCAAAAAAACTTTTTAATTAAAAAAACCGCAGGAAGTTATGAAACAACCCAATAATTTGGTGTTTAGTTGTAAATCTCTTTAAGTTAACTTAGTAACGAATTCAGGTCTGGCGATTTCTGGCGAAACGGCATCAATAAATTTGTCGAGTGGTGGGAGCAGGTGTGATAATTGTTATTTTCTTCAAAAAAACTTTTTAATTAAAAAAACCGCAGGAAGTTATGAAACAACCCAATAATTTGGTGTTTAGTTGTAAATCTCTTTAAGTTAACTTAGTAACGAATTCAGGTCTGGCGATTTCTGGCGAAACGGCATCAATAAATTTGTCGAGTGGTGGGAGCAGGTGTGATAATTGTTATTTTCTTCAAAAAAACTTTTTAATTAAAAAAACCGCAGGAAGTTATGAAACAACCCAATAATTTGGTGTTTAGTTGTAAATCTCTTTAAGTTAACTTAGTAACGAATTCAGGTCTGGCGATTTCTGGCGAAACGGCATCAATAAATTTGTCGAGTGGTGGGAGCAGGTGTGATAATTGTTATTTTCTTCAAAAAAACTTTTTAATTAAAAAAACCGCAGGAAGTTATGAAACAACCCAATAATTTGGTGTTTAGTTGTAAATCTCTTTAAGTTAACTTAGTAACGAATTCAGGTCTGGCGATTTCTGGCGAAACGGCATCAATAAATTTGTCGAGTGGTGGGAGCAGGTGTGATAATTGTTATTTTCTTCAAAAAAACTTTTTAATTAAAAAAACCGCAGGAAGTTATGAAACAACCCAATAATTTGGTGTTTAGTTGTAAATCTCTTTAAGTTAACTTAGTAACGAATTCAGGTCTGGCGATTTCTGGCGAAACGGCATCAATAAATTTGTCGAGTGGTGGGAGCAGGTGTGATAATTGTTATTTTCTTCAAAAAAACTTTTTAATTAAAAAATAACCGCGGGAAGTTATGGAACAACACAATAATTTGGTGTTTAGTTGTAAATCTCTTTAAGTTAACTTAGTAACGAATTCAGGTCTGGCGATTTCTGGCGAAACGGCATCAATAAATTTGTCGAGTGGTGGGAGCAGGTGTGATAATTGTTATTTTCTTCAAAAAAACTTTTTAATTAAAAAAACCGCAGGAAGTTATGAAACAACCCAATAATTTGGTGTTTAGTTGTAAATCTCTTTAAGTTAACTTAGTAACGAATTCAGGCCTGGCGATTTCTGGCGAAACGGCATCAATAAATTTGTCGAGTGGTGGGAGCAGGTGTGATAATTGTTATTTTCTTCAAAAAAACTTTTTAATTAAAAAATAACCGCGGGAAGTTATGGAACAACACAATAATTTGGTGTTTAGTTGTAAATCTCTTTAAGTTAACTTAGTAACGAATTCAGGTCTGGCGATTTCTGGCGAAACGGCATCAATAAATTTGTCGAGTGGTGGGAGCAGGTGTGATAATTGTTATTTTCTTCAAAAAAACTTTTTAATTAAAAAAACCGCAGGAAGTTATGAAACAACCCAATAATTTGGTGTTTAGTTGTAAATCTCTTTAAGTTAACTTAGTAACGAATTCAGGCCTGGCGATTTCTGGCGAAACGGCATCAATAAATTTGTCGAGTGGTGGGAGCAGGTGTGATAATTGTTATTTTCTTCAAAAAAACTTTTTAATTAAAAAATAACCGCGGGAAGTTATGGAACAACACAATAATTTGGTGTTTAGTTGTAAATCTCTTTAAGTTAACTTAGTAACGAATTCAGGTCTGGCGATTTCTGGCGAAACGGCATCAATAAATTTGTCGAGTGGTGGGAGCAGGTGTGATAATTGTTATTTTCTTCAAAAAAACTTTTTAATTAAAAAAACCGCAGGAAGTTATGAAACAACCCAATAATTTGGTGTTTAGTTGTAAATCTCTTTAAGTTAACTTAGTAACGAATTCAGGTCTGGCGATTTCTGGCGAAACGGCATCAATAAATTTGTCGAGTGGTGGGAGCAGGTGTGATAATTGTTATTTTCTTCAATAAAACTTTTTAATTAAAAAAATCGCGGAAAGTTATGGAACAACCCAATAATTTGGTGTTTAGTTGTAAATCTCTTTAAGTTAACTTAGTAACGAATTCAGGTCTGGCGATTTCTGGCGAAACGGCATCAATAAATTTGTCGAGTGGTGGGAGCAGGTGTGATAATTGTTATTTTCTTCAAAAAAACTTTTTAATTAAAAAAACCGCAGGAAGTTATGAAACAACCCAATAATTTGGTGTTTAGTTGTAAATCTCTTTAAGTTAACTTAGTAACGAATTCAGGTCTGGCGATTTCTGGCGAAACGGCATCAATAAATTTGTCGAGTGGTGGGAGCAGGTGTGATAATTGTTATTTTCTTCAAAAAAACTTTTTAATTAAAAAAACCGCAGGAAGTTATGAAACAACCCAATAATTTGGTGTTTAGTTGTAAATCTCTTTAAGTTAACTTAGTAACGAATTCAGGTCTGGCGATTTCTGGCGAAACGGCATCAATAAATTTGTCGAGTGGTGGGAGCAGGTGTGATAATTGTTATTTTCTTCAATAAAACTTTTTAATTAAAAAAATCGCGGAAAGTTATGGAACAACCCAATAATTTGGTGTTTAGTTGTAAATCTCTTTAAGTTAATTTAGTAACGAATTCAGGCCAGGCGATTTCTGGCGAAACGGCATCAATTAAATTTGTCAAGTGGTGGGGGCAGGTGTGATAATTGTTATTTTCTTCAATAAAACTTTTTAATTAAAAAAAATCGCGGAAAGTTATGGAGCAACCCAATAATTTGGTGTTTAGTTGTAAATCTCTTTAAGTTAACTTAGTAACGAATTCAGGCCTGGCGATTTCTGGCGAAACGGCATCAATAAATTTGTCTAGTGGTGGGGGCAGGTGTGATAATTGTTATTTTCTTCAATAAAACTTTTTAATTAAAAAAAATCGCGGAAAGTTATGGAGCAACCCAATAATTTGGTGTTTAGTTGTAAATCTCTTTAAGTTAACTTAGTAACGAATTCAGGCCTGGCGATTTCTGGCGAAACGGCATCAATAAATTTGTCTAGTGGTGGGGGCAGGTGTGATAATTGTTATTTTCTTCAATAAAACTTTTTAATTAAAAAAAATCGCGGAAAGTTATGGAACGACCCAATAATTTGGTGTTTAGTTGTAAATCTCTTTAAGTTAACTTAGTAACGAATTCAGGCCTGGCGATTTCTGGCGAAACGGCATCAATAAATTTGTCTAGTGGTGGGGGCAGGTGTGATAATTGTTATTTTCTTCAATAAAACTTTTTAATTAAAAAAAATCGCGGAAAGTTATGGAACGACCCAATAATTTGGTGTTTAGTTGTAAATCTCTTTAAGTTAACTTAGTAATAGGTGATATTGATGCCTGTTTATACTTTTGCTTTCATGTTCCGGTTCGTCCTTTTGAAAGGACATCCGCACTTGCCGGCATCCGAATGGCGATTTCAGCGAATACAACGCAATAAATCTATTTAATAAACTGTCGAAGAAGAGGACCCGACGGAGCGACTGGAGACATTCACAAGACCGATAAATAACCAGCCAAGAGTGTGATTAATGTCAACGGAATAAATAACGTTAAATCTTCAGAAATGCGGCATTAATAATCTGACATGGAATATTATTATACTAAATTATTAACATTCTTCGAACAGCGTCCCATAAAATACGTGAATTTATTCCCTTCAGAGGAGACGCGGCTACGGGAAGGTCTGCCTGCTCTTTACGGTAGGTTCTTTTCGTTTTTCTTTTTCACTTCTTTTTTTTTAATCGGAGATACTATCTCCGTTCCGATTAATCCGACGGAGCGGGATGGGACGATCATACTTTTATGACAGCGTGGCCTTGTCGACCACATGAACCTGGACAATGTAGATCGTCCTGGTAGCTGTTGTAAATCAACGGGAAATTTATAGCACTTTTCATTAAAATATTCGTAGCTATACAAAAAATGTCAATTGATAGCAGAGGAATAATTAAAGTAAAAAGATTTTTCTTGATTAAAACGTATTTCAACCCAGAGATATTTTTAGTTACATGTCAAGTTCGCATGTACAGAGGATCCCAAAAATATTCGGACACTCTATTTAAAAAATCGTTTCAGCAGGTCCAATTTATACATTTTTTTGTCTTCCCGTATATTTTACCATTCTTGCCGATTTTTAACGTCTATATAACAAAATTCTGAAATCATCAGTTTAATTCTAAAATTTTAAGAAAACAAATTATAAAAAAAACTAAAAAAACGCTTTAATGGTAAACCGACTAAAAAGTAAAAATTTTGACGATTTGAAGCTTAAACTTTTTATTCAGCTGAATGACGCATTGGGTTAGTTGGTCAGAAGTACTTTCAAATTTTACTACACTGTCCTTCAGCTTTCGATTGATGATGAATCCAATTCCCTTACATCGGCCATTTTCCGTACCCTCGAGTGTAGAGTACGTGTCCAGTTGGTTCCAGCTTAATTAATAACTTTCGCCCTTCCTTCGTGTTTCACAGAGCTTAATAATATCCCAATGTATGTTGTCAAGTTCGATTAACAGTTCTTGCAATCGGGCCTCCGTTTTCATAGTGCGTATATTTAGCGTTGCAATGTCAAAAATCCAATGGCAGCCTGATCTAACCCGGTGATTCTTAGTACCCTCTGCCTTGGGCCAGGTCTTCCCGCTGACTTAGGTAGTTGCTCCTTGGCCTCCGGGGAATGAGGGTCGTGTTTGAGGTTGTGCTGTCATATTGAAACTTATTGAAATACCATTTTGAAGATATGGACCGTAATCCGCCACACTGGTCCAATGCGGGTTGGCAGATTTTGGATCATGTTAGTCTCTGCCTTGACATGTCCGCCAGGGGTGACCCTCCCAGGAGCATAGACTCCAGACGGCATAGTTCAAAACTTCATTGCCCTACATTGCCCGGATATTTGTTTTAGACCGTTTTTAAATGAACATAACAAAAGCATTGTTTTGCTGATAAAGGAGTTTTTTGGATTACTGCCCATTCCTTTGATTACACATTATTCCGTACATTCCGTATTTACACATTATTTCAGTTTTTATTTCAATTTTTAAAAAATCCGTTTAAAAATGCCTAGAAACATGATATCTCATTTTAATAGATCAAGAGTAAATGCTTTGTTACAACAGGAATTTAATCAAAGTGATTTCGCAGAAATTGTAGATGTTTCCTAAAGTGCTGTATCAAAAATTCATAAAAAGTTCTAAGAGACAAATAATGTAAAGGATCGCCCCAGAAGTGGTCGAAAACGATGTACGATAGCTGCCCAAGACCGGCAGATATCAATGATAGCTCGAAGAAATCGTCTGGAATCTACAAGTGGTATATCAAGGGAACTTGTATGCTTGAGCTTTGAGCTTGAGCTTGAGCAACAAACGATAACAGGTAGACTGAAAGCGGAAAATTTGCATCACAGAAGACCTTTGCGTGTTTCCAAACTAATCCTTCAACAAAAAAATGTAAGATTGCAATAGGCTTGAGTAATGGTGGATCATCAACTGGAATGATGTTCTCCGATGAGACGTGAATTGGCTTGGTTTCTGATTAACGAAGAACATTAGTATTGAGAACTCCAGGTCGACAAGCCCGACTAGTAATAGCTCAACCACGTATCCCATTTGACGGTGGGAGCGTGATGTTTTGGGGTGGTATTATGAGGGGTACACGGACACCTCTACTGGTCCTAGCGAGAAAAGTCACTGGTGCTGTGTACATCGAGGAAGTTTTAAATTCTGTTGTGCGTCTGTTCCGAGGGACATTGGGTGACGGATTTGTTTTCATAGATGACAACGCACTTCCTTATCGAGCAGCAGCCGTACAAAATGTTATTGAAGAGGAGGGAATATGCAAGTTACAGTGGACAGCAAATTCCCCTGACATGACATTCATATCAGGGGAATGTTGAACGTGCTCAGGATATTCTGAAAGCACGCATCAAGAAATGAAACAATCCTCCTTTTACCCCGTGAGAAATAAAAGATACTGCTCGTGAAAAATGGGAGAAAATTTATAAGCCCAAATTGACAGACCCAGTAAGAGTTGTAATAAAATGATGATTACGTAAACGAGTAAAAGAAAAATTTAATATCAATAAAAAAGTGCAATATTTGAATATTCTAAATTGTTGGACATGTATAGTAGAATATATAAAGGTTAATGTGGGCATGGTATGTTGTACGCGTGAGCGAGGAAAGAGTTCAGAAGAAGAGATGGGAGGGAAGCGAAAGAAGGGCAGATAAAAACAAAGGTTGTCTGAAAACTTACAAAAAGATTCAATGGACTTTCCCAGAATTTGTAACTGGAGAAGGTTGGCAGAAGAGAGAACTGAGTGTAAGAAAGGGGCTTCGAGAAGAAGAGTTTTGGCTAATATATATATATATATATATATATATATATATATATATATATATATATATATATATATATATATATATATATATATTTATATATATATATATATATATAATATATATAATATATATATATATATATATATATATATATATATATATATATATATATATATATATATATATATATATATATATATATATATCGAGTATCGATCCGTTCGTTCTTTGAAGAGTCATGACGTTCGAAGGTTAACGAAGAGTTCACGACCAAATAAGATTTTGGTCATTTGGTCATTTTCAAGTTCGCTTCGAGTGAAGAGTCCAACTCTTCAACAAGTATTAGACAATAATATAAGATCTAAAATATATGTAGATAAAAATAGAATAGAATATAAAATTCAAAAATAATTTGTAATAATAATTGATTAATGAATTATTTAAATCCAGTCCTTGATAACATTGTTTTTAATTATTATATATATAATTTAATTTGATTTTCGGGTAAAAGAAAAATTAATAAAAAAATAAATTAATGTTAAAAACATTTTATTTATAAAAAATACATTGATTTAATTATTGCTAATATTTCCATTGAAACTATAGTTTCAAAAATGTTCTTGAAACAATTCGTCTTCATCTTCTTCACTCTGGAACGGTACCAATGTTCCGGATGCTTCAACGTCATATTGTCCAATGAGATTCCAAGAATCAGGTGTTATTTCAACGTTGCCTTGGTCGTCTTTCGGAATAATAAACATGGGCAACATCTGATCGAGAGTACGATCTTTCTTGGCCAGTTCTAATGTTGACACCAACTGTGCCACAACTGGGTCTTCGTTAGTTTTAAGTGTGAGAATACTTTCATTGTGATCCGATTTAAGATTGTTTCTGAGCAAGAAGAGACGATATTAGATATTATATTTATGTGGTCATACCAGAAATTATGTCCCTAACTGCGAAGCCGCCCTAGAAAGTTTTCAAGTGGCATTCGTGCATTTATTTATTAACAAGACTAACTAAAATTATCGGGATGTGAAACGGTACAACGCGATGTAAACAACAGAGCAAGAAGTGGTTGACCTCGCCAGGTCAGGATTCTAGTAGTTGGTAAAGCGGTCGCCTAAAGAATTCGGAGAAAATGGTGGACTGACAGATGCACCATGTCGAGCATCATTAAACATGACCTAGAGCTCTGAACATAAGGGCCACGAGAGTGAAAGCTCTACTTGTGCGGTATGCGAACGGAGGACACGGGTAATCTTTTTCACAAATTAAAAGCTTTTCATTGTTGAACTGCAAAATGGCAGAGTTTACGCTTATAGCTCTCGGGAAGTTTTTGACAAAATTGAAAAGTGGAAAGAGGTCATCATCTGGCTTCAGTGATAGTTTGGTGGGGAGTGCGGTATAACGGCGCCACTCAACTGCATTTCTGCGACAAAATGCATGCAACAAACCACCAAAACGATGTTTTGAAGAACGTAATAAAGCTGCTTAATAACGTCTTGTTTGCAGGAAAACATTGGATCTTCTAAACCAGCTGGATCAGATGAAATACCAACAGAATTAGTAAAATAATTGACCATTCCAGACCAATTACAAATATTAACAAACATTTTCAATTTGATTTACAGTACAGGAGTTATATCATCAGAATGGCTCACTTAAATTGTCGTTGCAATTCCAAAGAAATCAAACGTCAAAAAGTGTGAAGAACACCGAACTATCTCTTACTGAGCCACTTACTTATAACTTTCGTAAAGATGGTATGAGAGTCGTTTAATAAGAGCTCGTAGCATCGTAAGTGGTTTTATGAGTAAGCATCATTATTCACTAGATAGCTGTCAAAGCCTCAGTTATTTTCATTATATGGTTTAATTTTGATTGTCGATTGAAGCAAGAAACTTTTGTTTATTTATTTTGTTTATTAATAAGAGATCAACGCTGAGTTGGATGAACTTCATGGCACGTCTGTTCCGGTGTTTTTCATCTATTTATAATTGGGTAAATGAGTTTAAACGTGGCCGTACATCTACAAAAGATGAACATTATTCAGGACGTCCAGTCGAAGTGACTACTCCCGAAAAGATTGACAAAAACCACTACATGGTTTTAAGTGATCGACGAATATAAGTGCGCAAAATAGTTGAGGCCACAGGCTTATTGCAAGGTACAGTGGAAAATAAACGCAATCGTCGACTCTGAGGCTGTTTTTGAGCTTTTTTCGTCGCAATCCTAATAAGTTTCTGTATCGGTACATAACTGTGGACGAAAATGGATACACTATTATACTCCAGAGACAAGGGGAACAATCAAAACAATGGGTTTTTGAAGGCGAATGGGCCCAGAAGAAGGCGAGGACGGTGAAATTGGCCAGCAAGAACGCGGAACCATCTACACCTATTACTTGGAAAAGGGAAAAACAATAACTGGAGAGTGTTATGCATCGTTATTGCACCGGTTGAACGAAGACATCGTCCTCATTTGAAAAAGAAAAATATCTTCTTCAATAAAGGCAATGCACGGGTGCACATATGTAGAGTTTCAATGACCAAAATCATGAAATTAAGGTTCGAATTATTACAACATTTACCTTATTCACCGGATTTGGCCCCCAGTGACTTTTTTTTATTTTCGAACTTAAAAAAATGGCTCAACGGACAACGGTTCACATCGGACGAGGAGGTCATCGCCCACACAGATGCCTACTTAGAGGACCTTCCGAAAACTTACTTTTTAGACGCCTTAAAAAAGTTGGAGAAACGCTTCGAAAAGTGCATACAATTAAAATGAGATTATGTTCAAAAATTTTTAAAAATCTACTTAAAATAATCTTTTTCAAAGGACTTATAAAACGACCGTCGTACATAATAGAATTTATCGACTTTTTGGAACAGGAGCTAAAGAACACACAGTTTGGGTTTAGAAATGAGCTTGTTATTCGAGATGCCTTCTTTTGTTTTCATGTAGTGGTTCAGCGGTGTCTTGATGGATAAAGAAATTCATGCCTGCTCTATAGATTATGAAAAGATCTTCGATAACGAAAAACAGGATAACTTTATGGAGCTACTAAGGCAAAAGCAAATAAATAAGCTAGATTTAAGGATAATAGAGATACACAACGTGTCCCTACAAATAACTTGGGCAGAGAAAGTCATAAATGAAGAAGCCCTATGTAGAATATCTACCGAAAGAGTACTAATAACAATCGTAACGACACTCAAATTGGAATACTTTGGTTACGTAATGAGAGGACAACATTACGAACTATTGAGAGTGATTATACAGTAAAGACAAAGGGGAGAAGAAGCGTGAGAAGACGAAGAATGTCATTGCTTCGAAATTTGAGAGAATGGTTCAATTGTATATCGAACCAGTTATTTAGAGTAGCTGTGAATACAGTAAAAATAGTTAATAGTGGTCGCCAACCTTTGTTTGAAGATGGCATGATAAGAAGAAGAGTGAATCTTCTAGAAATATTCAGCATCGGCCCACAAGGCGAGATCTACACAACATTGGTTGGAGATTAATTTGCCTGATTTAATCGTTGCTAAAGATCAGGAAGTTCGGACTTCGCAACGTTTTAGAAGCCTGCTCTAGACCTCATCCTAATACCGAGGTTCTAAAAGCTTCTTAACATGTTCTCCTAACTAAGAGAGAAATAATGCAAATCTAATATCTCTTTGTTGTTTTTAATCGGGGTTTCGGTTAATAATGTCGATTTTTTCGCAAAATATGAGCGTTTATTTGAATAACAAAATAAATTACTTTAATAATCAAGGTATATGTCAATAATCGTTAGCTATTCCTTTTTACCATCTTTCTGCCAAAAAATGGATCAAGCCAAATTTTTACTTCAACGTAAGAATATAAGTGTCGTTTTGAAAGTCCATGTTGCAACGATCGAAATCAGTGGTAGTCCGAAGGGGTTAAGTCCGGTGAATATGGCGGGTGGGGTAGGACGTCCCATTTAACGTTTTCCAAATAGTTTTTTTATATACATTTTGAAACATGGGGCCGAGCATTGTCATGTTGAAAAATTACTTTATCGTGTCTGGTCGTATTCTGGTCGTTTTCTTTTAAACTTGGTTCAATTTTATCAATTATTGTCGGTATCGACCACCAGTAATGGTTTCAGCACTTCGTAATACATTCTCCCCTACTATCGAATCTAATACACAGCAAAGCCTTATTTCCATGTATATTGTGTACTGGCTGTGATGTTGAAGGCTGACGTGGGTCTACCCATGATTTTTGTGCTTTGGGTAGTCAAAATAGATCCACTTTTCATCACCTCGTTGCAAAAAAACCGAGATCCACTTTTCATCACCTCCATGCATCACAACTCGATGCAAAAAACCTTTTTTTTTCTATCTAACAAGCAAAATTTCACAAGTGTTTTTTCGCCTTTCAATGTCTCTTTGCTTCAATCCATATGCAACCCATTTTCTTTCTTTCTGGATCTTTCCCAATGCGTGTAGACGTTCTAAAAAGGTGGATTGGGCAAAATTCAATGTTTCTGCCAATTGTTTCAACGTATGAGTTGACTCTTTATTCAATAAAGCTTGCAAATCTGCATCTTCAAGCTTTTTCGGCTGCCCTGGACGCTCATTATCTTTTATATCAAAATCACCACTTTAAAGCGTTTAAACCATTGTTCATAAGTTTTTTTTGGGGAAGAGCATATTCACCATAAGCTTCAACCAACAATTGTTAACTTTCAGCAGCCATTTTCTTCAAATAAAAGGTTATTAAACTTCCCCGCAAGACGTCTTTTTCTGGTACATATTAAAAGATATGAAAAGCGGCGTAGAGGGCGTATGTTCACCCTCCAAAATGCCAAAGACGTCGTTAGTATATACCAATAAATGTATTAGTAACGCCAGCTCTTAGCAAAATCGCGATTATTAACCTACCCCTATAATACATAACCAATAATAAATGACATATTTTTATACAAGGGACATAACTTTTTACGGGACTACATAGTATAAGATGTGAAAATGAATGCGAATTAACATACCTCTCACTTGATCCTGGTTGGTCTAAATTTTTTATAACGTTAATAGGGTAAGTGCTGTCTTCTTGGGCTTCGTATATTCCTACAACATAAGATGCTGCGTCTTTGTTGCTGGAAAACATTTCGTTATGTTCAAGTAGCAAGTGGTTTTTAAAGTCTTTGGCAAAGTTAGATTTAAAAGGTGACGATTTCGTACAGAATTTACATTCGTAAATAAATTTGCCAGTGTGTTTAGTAGTGGATAGTATATGCTTCCGAAGATTTTCCTGCAAAAAGTATGTAATTAAAAGACGTGAGCTAAATATATGTTTTATAAAGAATTACAAAGCTGTTGCATTTGTAGTTGCAGTGAGGACAGTTATAAGGTTTGGCACCAGTGTGTAGACGAATGTGTCTTTTCAAATGAGTTGTTGTTCTAGTTTTGAAGTTACAAACTGAGCAGTGATATCGTTTGCTGTCTTCATGAATAGTATGGTGTCTAAAATAGAGAAATATGATATTATCCATAAATTAAAGTTTTAACGTGCTTTAGTTCTGAATAACATCGAAAGACACAGTATTTATGACAGTACTTTTTGGATGTTTCTGGTTTTATTGAGTGTGAGTCCACTATGTCGTGAGTAATAAGTTTTTTGAGTTCTAGTAATTTATTTTTTATTTTATTTCGAATGTTATTGATTTTAAGTGTGTAAATAGTGGCACCAGTGTTTGTTATGTGAGAGTCCACCTTTAAATAGCAAAAAAGAAATTTCAACGTGTTTATGTGAAAGGCTTACGAACTTTATTTTGGAATTCAGGTTGGAAACTATCGCAAGGTATGGGCCGTTGAAGAACTTGTCTAACATCGTTAACAGGTTGGTTGAAAGGTGCAAATGGTAAATTGCGATTTGCAGGGCTAATAATTTGGAGGGAACCGAAAGACTATGTTACATCTTGCATTATTGCAATATTTTTATTGGTATTGTACCAAAGCCTACACATACTTTGCAGTATCCAAATTTTCCAACATAGTGATAAACTTCATATCCCAAAACCACCCGAATTTTGGATTCGGAATGAAGAAGAATTCATTGGCCGATTCTTCACGTCATCCTTCATAATTTCTACAGGAAATCGAAATCGATCCATTACACAGGTCGACATGATTTTTGTAGCATTGATGAGAATGCCCCTTTAGCGTTTCATTTAGGTAGTTATTAAAACACCTTTTCACAGAAATGGCCCAGCAAGTCTCATTTTCAAGTACCTGCTTCTCCTTTATATTATGGGTTTATTGAAATTATTTGTACCTGACTTTGGACTACAACGGTAAGGAGTATTTTGGTACAAGAAGGGTAACAAAAGAACATTACATTATCGCTAGAACATTACAGCATTGGATCATAAAATATGCTAACCTTGTTAGACGCTTCTAAAGCCCAAAACGACGCCCAAAAAGACGCTTCTTCTGTCTCTCCATATTAAGACTGGACTAATGAAAAACTTTGTCAAAGCCATGGGCAAAGAAGGTAATGGTACATAAAATAAATATTTCCTCAATTAAGTGATGCAAAACAAATGATGAAGATGAAGGCAAATGAAGGAAATGATGATGATGAAGGCAAATTTTTAGTGGACCTCAAATAAGAAAACTTCTAGATGATTTCCTAGGTGAGTTTTCAAGAAAAATTAAATGAAAAGGAATTGGCAACTTGGAAATATTTAGTAAGTGTGAAAGGATCTCTGAACAACAAAAGAGATGAAAACTATAAAAACCTCACAGATGAACCCTTGAAAGCCTATGAAATAGTACGGTGTCGCATGTCCTTAAAATGCATTTCTTATACTTCCATTTGGATTTCTTTCCGGAACATTTGGATGCAGTAAGCGACGAAGAAGGAGAGAGGTTTCACCAGGATATCAGGATGATGGAAGCATTATATTAGGGTTTTTAAAAAGAGATGGTGCTACTGAACACAAGAGGAAAAAGTAAAAGTTTTTATGGATGTTTGACATCTCATGTAATATATTTTTTATTTACATAATCCTCAGTAATGTCTTTGCATATATTTAATATATTTTATATATTTATATTAAATAAATATTAGATTGTAAAAATATGTCGTTTTAGCGATGAGCTAAGATTTTCAATACCCTATGCATATTTAAAACAATTTAAATATATCTCATACATATCTACTACCCTGTTTTAGTGCAATACGAAAATGACGATTATTTAAAAAACTAGAGCCAATTTCGGAAAAACATTTGTAGTTCCGTAATTGTCAGTATAAAATCATAATAGAACCACTCCCATATCAACGGCAACAACTGTTGACCAGTGCTTTATACGATCTATATATCTGAAAGGAACAATTTAAATAAAGTTATAGATGATATTGCACAATAAGGTGTAAATCGTTATCCTCTTCTTCCAGTGGTTCTAGGGTCCTATTGGACCTCCATTAATTTTGGTCTTCACCTAGAACGGTTTCTTGCTTCTGTTTTCCAGCATCTTATGCTCCATGATATTCAAGTTGTTACAACGTCGCCTATATTATTTACCAAATTTTTTGTCCAGGTTCTGAGGTTCTATTAAGGGTTTTACAAGAAGTTTTTACAAGAACGAATCATAGTAGAACCACTCCCATATCAAGGGCAACAAAGTCACTGTTGACCAGTGCTTTATACGATCTATATATCTGAAAGGAACAATTTAAATAAAGTTATAGATGATATTGCACAATAAGGTGTAAATCGTTATTCTGTTCTTCCAGTGGTTCTACGGTCCTATTGGACCTCCATTAATTTAGGTCTTCACCTAGAACGGTTTCTTGCTTCTGTTTGCCAGCATCTTATGCTCCATGATATTCAAGTTGTTACAACGTCGCCTATATTATTTACCAAATTTTCTGTCCAGGTTCTGAGGTTCTATTAAGGGTTTCGTAACAAGAAGTTTTTACAAGAACGGATGGTTTACCTATCGCCCGACCTCTTGAATTATTTTACCCCTTGTTCTTGGTCTGCCTCTCCCTCTGTGTGCTATCTAATTCTTTCAGCAGGTTTTTGTAGATTTATTCATGTTCCATCCTTTCTGCATTTCCAACCCATGACATAGTTTTTGTATTTTAATGAAGTTTACTGTGTTTTTTTCACCATATATCTGATAGAGTTTATGGTTGTATCTGATACGCCATCCTGCCTTCCTTTGAAACGTGGCAGGCATTTCATGGGCCTTTTTAGTTAAGGTCTACGTTTCGCTCCCGTATGTTACTACTAGTCTGATTAATGTCTTATATATTGCTATCTTTGTCTGTGTTTTGACAAATAGATTAGAGTGTTTTATGTATGGCATATAAGACTCTATTTTCTTTAGTTATTCTGTGCCTAATTTCCTGTTCGATATCGTTTGAGTTATCTATTTAGGCGGCTGTATAGGCGAATTTGTTTGTATTTCGATGTTGTCGCATTCCACCGTCCAGTTTTGTCCCAACCCTCCTCATTCCTGTAATCAATCTCTTCGTTTTTTAGTGTTCATTTTCAGGCCAATTTCGAGTGACTTCTCTTTCATTGTTTCCTGGGTGCGCGTCACCACTCTCCCAGATCTTTCACATATATTGATGTCATCTGCAAAGGCATTGATCTTTAGTTATAATGGCACTTCTGGTGAATTTCCCATAGAGTTAGTTATTCATAGTCATTTTGAATGACTATGAATAACTAACTAACTAACTAATTAGTTTAATAGGGATTCCCATCTTCATCACGGACAGGATGTTTCTATTGACTATTGACAATGACTTTGCATGAATTCTACGAACATCTGTAATGTCCATTTGATATTTTTCTGCTTGATTAATAGTATCTACAAAGGCTCCTGCATGATACAAAGTCTAATATTCTAAATGCCGATATTCAAGTTGTTACAGTGACGCCTATATTATATACCACATTTTCTGTCCAGGTTCTGAGGTTCTATTAAGGGTTTCGTAACAAGAA
This sequence comes from Cosmopolites sordidus, assembly GCA_031761425.1. Taxonomy (NCBI): domain Eukaryota; kingdom Metazoa; phylum Arthropoda; class Insecta; order Coleoptera; family Curculionidae; genus Cosmopolites; species Cosmopolites sordidus. The sequence continues at coordinate 392,320 of JARFXV010000830.1, forward strand.
GTTTTTACAAGAATGGATCGTTAACCTATCGCCCGACCCCTTGGAGTGCTAGGGACTCTATTGATGTGAGACATCGTAGACTTGCCTTCATTCTCCTCCATCATTGTATGCTGTATTTCTTACATCTTAGTGTGAGCACTATAGGGCACATAAGGGGCACAAACGAGGATGTGTAGGTAAGATTTCTTAGTAAGTCTTGATTAGAATACAGACAATTCTCAGGTTTAGCTGTAACCTAAAGATTAGCATCGTAGGCAACCCCCGAAACCCTTCAACCAACCCTGTGACCCCAAATGAATCATAAAGTCCATAATTTAATTTTTATATTTTTTTTTATGTTGAAACTGCCCACTTAACTGTTGCTGTTAACACCCGAAAAAACTACTAAGACTGCTATAGTATAACTACGCTTAGAAAAAATCTAAGATTGAAATAAGAGCTAGTTCGGTAAGCTAGCTGTAGTAAACTTTATGTTCACCGAAGACAGCAACAGTTCCGTTATTGTATGCTGTATTTCTTACATCTTAATGTGAGCACTATAGGGCACAAGAGACACAAACGAGGAGACGAAAGTCTTGATTAGAATACTGACAATTCTCAAGTTTAGCTGTAACCTAAAGACTAGCATCGTAGGCAACCCCCGAAACCCTTTAACCAACCCTGTGACCCCTTGTGAATCATAAAGTACATAATTTAATTTTTATACATTTTTTTGGATTGAAACTGCTCACTTAACTGTTGCTGTTAACACCTGAAAAAACTATTAAGACTGCTATAGTACAACTACACTACACAAAAATCTAAGCAAATTATTGTGAGATTGAAATAAGAGCTAGTTCAGTAAGCTAGCTGTAGTAAACTTTCTGTTCACCGAAGACAGCAACAGCATCGACGTTAACTAGTAACATTAGTCCAGTATTTTTTCCCAACGCTGAGTATTAAATGTTTCAACGCCTGATTAATCCAGTTTGAAGACGTATCCAAGTTGCAGTCGACGGTGGTTCGTTGGATGGAATTTCCATATAAATCTTGAAGAAACTACACATACAGATCGGTACCAGGGCATAAATTAGGCGGGAAACACGTGTTCGGGCGGCCGCGGCCGAATTAATTGACGTTCGGTGAGTCTTGGCCATGTAATTAGGCCGTTATCGAGGGCGAGATCGCGGCCCGGTCTTGTCTCTGCGTCAAGAGCGGACTTTATTGTCACGCTCGCGCGCGGATAAAGTTCGGCCGTTATCGGAATTTACTGGCGCGGCTCCGTCTGGCCCATGAAGGAATGGCCAGTGGCGGATGCGTGGGAACCATCACGGGTCCTTAACAATTTCGGATTCAGTTACAATATAAAACCCATATTGTATCAACCAATCGATTTTATTTAACCCATTACTTCATTTAAGACGCGATTATTCACACCAAGCAGTCGAATTGAAAGTGTTGTGATTGGATTATATACTACTACGATCAGAAATTAAGATGGTTCATGTTTTCCAGTCATTGAAATAGTTGTTATATTCGATTTGGGATTTCGGATCACAAATCACAAATATCGAAGTGTTTTCGAATAGACTTTGGCAAATGGTGCATAACGCTTAGCTGATATTCTCTATTAAGTGTTTGACCAAATTGGAAGGAATTATTTGTGGCGATTGATTTTTGACCGACTTTGGCGAGTTTTTTTCGATTTTGGTTCGTCTTTAGCACGAGAGTCGTTTGATTGTTGAGCTGTTTCTGGATCATAAGCATTGATTTCATCACCAGCAATTATGCATTTCGGAATGTCGTCATCCAAAGAAAACATCTCATTGATTGAATTGATCCAAATGATATTTCAGTCCATATGTGTATATCTATATCTATATTTGTATCTGTATATATATACGAATATTTTGTTAGTTGCTTGAACGGGAATGACCCCATCCATCCCTTTGAATGTGTGAATTGTGGATAGTCTGCCCGTTGTTGACGAGAGAGCACACGTCAGCACCCCGATGGTTCCAACCACCAACAGACAAAACACGCGCCCTCCAATGCAAGGGATGAGTGGGGCTCACCCCGGTCAAGCAACCAATAGAACATTATATATATATATATATATATATATATATATATATATATATATATATATATATATATATATATATATATATATATATATATACACACATACACACACACACACAAATATATGTATATATATTATTATTTTTTTATTTATTGGGACTTTCGGTCAGTAAATAAGTTTTAATTTTTTATTGTTTTATTAACGTTTCGGTTCAACAACGAACTTGTAATCCTCAGAATACTTCTACAATAATCATTAGTTTAATAAAAAGCACAAACTTACATTTAAAAACCTACCGTATCAATATTGATATATCAATATATCAATATCAATATATCAATATCAATATACCAATATCAATATATCAATATCAATATATCAATATATCAATATCAATATATCAATATCAATATCAATATTGATATTGGTAGGTTTTTAAAAGTAAGTTTGTGTCTTTTATAAAAGTAATGTTTATAGTAGAAGTATTCTGAGGATGGTTCGTTGCTGAACCGAAACGTTAATAAAACAATAAAAAATTAAAACTTATTTACTGACCGAAAGTCCCAATAAATAAAAAAATAATAATAATACTAAACGGTATATATATATATATATATATATATATATATATATATATATATATATATATATATATATATATATATATATATATATATATATATATATATATATAGGCTAGGGTGACATTATTTCTAAACAAATATTATGAAAATGTATGCATTTAACATTATTAGTTTGATAATTCATAATTAGCGTACTTAAGTAAGTAATTGTCTCAGCAAAGAATGGAAGGAATTAACCATTCGAATGCGTGATCACGAATTTATATATTTTATATGGACTGTGTGACAAAATTATCGACCGCACCTACAGAAAATTTAATGCAATGTACCCTAATTTAGCACGAATGATTAAAGAAAATTTAGGGGGATTCAAACAAATTTTATAAATTTTGGTTTTCCGAAGGCACCCCGGAATTTGACCAAGTCAGTAACATCTGATGAGGATAACGAGATTAACATTTTGACTTATTTCCAAGAGTATCCACAATCTTCTATTAGAAGAGCTGAAGACGAGCTGCATATAACATTCCCCTCAATACAAAAAATATTGAAAAAACACGGTCTTTACAACTTTTCTAAAAGTCAATTTCTCAAGCCAGATGGCTGCCCTCAAAGAGTGGAATTTTGTGAAAATGTATTAGTTCATTTCCAGCAAGATCCACATTTTTAAAATAACCTGGACTGATGAGTCCAAAATTTTAGAAAGGAGTTTTTAACAGACGAAATTCTCACTTCTGGGCCAATAAAAATCCTCATTTTACCAGGGATTCCGCAAGAGAAATTTAGTTTTAATGTTTTTTTGTTTAATCATGGACAAACAAATTCGATACTTTATTTACGATGAACAGTTAATTTCACGAAATTATCTAGAAATAGTAACAACAGTAGTAGAGGATTTGGCAGAAAACTTTCCACTGGCAGTGTATCGAAGCAGCTGGTACCAGCTTGATGGTGCTTTGGCACACTGTACAGAAGAAATAAGCAGGCAACTCTATGAACTATTCCAAGACCGGTGGTTTAGACGTTTGGGGCCGCCGAGATAACCCAGATAATTTAACTCCCCGTGATTTCCATCTTTGAAGTACTGTAAACGACAATATCTACAAAACGCCAGTAAACACTAGAGAAGAGTTAAAATATCGGGTGAATTAAGCATTCGCAACCTTAAATGCTATTGAGATAAGGAGAGAGGTCACTAGTGATGGGAAATACGGATCTTTTTGGAGAGTCGGATCACCGGTTCCGAATCAATTCAAAGATCCGGACCCCTGGGCCGGTTCTTGGATCCCACTGAATCGTTTCTCGTATAACTAGTTGCATAACTTAGTTGCATAGACAGATAAACAAATACTTTACGATTGACAGTAGTATGCCCGTATATGAATTATTTTTCGTATGAATTATTAAAAGTTTTCGGTATATCATTGACATCACAAAGCAATAACTCACTCTCTCACATGGAAAAATATTGAAAACAAAGTAATAAATGTAAAAAGTTCTAGAAACCCTCCGTCAGCAGCTATCAATGAAATAGAAAAATATTTAAATGAGTCCTTAATTGATCGACAAGAGGACCCCTTAATACGATGGTTTCAAAGAAAAAATATTTATCCAAGACTATATGAATTTGTCCAAAAAAGGCTCTGTCTTATGTCTACTTCAGTGCCATGTGAAAGAATTTTCAGTAAAACTGGTCAAATTGTGACAGAAAAAAGAAGTCGATTGAAAACTAAAAAGATAAATTAAATCCTATTTTATCATGTAAATATGTAATTGTTTAAAAATTTGAATTTTTAAAAAGTAATTTTAAAATTTGATGTACTTATTGTGATGTGTCGTACCTGATGTTGAACTTTATTTTATATATTTTGTATCTTTGTGTTTTTTTCACATTTTTTATATCTTTATAGTTTATTTTATAATTTATAACTTTTTGTGTTTTACAATTTAATCTATTTATGTAATATATTTTAATGTATATTATATACATAAATCCATGCGAGCCATACGCTAAATAAATAAATAAATGTAATTGTTTAAAAATAAATTAATATATTTAATTATTATGTGTATTATTCTATATATTTATATATTTAGGTACATAAAACAATAATAGATTGCAAATTTTAAACCACAGTACGGCGACTTCGAACGGTTTATTTTGCATTACGGATCTACGGATCCTTTCCCCACGGATCTTTTCTCGCACGGTTTACAGATCAACGGATCTAAAAAAGACCCGAGATCCGTCCGACCCGACTACTACTATCTTTTTCTATGCGATAGGTGCGAACGGACGCAGGCAACACTCACCGCAAGATACAAGCCATATTCTCTGCCTTATAGAACATGACCTTTCTATCCTTGTCCTTATCTAAGATCCAACAAAACCGAGAACCGTCTGGGATCCGAGATCCGTGTATCGTAATTTTAGGAACCGGTTCATTCGGCTCTTTCAAAAGATCCGAATCTGGGAGTCGGATCAGATCCGATCCGGACATCTCTAGCCGTCACGGAAGGGGTCCATATTAGAATGTTGAAGTGTTTGGAGGTATGAAGTATTGGAGGGAGGAGGTAAAAATAGTTTTTAGTTAGTATTGTGTTTCTAATTTTAATTTTGTGTTATTGTTTACTAAAATAAAATAAACCGTTATCTTTGCTTTAATTGCATTATTTTGGTCGAAGTCGAAAACCCTTTAAAATGGTATATCATCACTTAATACTTTTAGATATACAACGTATTGCTCTTTTGAACTCCACTATAAAATACAGGGTGTTCCATAATAAAAATTCCTACATAACATGAACTTTTAAGTCCTATCAAAAGGTCACTATTTTGTAAACGCCCTGTATGCGATATATTAATTCTCATGTCATATTGTCGTAAAACAACCTATTAAGGTATCTAATTAATATTATATAAGGTATCTACAACCTATTAGGTATCTAGCTAAGCTGGTTGTAAAAAAAAATATTTTTTTATTCAGAGATGTTTGTTGCCAAATTTCTTAAAAAATATTTTTTATTTCCGAAACGGCCCAAGATAGATATAGTATTTGTTACATAAAAGAGATGATCACATAATTTAGAGATGCAATAACACATAGGATATTCCATTTAAAAAAATGAAGTTGGAATCAGGTCCGAGTAAATCTGGCAACACTGCTAGCGTAGAAAATATATTAAACAGAGAGTTCATATTTATGTACATAAGTATCCAAAATTTAAAAATCATCATCTCAAGTAGTTCTCCGTAAACGTTTAATGTACCCTGCACCGTGAATCATCCTGTATATATATCTTTATCTATATCTATATTTACTGTCGCGAATATTTATTAGGCAATTATTCAGTGCAAGATCCTTGACTTTTATCTTCATTGCCATTAACAGTTTCTCTACCACCACTAAAGCCTTTGTATCACTTTTAAATATTTTTTTTAACAGCTTCATCACGATAACGCTTCCTTACCATGCTAATGTATCGGCACAAGAAATTTTAAATTTGTCCATTTTTTTAAAATTGTTTGGGGAATTGAAGAGGGAGGGTAGAATTGTTTTTAGTCTCCATGGTAAATTGGACCTGGGGATGTATATTGTTCAAATGCGAAAGGTACAGATTTATAGATTGTGGTTTGTGTGGCCAAATGACGAAGGATCCGATCGGATATGTAGATGACACCTTGGATACATGGAAATCGCTTATTTCCAAATTGCCCATCCGAAGCCCTTCCAGTTAAACGTTTCCCTCCCGTCTAATCCCCACCTCTCAACCGAGTGCCCCATCCACAACCTCACCTATTAATACAAAGGTCGCACCGTCCGCGTTCTTTTCTAGTTGTGAACTCTGGGGAGTAGGCAGATTGAGGCCTAGGAGTAAAGGCTGTTTGGGGGATGTACTATAAAGAAATATAGACATGAAACCAGAATTAAAGGTCAGCCTCTACGAAACATCGGTAAAACTAATAATGATATGCAGCAGAAATAATGACAGATACTAGTAAAACTTTGTATATAATGAGTAGGGTAAATTTATTATGTACGTTATTTTATATATACGTTTTAATTTATTCATGTAGTCTGACCGACGATTGTTCGGCAGAGCTCTGGCATTGTTTCATATTGTTCGATAAAAGTTTACATGAGCTAACGATCTGTTTTTTCAGTATCGTCACCATCGTTAATAATAAATTCCTCTTCAATGCAAACAAACTTGATGACAACGAAACTAATACTGAAGATTAAAACTGACAGTAATACTCACCACGTAAGATATTAACAATATTATCAGTTGCCCCCTAAGATACTGATGATTGTATTTCAACATATCTAGATTTCGTCATTCTATTACTATTTTGTTTTAGTCGTCAATATTATCGTCATTAGTATTGAATACTGATAATATTATTGACACTATCTAATCTAATCTAATGAACAAACGAAATAGAAATGGAGATAAACAGGCCATGTAGCGAGGCGATGGAACGAAATATTAACCAAGGCAATCATGGACTGGATACTGCTTGATTGCAAACGGAGGAGACCAAAAACACTATGAACTGATGACATCATTAAGTATATTGGACCCAAATGGTAAAGGAAAGCTCAGGACGGCGAGAGTTGGAAGCATGGCTTGGTCCTCCAGTGGATTAAGACGGTCTGATGATCCGAATATTAAACATTTCGAAATGTTAAACAATGTCACGGAAAAAATTGTTTACCGATGTTATTTAAGTTTGGAGAATGAGGGTAGAATATTTGAAAATAAAAAAATTATTTTGAATTATAAAAATAAATTTTTGTAATAAATAAAAACTATTACTTGTCGAATTTTTTAGAGAACTTTCTCTGATTTCACAATTGTTCATACATTCATAACAATTTGTTGTTAGTTTCTATTTTTGAAAACCAACGAAACTTTGAATCCAACAATTAAAATATTTTTTAAATGCGATTATTTGTATTGATGATGAGTTTTTTAGCCGGAAACGTGTAATAAATAAGTGTGTCGTTGGATTCAGAATAAAAAGTAGAATTTACTAAATATAAACTAAAATTTATCGTTGTTGATGTTGATGATGGTCAAGAAAAGCCGAAATGTCGGATCAAAAATCGAATTACAACACCTTGTAGAAAAAGTGGCCATGAAAATATTAAATTTATTTTGACGTATTCCTTTAAATAGAATCAGAAACGAATAAAATCCAAATTATTCCTTGAGTTCAGAAGATGAAGAGGAAATACGCATGTAAATTTTTTTCAAAGAATCAACGTTTTTTACCCATCAAATATATTAACCATGTGGGAGAAAATGTTGAGAAAATAAATTGTTTCAACAGCTCAACAGTTTCTTTTCTCTCTCTGTCCTGATGATGAATAGCGTTCTTTCTTTTTGGAGTTAGCATTAACCCAAAAGAAAAATTGATCCAAATATTGTTAATATTTAATATTCGCTTACTTTTTTAATTGCTGCATAGTTTTTCCTTTATAATCACAGATATCACATGCATAATTCTTTTCTTCACTGTGATATTTAAAGTGCTCTTGTAGCTCACTCATCCTCCTGGCGGTATAAAAGCAGCCAATTTCTGGACATCTGCATATTTTTCCACTGTGTATTAACATATGTTGTTGCAGAGTAAATCTGGAAAAAATGTCAATAAAAGAGAATATTCTATTATAAATATCAAATAATTTTATATTGTAAGTATATTGTAACATAGATGAGATCTCATGGTTTTATGGCATCAAGAATGTAATACAATTATACAATATTATATTAAAAAAAAAAAAAAAAATTAGTTCTATCAGATATATTTTAAGTAATCTGCTTGCGGTGATCCTTGAAGAAATTTTTTCTGCTTTAAACCAAATTGTTTCTTCACATTAATTCACATTAATAATATTTTCTTCTCAATAGCAATTTAACTTATTTATTTTTGTTGTCTGTTCAATTAAAAAAGTTAGTAAATAAAACCTGGAAAGTGTCATCGTCAAAACGATCGTGTTTAATTGACCCGAAAACTTTTTGTTACGTTTGAAGCGAGTATACGGTGAAAAAGTTTCGAATCTGAATTTGTACAAAATGCGTATTTCGTTTACTTTAACTTGAAAATCAAAGATTTTGATAAATAATGGATTCCAAACAATGCTTCCAAATGTGTAGTGAATATTTAAGGTAATGGATGAATGGTAAAAGAAGTCAATTAAAGTTTAGTGTGCCTATGATTTGGAGGGAACCAAAATATCATTACGATGACTGTTATTTTTGCTTAGTCAAAGTACATGGTATTAACCGAAAAAAATACCTATCCCGATCTGGTATCTCCTAAAATATCTTCAGTAACATTACCATATATTAAACTTATTATTTATTAAACATATAACATTATTTATATTAAACATATAACATTAAACGTCATTATGAAACGAAATATTTTCAAAATGATTCAAAATATACAGGAAGTTTGCAGACAGAAAAATTTGAAGCTTTAAAGCGCGGATTGAAATCGCAGCCATCCTTGTTTACGAAAGTCAATACTGAACAAGACGCTGCAACTCGTGCCAGTTTTCGTGTGACTCTTGAAATCGCAAAATGTGGAAAACCATTCATCGATGGAGAAATGATCAAAGAATGTGTAATTGCAGTAGTCGAAGAAAAGTGCCCCGGAAAGGTAAATTTATTTAAAACTGTCAGTTTGTCAGCACAAACCGTGGTTGTACACAAAAATTGATATCTTGAGTGGTTTTCTCTGATAACCACTCTCTGATCATTTCTTTGATAACTTCTTGATATTGATAGTATTCACGGCACGACTACTGGGGAATTTTTAGAGAAGTTGAAAATGCCATTAATAAGAAGAACCTTCGATGGAAAAACTTGAAATCTATTACAACTGACGGAGGCAAAAACATGTGTGGTAAAAATAAAGGAGTGTTTACACTTGTGTTAAAGGCTGTAGAAAATAATGGTGATTCAAAACATTAGTCTTATATTGTATCATTCATCAACAGTCTTTGTGCGGAAAATGTTTGGAAACGGTTGAAGTTCTAAAACCAGTCATACCAGTTGTTAATTTCATCAGATCCACTAGGCTGAATCACCGACAATTCTGCGAGTTTATTAAAGATATTGGAGAAAATGACTTACCATATCATAGCGCTTTTTTGAACTTCGAGTAAAGATCGAAATTTTTTTGAATGAAAAACATCGCCCTCTTACCGAATTACAAAATAGCGAATGGCCGTGGAAGTTAGCATTCTATGTCGATTTAACAACACATATGTACGAACTAAATTTGAGATTGCAAGTTGAAAACCTGCTTCTCCCTGATTTATACACTAATATCAAATCGTTACGGCAGAAAATAATACTGTTTCGATCACAATTACGTAAAAAATGTTTCACGCATTTTAAAACATGTGAAATATTCAGCCACACTACGAGACTGAGTTTCCCGTCGATTTTGCAATCGAAGCTTTGAGTGCTTTGAAGATAACTTTTGATATTCATTTCTCAGACTTTGATGTCATTGCGAATGAAATTAAGATTTTTCAAAATCCTTTTGAATCTGACATTGAAACCCTAGCCCCGGAACTTCAAATTGAAGTTATTGATTTACAGTGCAGTGATATAATTAACAGCAAATATCAAAACTCATCATTGTTGGAATTTTATAAGAGTTTTCCACTGGAAAAATTTGATAATTTGCATAAATTTGCTCGTGGATTGTTTTCTGTTTTTGATACTACTTACTTGTAGAAAACATTCTCGAAAATGAAGTATATAAAGAATGTTTACAGATATAAGCTAACCGATGAGCGTCTTAAGTCTCTTTTAATAACACTGGGGAACAGCAATTTTGTTGACTTGGATCTGTGACTTGTTTTTGACTAATTTTTCATCTCTGAATTCAAAAATATTCACAGTTTTTCTCTATCACGTCAAGATCTTAAGCTACTGCATACCCCTCATTTTACCTTAAAAGTGTACATACGAAAGGAAATAAGGTGAGATCTGACCAAATAGATTAAATTGTGTTTATACAAAAAATAAATAAAATATATTATGGTAAAAATTTCTTCTTATAGCTTTTCCTGGAGTGTTCGCTTGATGCTCCAACAGTAGTCAGCCATCATACTGACATCCCATCTACCTTGATACCGCGCTTCCATAACCTTTAGATCTTGGTGGAATCGCTCGCCGTGTTCATCACCAACAGCACCAAGATTTTCTAGGAAGTTAGCAAGATGACTATGTAAGAAATGCAGTTTGATGCTCATGTTGCAACCAAGGTTTTTAAAGCTCTCCGAGAGTTGTTGAACAATTTCGATGTAATTCGGGGCTCGTGTATTTCCAAGAAAGTCTTTAACAATATTTTTAAAAGCCAACCAAGCATTCCTTTCAAGTTCGGTCATTGCTTCAGTGAAATTTTCATCTTTAACGAGTTGCCGAATCTGTGGACCATCAAACACACCAGCCTTTATCTTTTCATACGACAGGCTAGGGAATGCCGAAATGATATACTTAAAGCAGTCTCCTTCAATTGACAAAGCCTTAACAAATTGCTTCATGAGACCTAGTTTTATATGCAAAGGCGGAAATACAATGTTTTTTTCTGTAGACAAGTGACTGATTTAAAATGTTTGGATCACCAGGTCTTAGGTCAGATCTTGGCGGCCAGTTCGATTGCACCTAGTGCTTCTCACGAGCTCTGCTGTCCCACATGCACAAAAAACAGGGATACTTGGTATACCCACGTTGCTGACCAAGAAGGAAACAGGCCATTTAGGTTAACACAGATGATCCATTGGTGCATGTTATTTTGCAACAAGTCAATGATTTTCTTTATGTCGCCATATTCTTCACGCAATGAAACTGAATGACCTATTGGGACTGAACCGTATAAATTTCCATTATGTAGGAGAACACACTTCAAGTTACGCTTTGAGCTATCTATAAACAATCGCCATTCAGTTGCGTTATAGTTAAAAATGGCCAATTCTTTCATTAAACCTTCTACGTTCTGTCAATATACAAATCCGTCATTATTTTTTTAGCTCCTTTGTCAAGCAAATTTTTTTCGTGTAGTCTTGATGTTAATAATTCCGATGCTTTTTTGGATAGTCCCAAATCTCGTGCTAAATCGTTTAATTCATGTTGATTGAATCCTTTACGAACAGAATCATTGGAAACTTTGAATTCTTCGTCGGTGGAGTCACTTCGATCTTGATTCACATTCTTGTATTTCTAAAGAAGGTAATTCTTGAAAAACTGGCACTAGAATTTCAGCTGAATGAGGTACAGGGCATATAGCTGACGAAAAATTAGGGTACTCAATTTTATGTTTGTTTTTCTTGTTGAACCCTGATGTTTTCACTATGCAAAAGTAGCAATCACTTAAGTGATCTTTGGGCTCTCTCCAAACCATTGGTATACCAAACGAAAGTTTATTACGTGTTCTCTTTGTCCACATTCGTAAACTCTCTACATACTGCTTGCACACTTTATGAGGGGCCCATGATTTATCTTGGTCACCTATTTTCACTTTAAAATAAGCAAAATAGGCTTGCCTGACAAATATACTAATATTAGTCCGTTGAATGGGGTAAAACTGCCACATATATAACAAAATGAATTAGCTATTTAAGCACTTACGACGAGAACTACCAGAGGCAGACATAACGAAAATCTGTAGTTGTGTATGTATACTATGACTTCTCTATATCAGAGCGACACAGTCCCGCGTACTTTAGCATCTCATGCGTAATTGACCGAACTAGTTTTGGATGACGCAACGTCACTCACGCCCCCACTCCTAGGTTGAAGAAGGTTCGCCGGTAGGAGAGCAGTAGTGACTTCTATGATTCTCCAAGCTTAGTCGGATGCGCAACAACTGTAGAGAAAAAACTTGATGTAATAGAAAAAAACTAAATAAAGTTTTGGAATTAGCATGTCATTTACGTAAAAAACAGCTTAAATATCGAACTCAACAGAAATTATTTTTTAAATTGTTCCCCAGTGTACTTGGTACAAGTAAAATTAGTCCACAACTACAAACTACTGTCAGTGGAAAATCACAATTAAATAAATCTTTTTATTATTTTTTACAAGTGAACACCCCGCGGTTTCATTCGCGTTATTTTAGCTTTTCCGTTCCTGAAGGATTTTCAGGATAAAAATCATGTGTGATTCAGGATATATACATTCCAAACATCGATATACATACATATACAATACTCTTTACCCCAACATATCTACTGAGGGTGAAACCGTGGGATGTTCACTAATTTATTATTTAGTGAGGTTCATTTCAATTATTTGTTAGATATTATGCTTGAGTTAAATTTTCTGCGTATTGTCATTACGCTTTACCCAGCAAGTAAATAAAACTGAGTTATTATCATTCTGTGTTTATTTATCCCACTTATCACAGCAACAATAACAACAATAAGCCATTAGCTGTCGCGGGTCGGATTGATGACACTGGCGGGCCGGATTTGGGTCGTGGGCCGTAGTTTGGAGATCTTTGCTACAGTACACAAGAGGAAAAAGTGACAGTTTTGTGCAGAATTGTGCATTAATCATCAGTAACACATTTGTATAGATTTAACATGTTTTAAATGTTTATATTAAATAAATATTACCACCACCACCACCGATCCCCTGTAACAAAAAGACTGTACGTGTTATAGTAATTAGTTTAACATTTTCGGATTTATGACTACAAAATACTTCAAATACAAATATTTTTATCAATTTTGCCTCAAAAAAGTTAAAATTTGTTGACCTGTGCAATTAACTGACACACCTGGTAGTAGAAGTGTACCCTGACAGTAAGGGATCTGTTATAAAAATTGGGTTTGTTAGTGGGGGGCTTGAAGAAAGCAACATTCTTCACAGCTTAAGAAAATGTTAGTCTAAATTTTCGAATTTTTCATTCATGGTTGTCCCACACAAACACATCTGGTTTGTGTTTCGTAATATTAAACATGAAGAGATTTACCACTAAACACTAAATCATTTTTTTTAACTTCTTGACCACGTTTCGCTAACCATGTTAGCAACATCAGGAGATGATTTAATCTAATTCTAAAACTAAACAATGTTCTATTTATATGAAAACCCTACTTAACGATGCGTGTAAAAATTGTGATCCGTGAAGTTTACTAAACCTTACCTTAATAATTGAAAAAGTTGACTGAACGGAAGAGGTCCTTTATCTCGGTTCATGATTTTTTTACATTTTTCTATTTGAATGCTTTCATACGCATCCAAAGCCCTATTATTATTAACACTTTTAATTAGTCTTAAATTACTAATATCTATACTATGGTGATGTCCGATTGCATGTTGGGCAACACAAGATTTTTGATTTCTCCCATATCTAATGTGGGCAATATGTTTTTTATATTTTATCAATATGAATCTGTTTGTTTGCCCAATATACCTTCGATCACAATCTTGACAATTAATTTCGTAAATCCCCGACTTTTCATGTTGATCTACTTTATCCTTTGCATTACCCAGAACTTCTCTTAATTTATTATATGGTTTGTACACAACCTTAATACCCACTTTTTTTAAAATTTTGCCTAGCCCTCTTGTTAATTGGTCATCAAATGGTATTACCATGAATTTATTTGTATTGTGATCCCTTTGAAAAGTCGAAGATTCTTTCAATAATTTTCTGAACTTGTTTTCTAATTAATTTATCTACAATGTTCTTATTATAACCATTCACTTCAGATAGCTCCCTAATTAATTATAATTCTTTGTTATAATTATCTTTATTTAAAGAAAATTAATTAATCTATTTACCATAAAATTTAAACTAGCCATCTTATTTTGGAAGCTTTGATTTGAATCGTTAGGAATGTCTCTCGAAGTGGTGGCGTTTTTCCTAAAAATATCAAAATCTAACCTATTTTTATTATTTCTACTGACTAAAGCATCCAGAAATGGTAAACTATCGTTGTTTTCGAGTTCATGCGTGAATATTATATTTTAGGATTTACTATTTAAGTTCTTAATAAAATCAACATTTTTTCAGTTTTCATTTTTCGAATCGAAAATGGCAAAAACGTCATCCACATATCTTAAACATATCTTTGGAAAGTAACTGAATTCATCTTATGCCTCGATTTCAAATTTACTCATGAATAAGTTGTAAACCTGTTGTTATTGTAAAACCTGTTATTAAGCTGAAAATAATTTTGCCTCATACGTAATCTTGTTAAGGAGATGTACTCAGAAACAATCTTGTTATTAAAACCGTTTAACTCAAGTAAAAATCTCGATTCATAAGAAGATATGAACCATGAAAATCATGAACCGAGATAAAGGACCTATCCCGTTCAGTTAACTTTTTCAATTATTAATGTAAGGTTTAGTAAACTTCACGGTTCATGATTTTTACACGCTTCGTTAGGTTATAGTTTAGTAGTTTAGTTTTAGAATTAGATTAAATCATTTCCTGATGTTGCTAACATAGTTAGCGAAACGTGCGTCGAGAAGTTCAAAAAAAGTGAATTGGTGTTTAGTGGTAAATCTCTTCAAGTTTAGTGTTTCACATCAAAGGTTCCAATAGAAGAATTGATTTCGTTATATTATTTTAACATACTTTCATAAAAGTAATGTCGGTATTCCAACAGAGCCATTTATTTTCGAAATCGTTAAATCATTTGAACAAAAACCTGCTCATAAATTATGAAAACCCATCCGAACGAAAATGTGTGTCCCTTGGAAAACTACTGACGTGCGGTAATTTCCGTAACACGAAATAAACCAACGGAGCTAAATTTGCAATATATGTAAATATAAATTAACAGAAATTGTGAATTGTTGTAGCAGCAAAAGGCAGACAGCCTCGCATTGACATCGCTATTTTTGGGAAAATAACAAAACGCGGGAAAATTTAAAGTCGTCGCCGAATCGGGTCGCTATCTCTTTTCGGCGATTATTTATTGCGTTGCAATGGCGAAAATAGCGTATTATTCGGTTTAAATTATTTTAATACGTTCCCAACAAAAGGTTAGCATGTGCTAAAAGCATCATAAATTAGAGGTGCAACGATACCGGTGTTTTATGGCGGGTTGCGGCGGCCATAAAAGAGTTATGGGGAGTTAAAAGTGTCTTCTTTTCAGCGCCAGCGGCTTGGCGGCTTCCCTTCAATTGTCTGAGACTAGTTACGGGCATTACGGCCTGTTGCTAAATATAGAAGGTGAGCGGTAGTAGTAGAAGTACTCATGTAAGTACTATGTAATTTTTGTTGGTTTGTTTTGTTTTTGTCGCTATAGGAAACAATGATGATATTGTCATTGCTATTTATGAATAGTATATCGATACGGTTACTCTGAATAGAATCACTCTAACAAATGTAGGACGTGGGTCTACCTGTACATTCTGTCAAAAAAGTACTGGGAATTAATCATTTGAAAAGCCCGCTTAAAGGGATTGTAAAAATTAGTTTTATTGCTAAGTTGGCACAATTGTCCTCTATATTTTTTTTAGAAAATTTATATTTTCTAAATTTTATATTTTTTTAGATGCTTTTAAAAATTTTGTTCGTTAGGCAAATTTATTATAGAAAAAAATCACTGAGAAATTTGTCTCCGTTAATTTTTTGTTTTTATCCAGTGATTATTTCTTTACACATATATTTGATATTTTTTTGAGTTTTAGATCGTGACGAGAAACCCAAAAAAAAAAATATATATGAACACGCCACAGTCATTCAGACATTGTCATCTATATTGATGAGGAATTTGAACGTTATCCGTCGTTTCGTTTGTTTAGAGTGCTCAATTTTGTCAGTTCTTAAAAAATTCTTAAATTTGTCTTAAATTTTGCATTGCAAATGGAATCTCGTGTGCCGAAACGCTGAAAATGTTGCAGAAGGCTTACGTTGAATCGATTTTATCAAAAACACGTGCATATAAGTGGTACAGTGCATTCAAAAGCGGTCGAGATATGGTGAAAGATTTGCTTCGTTCTGGTCGGCCATCAACGTCTTCAACTGAAGTTAACATCGCTAAAGTGAAGGAAATGGTGACTGAAAATCATCATTAAAGTTTGAGAGAGATAGCCGCTGATCTTTATGTGTCTCACGAATCAATTCGTATCATTTTAAGCGATTGTTTGGTTTTAAAAGACGTTGCCGTTCGACTAGATCATTTAATCGCGTAAAGGTCGCTGAAGACATACTAGAACGAGTCAATTCCGACCCCACATTCATAAAACGCATTGTAACTAGTGATGAGGACATGGGTATATGAGTTTGACATGCAAACAGATCAACAAGCTTTGGAATGGAGCCTTCCAATTGAGCCGAAACCGAAAAAAACACGTCAAAGTCGATCAAAAGTTAAGGTGATGACTGTTTTCTGTTATTATCGCGCTGTTGTGCACTCGGAATTCTTGCCAGAAGGTCAGACGGTAAATAAAGAATATTATCTGAGCGTTATGCGGCGTTTGATAGAGCAAATTCGTCCAAAAAGATAAGATTTGTGGAAAGAAAACTCTTGGATTTTGCATCAGAATTTCTCACTCCACCAGAATATGTTACCGTGTTCAAAGAATAACGGAAGAAAAAGGAAGGCAGTGTAAAGAAGCGACGACAATCAACACAAGAAACGCCAGTCAAAAAGCCAAGACTGCCAAACCAGTGTGAAAGTCGTCGTCGGATGTTGAATTTGTAAGATTTGCATGAGAAATTTGCCAGCCAAATTAACTCGCGACAATTCCATTGAATGTAACAAGTACCACTGAGCATTTTATATGAAGTGTGTAAATATGACTCGTAGCTACTATACCTGCCAAAATTGCGATTTTGACGAAGACTAGCATGTATTTGATTTTCATTAATATGTTTTTCATGGTTTTTTAAATAAATAAATCGACTATAAATGTTGAAAATGCGTCATTTTTGGACTTTTTGAAGCCTTTTGTGAATTTCTATAACTGTCCTAACCTACGGACTACAAATTTTTTTGGCCAAAATTCACCCACTTCAAAAAATTGATAATAACTTTTTTATATTTGAAGCTATGAAATAATTTCAAGGGCAGCAAAGAACATTAGCTTTCCAACGGTATATAAAACTCCGAGAAAAATGTATGTAATCAAATGCTATCGCCAAAAAACAAAACCTGTCCCAACCTATGGCGGTCTCCCTTATATTTTTTTGCTGTCTTTAAAATGTTAAAAAAATTTAAATTTTTTTATTAAAAAAAAATGGATAGGTATGTAATAACATAACATTCGTGCTGAAATCGCTGCATTAACACCAGTTAATATATTTGTTTCGCTGCTAATGGGTCACATTTGATTGACATATTTTTGAAAAATTCTTTTAAAAATTATAAAAAAATAAAATGATACCTAATGATACTTGAAAAACCCACCTGTTATCTCTTATTGTTCTTAACAGAGCTATTGAGTATAACGTAATCAATAATAGATTTTTCGCTTCTCCTCAGTAATATTCCTGTAAATTTCTGTATGTGTTTATGTTCAAACTTGCTTGCTTGTTTCAAACATGTATTTATTTATATGATATATCGTAAAATCCTAACTGATTAGATGTGTGTTGCTAATCTTGAGGCGCTATTACAAAATTATTAAATATTCATCTCTGAGTTGCTTACAATAATTTTTAAATAATTAAATATTTATCTTTATGAGTTTCCAACAAAAAATAATTAATAAAACTTTAAAAACGTAATAAATTAATGAACAAAGAGCCCGACGTTTTATGGCTGGTAGGTCATAAAAGAGTTGTGAGTAGTTAAAGTGACTTATATTTTCCGCACCATCAGCTTAGCGGCCTTCTTCATTTCAACAAACCATGTAGTTGGTCTACGGCCTGGTGGCATACGAAGCTGGCAGTCAGTACGGGCGTAGTAAGTAGTCCTGTAAATAAGCTGTTATTTGGGTTGTCTTGAGTTTCACCGGCAAGTAAAGTCTTAGCAATATGATAAATGGTTTTGATCGCTTCCAGCTAATATTCTGTAAAATATGCTACTGTATATTTACACATATAGCTTGATTTTTCTATAGAAACAACCTGATTATTTCATCGTCTATATTTTTCTTTGAAACTGCACATATACACGGTGGTCCAAAGAGTTGTTTATATTTGCTTGCGCTATCGAAATTTGGTAGGAGGGTTACAAAGGCGGGGTCGGTCTTAAACAATAGTTCGGCTCACAGATACTTAGTTTTGTGTGCGCTAGTATTACCGCAATAACAATTGCTCCACTATTGCGTGTCCTAGATTTCGACAACATGTTAATTTGCACGATGTTCAGTAATATCCAAGCCTTCCGTTGATTAAGCAATCGGTTTGTAAGTTTGTGGAAATTGGTTCAACGTTAAATAAACGCATTCTCGGCCGTCGAAAGTCAGCGAGAACCGATGAAAATATTGAGAGAGTGAGAGCGTTCGTGTGCCAATAACCAAACCCATCGATTCGAAAGCGCGCAGCTGCTTTAAATGTGACGAGATCGTCGGTGCTTCACATCCTTCCCAAAGATTAACGCATTCACCCATACAAGATTCAGTTAGTGCAAAAATTGAAGCCTATGGACTCCTCTAATAAACTTTTATTCGCTAACGAAATGATGAACCGATTTCCAGCAGTCGACAACATCTTATTCTCCGATGAGGCTCATTTCCATCTTAATGGCCATATCCATACTTAAAATTGTCGCTACTAGTGTGGAGAAACCCTAAAAAGAAACATGAATGGCCTCTGCTGTGTCCGAAGGTCTCAAGACCACCAAGGCCGCGCAGTAACGGTGAATTAGCAACGTAATGTTGACATACTCTAAATATTTTTCACTTCTGTTCCTCAAGAATTCGAAGGATACACTCAAGACGCTTGGTTCCAACACGACGGAGCCACCTGCCACACTTCTAATCTCTGGAGAATATGAACTGATAAGAATTTTTGTAAAATTTAAGAATGAATTTGTTAAAATTAATCAACCTGTTCTTTTTTGACTTCATTTTAAAAAGTTAAGTCCTTGGACCAACCTGTACGTTGATATATTGACTCAATGCTTCAAATTCTTCTATTGAATCCTTCGGTGTGAAACACTAAACTTGAAAAACACAAAATACTAAATCAATTTTTTAAATTTCCCGACGCGCGTCTCGCAAATCATGCTATCATCATCAAAAAATTATTACAAATACCAATTACCTTCCTGTTGTTTCAAAATTGAACTCACTGAATAAGAAAAGTCGAAAACATACTGTCAGAGGAGGGTGAGGCCTTGGTATCCTTTGACATACTATCATTGTTTCCGAGTGTACCGTACAATACTGTATGTAGTACAACATTACAGTACAGTACAGTACAGTATGTATGTAGTACAATAGTACAGTACAGTACAGTACAGTATGTATGTAGTACAATATTACAGTACAGTACAGTACAGTATGTATGTAGAACTGTATGTAGTACAATACTATAAGTACATTACTGTACATTAGGATATTTGAGAGAATTATTACAGTACAGTGTACAATATAGTAAATATGAAGTACTGTATGTAGTACAACACTGTATGTACATTATTGTACATTAGGATACCTGAGAGAATTATTACAGTACATTGTACAGTACAGTATATATGTAGTACAACACTGTTTGGACATTACTGTACATTAGGATACCTGAGATAATTATTTGAGATTTGAGATATTTGCGACTGTTTCATAGTCTGTAACGAGATTATGCATGAAACAAAATTGTTTTCAAATTGATAACATATTTTATGAACAATAAAACGGAACGGCAATGGGCAATCCTTTGTCGCCGTTCTTAGCCAACTTATTCATGAGCAAATTTGAAACTAAGTCCAAGGATGAATTCAGTTACTTTCCGAGAGTGTGCCTGAGGTCCGTGGATGATGTTTTTACAATTTTCGATAGAAATAATAAAAACGTAGAAGAATTTGTTAGGAACTTAAAAGGGAAATTCTAAACTAAAAAAATTATGTATGAAACCAAACACAATCTTATATTGCCATCTTTGGATGTTTTAGTGTGTAGGAATAATAAAAATAAGTTAGATTTTGATATATTTAAGAAAAATACCACCACTTCGAGATACTTCCAACCATAGCTTTCATAACAAAATGGATATTTGAGACCTAATGGTAGATATATTATTAATTAGTCCCAAAAGGGTATATTATTACGCCAATTAATTAGACCCAAAAGGGTATATTATATATATATATATATATATATATATATATATATATATATATATATATATATATATATATATATATATATATATTATGTTCTTTTCAGGCAAAGTGAGAGTCTGCTCTTAAACACTATGTAGAGCCTCCCAAATGCCTGTCAGCCATATTCAACATGCCGTTCCTCCTCCCGGGCAGTTTCCCCTCCATTGAAATCCACTGCCCAAGATATATAAAGTGGTCCACAATTTCCAAATCCCTTCCTAAAACTGATCTTCTTCTATCCTCACCGAATGTATTGAACATAACCTGACTCTTTTTCAGGTTTATTTTTAAGCCAAATTGTTCGCCAGCCAATACTTCCTCAAGACAAACCGAGAAAATAATAGACGATATTGCGTCACCCTGCCTTACACCTTGTTCTACATTAATTCCCACTTCAAGATCATCAAGGTGAATTGTCGCTGTAGCTCCATCGTATATCGATCCTAAAAGGTTTACTTTATCTACCCCCTGGCTAAGCAGTGCATCCATTATGGCATGCTTTGAGATGGAATAAATTGCTTTTTAGTAGTCGATAAAAGCCAAGCACAGTGGAATGGTGTATTCGTTGTGCCCTTCTATGGCCTGCTGTACAACCTGGATGTAATCCATTGTAGTAAATCCACTTCTGAATCCTGCTTGTTCTCTTGGTTATGCGTCATTCAGTTTTCTTAATATTCTTTTAGATATTATCTTAGTGAAAACGTTGTACATTGCTGATAGGAGGCTTATTGGACGGTAGTTCTTTAAATCTTCCTGTGCTCCTTTTTTATGTAAAATGATCACTTCTGCATTTTTCCATAAGTTAGGTACTTTTTGTTCTTTGAGGCATTTTGAGTATAATTTTGCTAGTGTTTTATATGCCCGACCACCAGCTTTTAGCATTTCGACAGTTACACTGTCCTTTCCTGGAACCTTGCCGTTTTTCATCGTTTCTATAGTATTTGTTACTTCCTCCACTATGATATCTGGCATTTGTTCTTCCATGGGTGTTGTTGTCTTTGATTGGTTCTGATTTTCATATAACTGGGAATAAAATTTGCTGACAACCTCTAACAATTGCGTATGCACGCTGCACACTATTCCATCTTCACGTATTAAGGCATACATTTGAGGTCTTTTGTTTCTCAGCTTCTTTTTAGCCTTGTTAATTCAATGCCTTGCGTAGTCTTGTTTTCTTCCAGGGTTTTTTGCACTAGCTGCATGTTGAATCGGCGCGTATCTTCTCTGATACGTTTTCTTATAGTTTTGCAGAGCTCAGCGTACTCGACCCTGCCAAAAGAACTCTCTGCATTTCTCATTGTCCAGCGTTTCTTCATTAAATCAATGGTCTCACTGGAGATTTTTGTCTGTTTGAGACATTCTTCTTCTAGTGCTATTGAAGCAGCCGTTTGAAGCACATTGTTGGTGATTTCTTCATATTGAACTGATATTTCCATCTCATCTGGATCTTGTAATGCAGCAAAGCGGTTTGACAAAGTAATCTCAAAATCGCTTCCTCTCTCTAGCAGTTTCCCAGAATCCACTTCCGGGAAACTCGCCCGCGAAGAAGACCGAAAGTTCGATGGACTGATGACATCGTTAAGTATATAGGACCCGAGTGGTAGAGGAAAGCACAGGACCGTGAAAGTTGGAAGCATACTGAAGAGGCCTTCATCCTGCACTGAATCGATACGGGCTGATGATGATGATATGTAAGTATGTATGTATATATTACTATATATTGATATTTATAATAGAAACAGAACATAGTTTAGTTTTAGAATCATCTCCTGGTGATGTTAACATATATAGTGAAACGCGGTCGAGAAATTAAATAAAGTTATTTACTGTTTAGTGGTAAATCTCTTCGAGTTTAGTAAATAGTTCTACAATGTAAAGTGTTTTTGAATTTGCATGAGGGTGTCGACGATGCTGCTTCGATGAGGAAGAAGTATAATTACCATCCCATCTTTTTTTTTATAGATTTTTTATAGATTCGTTCCAATTTTATAGAATGCGTTTCATACACATAAGACGAATGTATTCTTTAACAATTTTTGGTTTTGTGTTGTTCAAGTCAAAGAATTTCTTTCAGATATTCTAAGGTTTGTGGAAACAATGATCTTACATCAAACGATACGAAAAGCACTCCCTCCTTCAACTTTATGTATTTAATTTTACTAATCAATACTATGGATTTTTTACCGATTTAAAAATATCACTGATTTTTTATTGTTATTTAGAATTATGTTCTTGGATGTAGTGTTTCTCGAAGCTTCTCTGATAAATCGATTGGAGGAGTCCGGCGAATGCTGAATGACAGTTTCTATTCCAACTACAAATTCCTTTCTCCATAGATCTCCGATAACTTTTTTAGTCTGTTGTGGTTAGTACTTTGGTGGATCACCTTTCTAAAAAAAATCAGGGCTGCGTACTGCATTTACAAGAGAGTTAAGTCAGATAAGAAATGGCCATTGGAATCGACTTCTCGTGGAATCAGTCGCGACAAAGAATCGTTTCTCCGCGGATTGGTTTCTTCAATCGAGGAAAATAGAAAAGATCGTATGGTGCCATATCTGGTGAATATGGAACTCGTATGATTTTTGGAGACAAATTTACGGATATTTATTATCGTGAACCATAAATTATTTTACCATAAATCTGGACGTTTTACGGCGACCATTTACTCAGTACAAGACCTCTGATTTGGTAATGTTTAGTGATAAATGATAAACTGCATTTCTATAATCGTTAAAGCCCTTGTACCACTTGTAAATCTTTTCTTGACATAGCTTCATCTCCGTAACACTTTCTAAATATTTTTAATGTACCAGCACAAGAAATGTCGTTTTTAGACAACATTTAAAGCAAAAGGTGCTACAATTTATAATTTAATAAGTTAATAATACGAAATTTCTATCAGGTGTCAATGACAGTCATTAATATAAAACTCAAAAATATTAAACAAAAGTCACCTTACTTTTCGACCATAATAGTATAGGGTGTTTTTTTAGTGCGTTCGAACTTTAAATTTAAATAAAAGAACAACCAAATTAGATGCTTTTAAATTATTGTTGCTTGAAATTAGATGCTTTGAAATATGTGCATTATAAAATTCACGAAGTGATCTATAAGTTTGGCGCACAGAACACTGATTTCGATAATACATTTAGGACAATTAGCAGGCGTTGCTCTAATCTTAAACGTAAAATGATGATTTATATATATATATATATATATATATATATATATATATATATATATATATATATATATATATATATATATATATATATATATTCACGTAAGGGCCCTGGTGGACCACGCGAAGTACAGTTAGAGGCGTTTGTAGTTGTTGGCCTTCTTGTGCGCCCATACTAATTTTATTCTTTCGCTATTATCTTTTTTCCTTTCGTCAGACCAAGTTGTTCCAGTCTTCCTACATTTTAATCTCTGGCCAACCTTCCACAAACGTTAACCTTGTGTCTGAAAGAGCCTCTATCGCGAATTTCACTTTGTGTAATATTTGCTGATCTTAGGTCCTCTTTAATTGCAGCAATCCATTTAATTGTTTTTACTGTAGCTTTACTCCTATTTTCATAAAATTCGACTATTTATCTAGTTAGCCTACTCGCATTCATCCGTTTTATGTGTCCGTAAAACTTAAGTCTTTTTTTTTTTCTCATATCGCTATGTATATCTGTGTATTTTTTGATTTGTTGGTTTTCTTGAAGTCGGTACGTTGTGCTATTTATTTATTTGAGGCCTAAGATTTTTCTTTTCTTCTTTTCAATGTTCTCGATGTCTCTTTTTCTATTCAAAACGAGCATTTCTGCCCCAGAAAGACTAGACTCTAGTCTTAGACAGTTTCTAGACATTCTGGCTTAATAACTGTGTTGTAATGTCTCAGTTTTGTTTTTTATATATTTTGTATAAGTCTCAATGCCGTTTCCATTTTTTGACATCTAGCCTTATACGCTGCTTTTTCCAACTCATTTTCCATGCTTATTTCATCCGAATATTCGAATTGAGAGACTCGTTTGATGTTACCATATTTTGTTTTTAGAAATGGTGTTCTTAGTCTGTTGCAAGTCATGTATTGTGTCTTTTCAAAGGAATTTTGGAGTCCTACCTTTTCTGCAGTTTCTTTTAGGATTTCAATCTGTTTTTGTGACATTAATATATTTTGAGCCAAAATTGCTAGATCATCAGCAAACGCCAGACAATCAATTTTGATGTTGGTTGTCCCCAGTTTAATGGGCTGGTCAATATTCAGGGTCGACTTTTTTTCACGCCACTCCTATATTACTTTTTCTAGAACACAGTTAAATAAGAGTGGCGAGAGTCCAGCCTCTTGTCTCACTCCAGTTTTTATATCGAAGGGCTCTGAGATGTCACCCATGAATTTAACTTTTGATCTTGTGTTAGTTTTTTCACATCTAGTCCTTGTTCTTTCAAGATTCGGAATAAAGATTCGCGGTCAACAGAATCATATGCTTTTTTGAAATCCACAAGTGTACAGACAAGATTTTTATTGTACAGTTATTGATGTCTTAAGATCAACTTTAGATTCAGGATCTGCCCGGTCGAAAACCTACTTGATATTCACCAATTTTAGATTCTAACTGTCCCTGTGCTCTGTCTAGTAGTCTAATATATATATATATATATATATATATATATATATATATATATATATATATATATATATATATATATATATATATATATATATATATAATAACAAAAGAATAAAAATAGTGGCATGGTAAAATACGTAAACCATACGTTTTCAATATTGCCAACTAATCGGTTCAAATTACATTCGTTGATGTTTTACCGTTTCTTGGGCACTCCCTGATCTTTCCGCCTTTACCCCGATCCCTTCTTGTTCCACCAATATTTCACCTGACCGCACTTCTCCAATTACGCGCCGTTCACGACGAAATATGAGCAGTAAATAACGGCGCAAATGCTCAGTGTCCGATTTATGTCCTTTGGGTGCCGGCCCGCTCACCGACTGGTCCACAAACAACACTTTTTAGGCACTAATTGTTAACACCGCGCAGTATATTACCGAGTAAACGCGTCCCGTCCTGTCCCAGTCCCGTTTGTTGGACAGATATTGCTGCCTTTTGTTTCACGGCGGTTCAGTTGGCCGAGGGGGATTTGATTTTTCTCGTTATTTTTCCAACTGTTAACTGATTTTAATCAGCGGGTATTAAAAGGTGGCGCAAATAGTGGACGTTTAAATCCGTTTTTTCCCAAAAAATAAATTACCAGGACTAACTGAAAAGTGCCGTAAATATTATGCACGGTCAGAGTATAAAATGACTTGATTTATTAGGTTTGCAAGGCAATTAAAGTCAAATAAGCTTGGACATCTATAGGAATACGTGGTAGATATTTCGGTTAATAATGTCGGTTTTGCTAAGGGATGGCGTTACTAATATATTTGTTGGTATAGATTAATGACGTCTATGGCGTTTTGGAAGGTAAACATATCAAAAACCAGTTCGTTAATAAAAGTTTATTGGACAAAAACATAGTTTTTCATAGTTCATGAACATGTTGCGGGGAAGTTTATTAACATTCTTTAATTTGAAGAAAACGGCTGCTGAAAGTTATCGATTGTTGGTTGAATTTTAGGGCAAACATGATCTAATCATGGTGATTTTGATATAAAAGACAAGGGACAGCCGAAAAAGTTTTAAGATGCAGGTTTTAAAGTATTATTGGATGAAAACTCAACTTATACGTTGAAACAATTGGCAGAAGCAATGAATGTTGTCCAATCCACCATTTTCGAGTGTCTACACCCATTGGGAAAGATCCAGAAGGAAGGAAAATTGGGTCCATATGAATTGAAGAAAACATAAATCCAATTGCGAAAAACTACTTGTAAAATTTGACTTGTCAGATAGAAAAATAAGTTTTTTTGCATTGAGTTGTGACAGGGCATGAAAAATAGTTCTATTTTGATAACCCAAAGCGCAAAATATCATGAGTAGACCCAGGCTAGCCTTCAATATTATTACATCGAAAGAAGGCTTTGCTGAAGCGAGCTGTGTTTTACTGCTGAAACCTGATGAAATGACTACTGGTGATCGATGCCGACAATAATGTTCGCACTAGGTTGCAAAATGTGCAAAATACTGCTTGCAAAAACGTTAAATGGGACGTCCTACCCTACCCGCCATATTCAATGAACTTAGCACCTTCGGACTACCACTTATGTCGATCGATACAGCACGGACTTTCAAAACAATACCTACATTTTTACGAATAGTTCGCATAAAAAAACTAAAAGTTTTTCGTAAAGTAATAACTAAAAAAGTAGCTAGTAAAAGTAATAGCTAACGGTGGCCAATACTTTTGTTCGGTTAAACATCGCTTACATTTTCTACATATTTCTACCGATTTTTGGGGACTAGTGACTTTTATTTTAATTAAATTTCTTATTTTAGCCAAACATTTATAAGGCAATTGGTACACACACACACACGAAATGCAATTCGTAGAGCTCTATAATCACAATTGCTATATCCGCATCTTCTTCATCAGATTAGAGCATAATATTAGGTCTTCAAATTAACTCTCGGACTTTTGGTGACTACTTTTGATATTTGTTTATGAAGAAAGCATTACAGACTTAATTCTCGATGTGATCTCCCTCACTTTTTATATACTTTCGCTACTTTTGAGGGAAGTCTTGAATCTCAGATTGAAAATAAACGTGATGGTTTTAATGAGATACAGTTATTAACGCTTTTCTTGACTTGATGTTGCAGAGACTCCAGCTCAACTAGATAATCGTTTCCAAATTCATTTTTTGTCATTTCCTCCAAAGCATAATTAACACGAATACGTTGCATAACGGTCAGCAGTGAGCTCTAGCATTGTACGTCAGTATCTCCAATTCTTCATCCTTCACTTTTTTTGGTTGGTCTAGACGTCCTGTATTATTTAAGTCAATATTTCCAGTTTGAAATTGTTGAAATCATTTCTTACAAGTATTATATGAAATAGATATCTCCCAAACTCGCAGAAATTATGTCCTAAGTTTCCGCAACATTTTTTTTCAGGGAAAAAGCGAAAAAAAAGCAGTGCCTCAAATGATACTTTTCGAACGACATTGCTTCTGCAACTAATATTTTAGATTATATTAACAATAGGCTGGCATATTATACTTCACTTTAAAGCTGAAAGATGGTGCTTTAAAATAACTATATGACGGGGAAATATACTGATTTGAATAACTTCTGCAGTCAATAAAAAATGGAGGCTTAGGATTAAGTGGAAAACGTAATACAGGGTGGTCCAAAGTGTTGTTAACTTTTTGAAATTAAATAAAAAACAAGTTGATTAATTTTCTCAAGCTTACCAACCCATTGCTTAATCAATGGAAGGTTTGGCCATTACTGAACATCGTGTAAATTGAAATGTTGTCGAAATCAACGGCGCGCAATAGCAGCGGAATTGTTGTTGCGGTAATTCTGGCATCTAGAAAACGAGCGCTCCTCTCCCATGTATCACTGCATGGTGACTAAATTTCCCTGAATCGAATTATCATTTAAAATCGATCCCACCTTTCTACTACACCTTGGCGGGGAAATATACTGATTCGAATAGGTTCTGCAGTCAATGAAAAACGGAGGTTTATGATTAAGTTGAAAATTTAATACAGGGTGGTCCAAAGGGTTGTTAACTTTTTGAAATTGAATAAAAAACAAGTTGGTCAATTTTCTCAAGCTTACCAACCCATTGCTTTATCAATGGAAGGTTTGGCCATTACTGAACATCGTGTAAATTGAAATGTTGTCGAAATCAACGGCGCGCAATAGCAGCGGAATTGTTGTTGCGGTAATTCTGGCATCTACAAAACGAGCGCTCCTCTCCCATGTATCACTGCATGGTGACTAAATTTCCCTGAATCGAACTATCATTTAAAATCGATCCCACCTTTGTACTACACCTTGGCGGGGAAATATACTGATTCGAATAGGTTCTGCAGTCAATGAAAAATGGGGGTTTAGGATTAAGTTGAAAACTTAATACAGGGTGGTCCAAAGGGTTGTTAACTTTTTGAAATTTAATAAAAAACAAGTTGATCAATTTTCTCAAGCTTACGAACCCATTACTTAATCAATGGAAGGTTTGGCAATTGCTGAACATCGAAATCACGGGGCGCAATAGCAGCGAAATTGGTGTTGCGGTAATAGTGGCGCATACAAATTGAGCGCTCCTCTCCCCTGAACCGAACTATCATTTAAGACCGACCCCATATTTCTACCACTCCTACCAAATTTTCTACAGCACAACCAACCATTAACAACTCCTTCAATCACCATATACATTGTTGTTTGGCTATAAAAATAAGTTATACCATTTTTCTGTTGGCGGGGCTAATAATGCTTTGTTATTGTTTGCTTAAGCTTCAGTAGAAGTTATCGGTACCGTTTTGTACCTCAAAAAATGAAGGCAAATTTGAGATTTACAGTTATAAGTTCATATTTTGATGTGAAGCACTAAACTGGAAGAGACTGAACACAAGACACCAAATTACTTGATTTGACTTCTCGACGCACATTTCGCGAATCATGTTAGCATTATCAAGAGATGAATGCTAACATAGTGATAAATCTCTTCAAGTTTAGAGAAGAAAGAAACAAATTTGCATGTTTAAGTTAATGATCTATGATTTATTTTAGCAGTGCTAACACTTTTTGATACGAGCAGTAATGCAACCAGCTAGTTTCAATAGGTGTTTCGATTAATAATGTCGATTATTTCGAAAAAATTGATCATTTATTTCCATAACTAAATAAATTAAGTATTGGTCGTTAGCTTTTACTTTTTCCCATCTTTTTGTCAAAAAATTGATTCCGCACCAAAAGAACTTTTGGGTTTTTGAGGCCAACCATTCATCAAGCCAAATATTTTCACTTCTTCGTAAGAATTAAGTGTTGTTCTGAAAGCTCGTACTGCATCGATTGATCTAAGTGGTGGTTATATAAGGTAAGAGACTAAGTCCAGTCAATACAGAGGGTGGGGTAGGACGTCCCATTTAACGTTGTCCAAATAGTTGTATCGATTGCCAGTAATCATTTCACCTCGTTTCAGAAGTTCGTAATACACAGTTCTCCTACTATCCCACCAACTACATAGCAAAGCCTTATTTCCACGCATATTGCGCACTGGTTGTGATGTTGAAGACTCGCCTCGGTCTAGCCATAATTTTTACGCTTTAGGTTGTCAAAATAGATACATTTTTCTTCACCTGTCCCAACTCGAAGCAAAAAACGAATGAATTGAGTCTTCATCCAATAATGTTTGCAAATCTGCATCTTCAAACTTGTTCGGCTGTTCTGGACGCTCGTTGTCCTCCTTTATATCAAAATCACCACTTTTAAATCGTTTAAACCAACGTTCATAAGTTTTTTTGGGTTAGAGCATCTTCACTATAAGCTTCAACCAAAAATCGATAAGTTTCAGCAGCCGTGTTCTCTAAATGAAAGAAGGTTATTAGACTTCCTCGCAAAATGTCTTTTTCTGGTACATAATTCGACATATTTAAAGCTACGAAAAAGTATGTTTTTTTTGCACAATGACAGTTAGTAACGAATTTGTTTTAGTCTATACCAACAAATGTATTAGTAACGTATTCGGTTCTTAGAGAAAATCTCAATCTAATCTAATCTCTCGCTTAGAAAAATCGACATTATTAATCGAAACACCGATTATTTATTATATTCAACTTTTTTTTTATAGCATTGGTAGTTCTGTTGAACTGTTTATTATAATTATTTACGGTCGTAAGGTTGTATGTTTAATTAAGAACTCAAAACTACACATTTTATTATACGAAAAGGCTGTCTGCTCTTGTAGAAAGAAAAATAAAAATACTTTTCAGCTTAAATTAGACCAAAACCAAGTTCTGATGGTATTCGATTGATGAGGATTTCACGCTTAACTGCCCATCTGCGTCTCGGGAAATGCTCACTAAGGTATTTATAATTTACTATAAATTAATATACTTGCAGGTGTTCATATAAGACTAACAAGCTTCATATAAATGACGCATTATTTTGTTCAGGAAATTCCATCAAAAAATGCCACTGTTAATTTCCTTTAATCTTTAAGAATGCTTATCGAAAATATTCGACATTTTCAAGTAAATTATATTTATAATACTAAAATCATATTTTCCATAAGCATCGGGTTTTTCAAATTGAGCGGCTTTTTTAAATTCTTGAATAAAACACAGATGGCGTTGTGAATTTGCTTAGGGTCTAGTCTCAGTTCAGAAGTGTAATGTATGACATATATAAAAATGGAGTCGCACATGATACAACAACGCGTTAAAATTATTGAATTATTTTATGAAAATGGGCGTTCAGTTCAGTGAAAAATATTTCTAGAAAATTACGTGATATTTACGATTTGTACAATCGTCCATCTGAAAGCACTATTAATCGAATTGTCAAGAAACTGATTCGGTGGACGATAAAAGAAGAGCAATACATAGCCGTAGTGGTCGTTCACAAGAGCATATTGATTTGGTACGTGAAAGTATTACTGAAGACCCAGGAATTTCCATTAGTAGGCGTTCACAACAATTTGTAGTGAGTGAATCCACATTTACGAAAGGATGTTTCGTATTTTACGAAAATGTTTCATATTTTACGAAAGGATGTAGCTCTGAAGGCATATAAGGTTCAAATAACACAGGAACCAAACTGGATGGCCACTGGATCATTCAAAACGTCATGCATTTGTCAATTTGATCAAAGAACAAACAGATGATTTTTCTCAAAAAATCATTTTTTTCAGATGAAAGCACATATTGAAATCGATGTTTATGTTAATTGCCGTATTTGGGGTGAGGAAAATCAACGATTGCTTAATGTCAAACGTTTACATCCTAAACGAGTCACTGTTTGATGTGCATTATAGTCAGGAGGTGTAATTGGAACGATGTTCGATATCGTGAGATGAAAACTGGAATTTTGCGGGATGAATTAAATAATATTGATCTGGAGGACATACATGAATCCTTATTGTATATGATCTACCGAATGGGACTTTAGAGGAAATGTAGATGAATTCTCATATTATTTGGACTTGGTTCCAAGGCATTTATGGGTAACTTATTCAGTCCAGTACTGGTACCAGCCTTTTCCACCTCAATCAGATACTCGAAACTTCGTTCATGTAAAAAGTATGTCTATAAACAAAAATGTCAAGTTCGAGTTGTGTAGAGTCCTTGGAGTTTTTTCTTAATTTTTATAACATGCCATCACCTGAGTATTAGAGTGCATTCACTTTTTATTATTTCTTTAAAAAATATGATCTTGTAAAGTGCACTATAACATTGATGAGATGCCACTAATACTAAGTTCGAACAAGGTATAGAACAGCAAAAATTCAGTCTGTCTTTATACCAAGTCCGTCACTGGTAACACAGTTTTAATATTGGTTTGTTCCATGTACCACCAAATTTTCAACATCGAATTCAATATTTCCTTTTTCAAGCTCAAAAAGAACAGGTCAATTTTTACGAATGTGTCAAAAATGACGGTCAATAATTGAAATAAATGATCTCGAAAAAGAAAAATATAATAACTACTTAAAACTGAAACTGCAATGTAAAATTGAAAAAGATAAGACAAAAACTTTATAAAAGGTACTATTGCGAATATTTCATTCGATGTACAAAATGGTTTTGCACTCCTTAAGGCTAATGTGTTCAACTTTTTTTATAAACGAAAATTAAATGTAATCAATTTTTTTATTAATAGCGCATTGCACGGTGAATAAAATAAAAATAAAAAAAATACTGTGGGATACGGCATGAAATGATGGCAGGACGGATGGATGTCATATTGATGATGACTTTAGAACAAATTCTCTGGAATTGTCTACGATAATCTGAACATAGAAAATCTTATTCTATGGTTTCGCATTATCGCATATATCCGCATGTCGGATCAACATTTGGTCATTTTCTTTCATGAAGCATCACCGACAAATAATATCGATTGAGCAAAAGTTTTTCGAAGCTGGAAACGAAGCTGATTTTCCGAAGCATAGAAACACCCTAGAGGTGGACTCTATCAATAGCCTGATTGAATGAAAATTTCCGTTTTGTATGATTGATTAGATCTCTTAAGGTGATTAAGGGCAAACTGGTTTGAATTCAAGAGAAAAAAAAAAGATTTCTTTGGAATTTCTTTCTTTTTTAGATGGCATTTTCTTGTGGCCAGGCGCGTTATGCACATACCTCTGGTCCATTAAAATTGCTAGTAACCGGGTGATCACTCAAGAGTTCTGAGTGTGATAAATCTGGAAGAACTGCAATATCTCGATTTCATGGAAATTAATACCATCAATGATAAGCAATTAAACTTGCTCTGATGCTGAGAACCAGACCATATATCCAGAATCAGACCAATACCAGATCCCACGTGTCTTAAGCCACCCGACACAAACGTTTACAGCTTGACTGGGATGTTTTGGTCCATCCATTTCTCCCGACTTCCAAATATTTAGATCGTGACAAAATAGCTTAAACGGTAAAAACTTCACCTGGATCAGTTTTTTAAACAGAAACGTCAGATAATTTCCATGAGCGCGGGATTATTGAGCTACCGGAGAGATGGAAAAGGGCCATAGGATAGAACGGTCATATCGATTAAATACATTTTTTACTGTATTAAATTTTTCTCAAAAAAATGTTATGAACTTTGTATCAGCCCAATAGAACATGTGGATAGTTTATTCCAATAAAATTGAATACAATTTTAATATACAAAAAAGCTAATAATACCAAAATGTCGTCACGCCGAGTGTGACCTCAAATTTCTACTACAAGTATTTTTTATTTCAGATGAACTATCACCCCTGAGTCAAATGGTAATCGTAAAACAATTGACACTTATAGGTATACAACAAGGTTACTTCAGAGAGGGTTACAAATTGATTGGTCTTAGACAAGTTAGAGCTGAATAAAACATATATGCTAAAATATTATAATTAATTCATGATTGGAAAAAACTTTTTTTTCCTTGGCAGAATATAATTATCATTCACAATCACTTCTAAGAATTTTCTGATATTTTCGCAGAAATTTCGGTAAAACTAATATACTCTGTATATTTTGAGATATATGAAAAAGTTTAATAATAGACGTTTTCAATTCTTCTATTGGAACCTTTGGTGTGAAACGTGCGTCGAGCAGTTCAAAAAAGTTCAAAACTCTTCAAGTTTAATACACGTTTTATTTATGTCGGGTGTCTAAAAAGAAGCATAATTGAAATTCTAATAAGAAAAAATTAAAAGAAATATTATTATTATTATTATTCACGTATGGGCCCTGGTGGACCACGCGAAGTACAATTAGAGGCGTTTGTTTTTGTTAGCCTTTCTTTGCGCCCATACTAATTTTATTCTTTCGCTATGAGCTTTTTTCCTTTCGTCAGACCAAGTTGTTCCGGTCTTCCTACATTTTTCTCTCTGGCCAACATTCCAAACGTCAACCTTGTGTCTGAAACAGCCTCTATCATAAATTTCACTTTGTGTAATATTTGCTGATCTTAGGTCCTCTTTAATTGCAGCGACCAATTTAATTATTTCTACTTTAGCTCTACCCCTATTTTCAAAAAATTCGACTATTTGTCTAGTTAGCCTACTCGGATTCATCCGTTTTATGTGTCCGTAAAACTTAGGCCTTCTTTTTCTCATATCGTTATGTATATCTGCGTATTGTTTGATTTCTTGATTTTCTCAAGATTTTCTCAAGTCGGTATGTTGTGATTTTTCTTATGATTATCCTTTCCTTCTTTTCAATGTTCTCGCTGTCTCTCTTTCTATTCAAAATGAGCATTTCTGCCCTATATAGATATTCTGGCTTAATAACTGTGTTGTAATGTCTCAGTTTTGTGTTATTAGATAGGCATTTTTTGTTGTAAATATTTTGTGTAAGTCTCAATGCCGTTTCCATTTTTTGACATCTACCCTTATTGGCCGCTTTTCCCAACCCATTTTCCATGATTATTTCACCCAAATATTTGAATTGAGAGAATCTTCTGATGTTACCATATTTTGTTTTTAGAAATGGTGTTCTTAGTCTCTTGCAGGTCATGTATTATGTCTTTTCAAAGGAAATTTGAAGTCCTACCTTTTCTGCAGTTTCTTTTACGATTTCAATCTGTTTCTGTGCTGTTAAGACATCTTGAGCCAAAATTGTTAGATCATCAGCAAACAGTTCGGTTCGCCAACCTTCTTGTACAATTTTGGTTATTTCCTTGATTGTACCTGGACCAGCGGATTTCAGAAGTTTAGCAGTGATTCCATCTTCACCAGAAGCTTTGTTATTTTTAAGTCGCTTGATTTGCCTAATTATTTCATCTTCATTGGGTGGTAATGAACCTGGGTTTGTTTTTTAAGGTTTAGTGTTGGTAATTTGTTTACAGGCTCAGGACGGTTTAGTATTTGTTCAAAATATTTCGCAAGTTTTTTGCAATTATCTTGGTTATTTAGAGCTAATTGTCCGTTTCCCTTTTGGAAGCAAAGACTTTGGGGTTGATAGCCTGTTAATTTAGTTTTAAATGTTTTGTAAAATTTCTGGTGTAATTTTTTTGGAAATCTTTTTCTATTTCATTAACGTGGTTGTTTTCATATTTTTTTTTAATTTGTCTAATTAGCTTCGATGTTTCTTTTCTTACTTCCAAAAATATGTTATAGTTTATTGCTGGTTTTGTTTTTGTTATAGTTTATTGCTGTTGCAAGATAAAACTAATATACTCTGTATATTTTGAGATATATGAAAAAGTTTAATAATACAAGTTTTATTTATGTCGGGTGTCTAAAAAGAAGCATAATTTTTGAAATTCTAGTAAGAAAAAACTAAAAGAAATATTATTATTATGAATACATTATTTACTCGAAATAAACTCCCTCAGCAATAATAAACAACAAACGGTGAAGAATATATTTATTATCCTTATCAGATGATGTATTCTAATTACGAAAATTTATTAGAGTTTTTTTTATTAACGGTTCATTACAACATATTCGAAGGGGCATTCATTTATTGGGGTAACAAAATGTACTATTGATGTGTAGGAGGTTACACAACATCTACCTTCCTTTATTATTGTTAATCCTACTGTGGAGTAAACAAAAATCTTTGTGTTCAGGTCAACCGAAAAAAAATTAAGATGCCGAATTGCAAACATTGTTGGAAGAAGACGATATGCAAACTTAACAACAAAGGACAGAGAGATTAAATGTTGGTAGACGAGCCATTTGTGATCGTCCACATGCCATGAGGATAATTCAGAAGGCAAGAAAATGGATACTACATCAGCTGAACGACAGACAGATGGAAAATGGAAAAAAGGTGTGCGAAGTTTTGCTTTCTTGGCATGAAAGAAAGACTTTCTGCAGAACTCAAAACACAGAAAATCATGGGTTGGCCCAGGACAACCATTAACATAGACCGCAAGACCGAATCGCTTTGGAAAGATGACAGTGGTATGCATTTGGTGGGATCAGAATGGTATCGCATACCATGAGCTTCTGAAACCAGGTGAAACAGTTAATACCATTCGCTATCGTCAACATTGATCGAAAAGCGACCAGAATGGGCTACAAGATATGGAAAAGTGATTTTGCACGCCCCATCACACACAGTAAAAGCGGTCAGGGGCACAATTTCTGCGTTTGGCTGGGAACTCTTCATCGATGTCTCACGAACTTTCCATAAAATACTTCAACAATTCAAACACAATTACGAAGATATCGAAAAATGGCTTGACCATCTCAAAAGATGTACGGTGGTTTTTCTGGGAGGGCATCCACAAATTGCCAGAGAGATGGGAAAAATGTGCAGCTAGAGATGAAGTATATTTTGAATAATCGATTTTTTACCTTTCTCGATCATTAAAATAATTATCGAGTGAACCATTGTGAAGTTCCTAGTTTAAATAATTCAAATTTGTAAAAAAACAACAATTTGCAATAACTGATATATCGAGAGAAACAATCCTGGACGAGTCATTGTAAGAAACGGTGATGTTAGTAGGTTAATTGAAAAGTTCACGGAGCAGAACTGATAAAACAAGTCCATAGTTGAAAAAATTATTTTATTCTTTCGTATATTTTCCCTTAAGGTGAATACATTTTTTCCAGCGATTCTCCAATTCATTTATACCATCTTTGATGTGATTTTCTGGAAGTCCTTCAAAATACTCCTCTACGGCTGATGATTTGCATTTGAAAAACGCTTGCCACGTAGAGATTTTTTGAAGTTTGGGAACAGATGAAAGTTAGAGAGGGCCAAATCTGGTGAATATAGTACATGCTCCAACAATTCGTAGTGTAACTCCTTCAATTTGACCATTGTAAGAATACTGAGTGTGAGCCGGTGCGTTGTCTTGATGAAAAATTATTTTTTTCTCTGCTAAACCAAGTCTTTTCTTACGAGTTTTTGCATCTAATTCATCCAAAAGGTTTGAGCAATACTGTCCTGTTATTATTTTACCAGTTTGAAGATAATCAATTTACAAAATGCCTTCTGCATCCCAAAAAATTGATGCCATAACCTTTTTGGTCGATTTTGATTACTTTGGCTGCTTCGGAGCTGAACAACCGGGCTCAGTCCACTCTCCGGTTTGTTGTCACACTTCAGCATCATAGTGGTAAACCTAAGTCTCTTCCATAGTTATAAAACGACGTTTAAAATCAATTTTATTCTTTCGAAAAAGATCCAATATTGATTAGAAAGTTGTTTTTGATCAGAATTTATCAAATGCGGCACCAATCTTACACATAGGTTTCTCAAACCCAATTCCTTTTTCAAAATATGAAACACCCGTTCAGTTGAGATGTCCATGGCCTTAGTAATTTCACTCAAAGTATGTCATCTATAATCATATCAAGTATAGAATTAAGTTTTTGTTCAGTAGTTGCACGTATTGGACATCCAGAACCAGAATCACCATCCAGGCTTATACGACCACGTTGAAACTCACCTGCCCGCTTACAAACGATTGTTTTTGAAGGAGCAGATTCGCTAATACATTTACCATTTCACTATGAATTTTCATTCCCTTTAAACATTTTTTTACATGTAATTTAATCATTGCGTCATTTTTAATTTTTTCCATTTAAAAAAATAACATTGATACGTTTACTTTAAGCTGCTGTTTTTGTATGAATGAATTGACGATCGACTTGAAGAAAAAAGGATGAAGCTTTAAAATCATGTAGATTATATAGTTCTCTTACTGCTTTATAGGTTTCGCTCTGCGACCTTTTCAATTAACCGAGTAATTGGCGACCAAGATCATATGATTTGACACCGTTGGACTATATTATTTGGGGTTCGTGAAAAGTCAGGTCTGTAAGAACAATCTACAATCGATTTCTGAACTAAAGGATGAAATTATTCGTGTCATTGGTGAGGTAGAGCCACGGTTGTGTCAATATGTCATTCAACATTTTGACGTAAGAGTGGGCGTTTGTGGTGCTAAAAGAGGTGGTCATTTATCAGATATTGCCTTTCGTCTTTAAATGTCGTACACTGTGCTTCAATTATCAATAAAATGTTTTATAAAATCGATGCAAATCCTGTGTTTTATTCAATAATAAAAAAAAACTGTTCAATTTGAAAGACTCTTTATACATAAAATTCTATATTCGAAGGATGTTCGAAAAGTTTTCGGCTTGATAGAGAGATAACCCAAGTATGACTAAATAACAATGATATTTGTCGTAGTAGTGTTGTAGAAATGATTAGTTAGAGATAGCAATACCGATTGAACCGTTACTCAATATTAAGTTAGCTAATTGATAAACGCAGCTTATCAATGTGCAGCCACTATTGGTAATATAGTGAAGGGCTCTAAAGCATTGGGCATTTGGCCCGCTAATCGACATGTTTTTCAAGACTGCCATTTTGCGGCTGCTGTATCTTTGCTTGTTACCGACTTACTGAAACTCACGCTCCATCCTCTTCAAACTTTCTATTCCAAGTTCAACCTTCCAATGCTACACAATGTTCGGGGGGAGTTATATCATCTACTTCACAGAATATTGAGCAATTAGATTTTGCCAAACCATCCACATCGCAGGCTATTCTGGTGAGCGTTGAAGTAGAAGCCAGTCTTAACCTCCTATCACCAGTACCAAGGACCAGGCAATCCATCAAAGGTAGAGGTGCACAGTAAGTTGTTGAATTGACCTCTAGTCCGTACAAAAATAAATTAGAAGTGTTACAACAGAAGCGAAAGCTAATCATATTAAATTTTGACAAGAAATATAATAAAAAACTAACTAAAATCTCCAATAAAACAACAGGAATAAATAAAAAACCAAATTCACATATTTGAGGAAAAGAACGTAAACAATAAAAGAAAACGAGAAAAATCAATGAAATTGATAGTGAAGAATCCGACGAAGAAGAACTTCTAGTTTTGAACGATTTTGATAGCAGTCTAGGATCAGAGGACAAGAATGAATTTTTTAAAAAGGAATAAAACAATTTTTTACTTTGATTTCTATCACTTTTATTTTTAAACAAAATTTTGTGTGACTATAATTTCGTAAAACAACTTTACATTCTCAAACACTACTTTAAAACTAAGGTTTTACAGCTGTTTATCTATTCTATGTACTTATTGTTATACGATGATTGTACTATACTTTCGACAAGAAACTTTTTTAAATTCAAATTCAAAAATGTCATACATAGTAGTCTCTTTTTAGTTATATCTCTATCTATTTATTTCTCAGGTGGCTGTGCGACGTTGCTAGACTTTTGGTGGTGTGTTTGGTTATTAATAATCCACAGTTGAAAAAAGTTTGACTTCAATTATTTAAATAATTATATCGGTAACCCGATATTATTCAAATATAATAACATTTTGCAAATATTAAACTTTATCATGTGATGTTTTTTATTCCATAGAGTTGAAAAACTAGACAGTAAATATTTTTCAAATTTCGACCATAATTCAATTGTCACAATTACCGAATTTCAAGTCTAAGATTTGGAAACTCGTTTTTCTCATAGATTCGCTCGCACTTCCCTAAACAAAGGAAAAAACGCAGATACTTTTCTTACACCCTGGTAATTTCGGTGTTAAATCATTCACATAATTTAATACATTCGTATATTTATTAGTCACGCTATTACAACTAAAATTATTTGTAATATTTTTGATAGTCTTCATAAATAAAATAAAAAATAATGAAATTGTATTTTGAACTACCCTACGTAATAAAGTTCTGATGGTTTATTCTTTAACGAATAGAAGTTTATAAACTGAAATGCCATGCATTTTCATAAATCTGTATTGTATGGTGAACGAAAAACCTGCATAATTTTGCCATTAATTGAGAGAAAAAAAGTATCTTCCAATCTTCAAGAAAAACCAGTCGATACGAAGGCATTCGGAAACCGTCATCGAGCCGCCTAATCAAAAACTGACGAGTCCATAAACTGTTCGGTTTAGTGCCGGTTCTCCTCGAAAAGTACAATTCCACGTCACTAATAACTGTCGCTTCGAAATTTCCTCATTATCATAAATTTATTGGTTCCTTTCGAGGTGGTACCTTGGCTTGTATCCAACGAAATTAATTCGTATAAATACGGGTTTGACTGAAATATGGGGAAGATAAATTTTGATGTATATTAGTCTTTTTTCTTCTTTTTTAGAAGGAAACTGTTGGAGATCGGCGGTAAAGGTAAAGCAGATGAATATTTTAGTATGAATGAAAAAATAATTAGACAATATTATTAAGATATAAATATTAAAGATTTTAATAAAAAAAATATGGAAAATACAATGCAGTGTTTTATCTCTTGGAGAGTTTTTAGCGCAAGAATGATTAAATTATTCACTTATATAATATATCGGTCAATAAATCCCCAGTCTGACATATAGATGGCGACACTTATGAAAAAGCCTTACCAATGGTCGATTGTGTTAACCTTCAAACATCATGTGTCAACTTTTTTATGATAATCTTTAAGTGGCGCTACTTTTGTTATTTTCAAAACAATGGAAAAAAATAATTTCCTGTGTTTATTAAGCATTGTTTTTTGATGAAGAAAAACATCATTGGAGCCAAACGATGTCTTGATAGACATTATCCGGACGCTGTTCCAGGAAAATCAACCATAATTGGTTGGTATGCCGAATTCAAATGTGGTCGTATAAGCACAGATAATGCTAAACGTTCTGAAAGTCCAAATGAGGTGGTTACATCAGACAACATCAGAAAAATTCACAAAATTATTTCTCAAAACCGTAAAGTAAAGCTGCAGGAGATAGCTGATACCATGAAGACATCGAAAGAAAGGTTTTCTCTAATTATTTGTTTTCTGATTCTGTCTCTTTTTGATTTGTTCTCTATTTTCTTCGGAAACTCATTTCCATTGCCTTTATACGTGTCTTATGTTTTTCTGTTCGAGTGCCTACTGTGTCTGGCTACTGTATATTATCGTTGATCGGATTACATTTTTAATTACTTTTGTTTTCGTTCATTCTTATTCGGTATTTCTTTTCTTTCAAGGAAAGTTGTCTTGATCAAGTTAAACATTTTTTCATTTTTTTTCAGTCTATCGTTTACGTCTGCTTCCATTCTTCCTTTGCTCTCGATTGTCGATCCCAGGTATCTGTAGCTTTTCATTTGTTCTATTAGTTTTCCATTTAATTGTATGTTATATTTCTTGTTTTTTTTTAATAATGATCACAGTCTTTGTCTTGTATATATTAGTTTGTATATATTAATTTTTGTATATGTTAGTTTTCATGTTTATTCTTGTCAACTTTTCGTTCAAAATTTCTGAGTTGAATTGAAGGTTTTTTTATGTATCCGCTACTGTGGCCATATCATCTGCAAACATTAATGCGGTCAGTTTAATCTGTTCCAATTTTCAGTGTCCCAATTTCAATGCTTTTCTTTTCTTAGCTTCTTTTAACGCTTCGTCTACTACAATCGAAAATAACAGTGAACTCAGCAGACATCCTTGTTTTATTCGGATAGTTGTTGGAAATTCTTTCGATTTCTCATTGTTTGTCCTCACGATATTTTTGTTGCCCCTGTACTTGCCTTTATTGCTTCTACCATCCTTCTATCTATGTATGTCTCTGTTGTTTTTTTTATTCGTTTTTAGCTTGTTTGTTTTATCATGACCAGTAGATCTTGCATGCTCCTTCCCCTCCTAAATCCACATTGTATTTCCTCCATTGTTATCCCGATTTTGCTCCTTAATCTTTCTCCAATATTCTGGTCATAGTCTTTCCTGGTATACTTGTCAATGTTATCCCCCTGTCATTATTGCAATCTCTTTTGTCACCCCTTTTAGGTATTGGCAATATGATTTCAGAGTTCCATTCCTTTGGGACTTTTTCCCTTCTCATAATGCAAATCAAAAGCAAATTCTTCAACTGGATTCTCCGCTACGTACTCAACTTTCGTCACTTTTATTGAACAGTCCATATATAAGACAGGACAGGACAGTCCCATATATAAGAAACTCTTGAAATCCTTTTAGGGTGGTGGATCGGTCCACATTTCTTCCTGTTACCTTTCTCATAAGTGTTGGTGAGTTTTCACCTCATCAACTATTTTCCTCCATTCCTTCCTATTAGCTATATGTTTTCACCATTTTTTTGCATTCATTGTTGTTCCAATATTTATCAGACAATTAGTTTACAATTTTTAGTTTACAGAACTATATATAGCAAAAGAACTTGAAGCTAATAAATATTATCCTT
The DNA here is from genome assembly GCA_031761425.1 of Cosmopolites sordidus. Taxonomy (NCBI): domain Eukaryota; kingdom Metazoa; phylum Arthropoda; class Insecta; order Coleoptera; family Curculionidae; genus Cosmopolites; species Cosmopolites sordidus. Next base: position 435,002 of record JARFXV010000830.1, read on the forward strand.
CGAATTTTTCACCCGAGATTTATTATGGTCAAAAATCCTTTATCAAAATGATAACTAAATAAAATAAATTATATTAAAAATATTTGTTGCGAAATTTAATTGGGTATGTATAAGCTATGATGGTGATATGTATACACACACTTGTACATAAGTTATTTCTTCTTGGGCATGTGATCAACTACGGGATATGAGCATAAAGATTACTGATCTTTCAGATTGTTTGGTGGTAGTGTATCGTATAATTAATCTCTACCATTCTTTCGGTGAATTTAACCATCAACAAACGGCGTTTCGCCCATGGGCTCCCATCGTATATCAGTCGTAGCGCATCGCCAGGCAGCGATCGAAGCGCCTCTGGCGGACTTGAGACGATAAATCTCGTTTCGCGGTGCGACTTAAAAATGCGCAGATGGGCATCGGCGCTGGGTCGATAACGCGCCCATCGCAGGTGTAGGATGGGGGCTGGCCCAGCGATTGATGACCCATTGTTGGGATGCCGGCCCTGGTAACGGTATGGCTGAACTGGAATTCAACGGGTTGCGGGTGGGTGCTTTTACTTGTCCAAAAGAGTTACTTTGCAGTAATCTAAAGAATACCATGTTTAAGAGTACTGTTTTAAATCCAATCCATTATATAACCAATAAGTTTGTAATATTCTTTATCGGAAATGAGTGTCAATATTGTTAATCAATCAGCAGCTTCGCAAACAAACCATCTTTGCGGAAAGGTTTATGTTCATAATAAATGCTGATTGATATGACCTCTTGATATGACCTCTTACTGATATCAAGTAATTATACACATTCTGGAGTTTTTTTCATTCAGACGAGAGTACTACTAATGTAAACTGAGTGCGTGGAGTATCAAAATCAGGTGGAGTATCAGAAAATGTTGAATTGTCAATCAACATGATTGCCAATGAATAGCTGAGGAATATTTGGTTTATTTGGTTAATTATCATCGATCCCGAAAAGCTTGTGGAAATATTTATAAAACATTTATAATTTATGGGTGAAACCTTGGTCTATTACTTTGAGCTAGAGTCAAAAGGACATAGTAAGAATGATGTTATTAGGCTCCATTACCTCTATAATAATTTCAAGCAAGCAAGGCCATGAAAATATATTTTTGAACTTTTTAGAGTTTCTTTTTGTTGATTTCTTGTCACGTGGCTATATCATCTCAAATCAATATATTTCGGGATGATCCTTATCTTTTTTGTGGTTTTTCAATATATTCCGTGCTCTTCACGAAAATAAGAGACGGAGAGAGGCAGGCGATATGGCGAGATGATGTGACGATAGATAGACCAAAGAAATTCTTGGGATGGATACCGCTTGAATATACACGTCAACGAGAAAGCTCGAAAGCACAATGGACCGATGACATTATCAAGTATATTGGACCCGAATGGCAGTGGAGAGCTCAGCATCGATTGAGTTGGAAACATGCTAATGAGGCCGTTATTCTGCTGCTGTGGATCGACACGAGGATGATTATGATCATCTCCCTTCTTGTGCAGCGGGTGGATAAGAGCACATTTCCATTCATCTGGTAATTTTTCTGTTTGCCAAATGTTCGTGATAATTTGCGTAAGTTCCTGCAGTGAATTTGGTCCGAGGTTTTTCAATAGTTCCGTGGTGATACCATCTTCACCGAATGGTGGATTTCTTCCTGTGTTGGTGGTGGTGATTGGAGTGGGTATAGACACAATTTTCCTTCTCTGAGGGGAATCTTGTGTCGCGTTCGGGGCAATTGAGGAGATCAGAGAAATAGTGTGCCCTCTCCTGACAATTCTCTTGATTGGTTAGCGCTAATCTCCCATTCCGCTTTCTAAAGCAAATATTTTGTGGTGTATATATATATATATACATATATATATATATATATATATATATATATATATATATATATATATATATATATATATATATAAATATATATGATCGGCAAATTGTGAACTGGGCCCGTGGAGAAAAGTGTTGAAAATCTAAGGAAGTTTTTGCCTTTCCTTCATCCGCCATCCAAAACGCCAGCAAGCGTCTCCCAAGGCCGGTTTCTGGCGTTAAGCCTTCATCAGTTGGGCTCAAGCTAGACACCTGAAAAGTGGATGAAGGAACGACTAAAGTCATGACCATTTAAATTGGCCATGTCAAATGGAGGATGCAATCACATGCAGCCACGCCATCCTGCGGTAAACGGTCGCAGCAGTCAGACTGTGCAAAACCGTTCGTGACACGTCTAACCTCGGATAAGTACTAGGTATGATCGAAAAATTGTGAACTGGGCCCGTGGAGAAAAGTATTAAAAAGCTAAGAAAGTTCACCCGTGCTCCACGTCGTGCTTTGCCATTCTTTCATCCGCCAAACCGGTCTAGGAAAACGCTTGCTGGCTATATTTAGCCTGTACAAAACTAAAACCGTTGCACGTCATCGATGACGCTATTAAAGAACACCTGAAATACCACTACAAAAATTAAATAATAAAATAATGAAATGGAATGTATTCAATAAATTTCAAATTTAGCGGCTGTGTTCGGTTGGCAGCATATGCGACGTTGTCAGGTTTAAAATTTGTCTTGTTGATATTTATTGACACGTTTGGAGGTTATCCCAAATGTTTACTTTCATTTTTACCTTGCGATTGAAAACGGTTTCTTTGAGAACTTAAGTCGCGCCTGTAATATACCAAATCATTTAAATCGTCGTTGTCAAGAGTTTGTGGAATCTCTGATACACTATTTTGAACAAGAACGGGACAATAATGGTTCATTGTTACCCTTTGCGGCTGATACGGAGGTATATAAGTTAATTACTAATACTTATATGTTTATAAATGAATATGTTTAGTTCAAGTCATATTTTTTTAGCGTGTTACTGCAGCCTTAAGGTTGAGTATGTCCACTGTTAGTACTATTTTCACAAAAAGTGAAAAACAATAGTTTTAAAATGGCCTAGAAAACGCAATTTTATTAAAAGGGTTACCAATACTGCAGCTTTGGATACAAATTCTATTCGTGACACTATTTATATCATGTATGAACACAATAAGTATTTGTAACCTAAGAATTGCAGAAAAGACTGCTCTTAAACCCATCGTTAGCACTAACAGTTTAATTTTAATTTTCAGGGCAGCATGTAACACTTTGAATTCCTTACATGAGCAATTAAAAGATAAACAACTGACGGATGCCATATGTCATTGTGCAATGTATTGAAAGAAGTAGGTTTTAAATTGAAAAAAGATGATCCATGACTAGGAACTTCCCAACGTTGCCATAAAACGTATAGATTTTTTGGGAGATTATATGAAGGAAAGAAAAAACGCCTTGTACAAATTTGTCTTCTTAGATGAAACCTGGATTTTTCAAAATGGTACTGTAAGTCATTCATGGTAAGATAATAATAAGAGGAGTGTAAAAATCACCAAAGTTTATGGTAAAAGGCACGGGCGTAGGCAAGGGGCGTTGGGGGGTTGGGGGTTCAAACCCCCCCCGAAATAAGTCAAATATTACCTAATATTATACGTGACGTGACGTGAGAGGAACGAAATTAATTTAACCATTTCATTTAAAGTTAAGAACTTTATAAATATGTCGTAATTTTTCCGATGAATATATAGATATTAAATTTCATGTAAATATATTTTTGTTGTTAAAACTAGACCACCCCCAAAACTATATCCTGGCTACGCCCGTGGTAAAAGGTAAGTTACATAAATATGCAAAAAATATGAAAAGTTTTGATTGAAAATTTTTATTTCAGATAGTGGCAAGAAAGTTCAGCCTTTAATTATAAATATTGCAGATGATAGCACTGATTCCAGCCAGTGAGTCTGAAAAGTACTCAGCTTAATGAAAATAAGTGCATGCAAATATTTCATTGTTTTTTTTTTTGTTTAGTACTTGTATATTATATATCAATAAATGTCAATGATAATTATATCATTTTTTTATTTTAATAACCATTCAAATATTAAATAATGTTGATGGTTTTTAAACGAAGCATTTAACATGTGCTGAATCTAGAGGTACTAAATCAACGACACTTGCAAGACTTTCAACATTTATTATAATTTTGTTACTTACTTTGTCATTAGCATTTAATTTATGGATACTTTTTTAAATTGTTATTAAAGTAAAATTGTAAAAACATTCGCTATAGTAAGGTTATGATGTTTAGTCGTAATCTGGCAACAACGCAGCTGAAATTTTGATCACGTGCTTAATGACGTGCAACGGTTTTAATTGTACAAGCTATATATATATATATATATATATATATATATATATATATATATATATATATATATATATATATATATATATTACAGTAAAGCTCACTTATAACGTATACGCTTATTACGTATCTACGTCAGAAATCAAAGCAAAAAACAGGCAGTTGCTTTTGGACCGACCGACAAATGCTATCGCAGTTTTTTTTTGGGATTAGATCCAGCATTATTTACTTAGAGTTATATATTTGTGTTAAATGGTCTATTCTCGATAATTTTATTTAGTAACTTTAGTTTTCTTGTTGGCCTTGTTGGAGGCCTTGAGGCCTTGCTGTTTGTGATCTAAGTGGATCTACAAACGAATTGTGCTTTAAGCTTGGCGGAATCAACCGATGTTAGTTCAACTAAAATGGTTCGGAAGGCTTTAACAATGAATGGAATTTTTTTAATAATTCAGGAGATAGGAAGTAGTGCTAAACATGTCGACATCTGCAAATCCAGGGCTTTGAAAAAGACAACAGTGTCCACAATACTGAAAAACAAACAAAATATTGCAATTCTCCGGAGTTTCGAAATATGGTAAAAGAATTTGCAAACATGTTCAATAAAACATCGATGAAGCATTACATTAATATCATTACACGAAGCATTACATAATCAAAGAAGCATGAATACTACAATTACTGGACCCATTCGACAGCTAAAGGCTGAAGAGTTGGCGAAAATGTTTAATGTTGCTAGATATTCTTGCGATTCGGGTTGGTTACATATATTCAAAAAGCGGTACAATATAAGTACTAGTAAAATTCATGGAGAAGCTGTGAGTGTAAACCTGAAAAATGCGATGGATTGGGTTAAATCAAGACTAGTTCCACATCTTAGGAACTATGACGTTAGCGATATTTTTAACGGCGATGAACTTGGTCTGTTTTACAAATTTGTTCCAGATCGTAGAATGAGTTTTAAGAGTGAAAAATGTATCGGAGGAAAATTATCGAAGGAAAGAATAGCCGTTCTTGTGGGCGCAAACATGACCGGGACTGAAAAACGCAAACTTTTAGTTATTGGCAAATTTAACAAAGCCAGGTGTTTTAAAACTAAATTAATTTAAATTTAAAATTAAAATTGAATATACAGCAAACAAGCGAGCATGGATGACTGCCGATATTTTCGAAGGTGAAGAAATAAGATCATGAGACAAACAACTGATAAGAGAAAATAGGCACATATTATTGCTTGTTGATACCAGCACTGCTCATCAGCATCTTACGAATCTAAAAATATTACACTTAATTTTTTCCCAATGGATCAAGGTGTTATTTACAGTTTGAATGTTTATTATCGACGATCGCTTATGATTACAAAAATTAAATAATAAAATAGAATGTATTCAATAAATTTCAAATTTAGCGGCTGTGTTGGGTTGGCAGCATATGCGACGTTGTCAGGTTTAAAATTTGTCTTGTTGATATTTATTGACACGTTTGGAGCTTGTTGGATTGCTTGTTGATACCAGCCCTGCTCCTCAGCATCCTACGAGTCTAAAAGCATTACATTGAATTTTTTCCCAATAGATCAAGGTGTTATTTACAGTTTGAATGTTTATTATCGACGACCGCTTATGATCAGTAATCTTAAATGCATTGAAAATGCCACACCAATAGCAATAAATATGCTCCATGTTATTGAAATGGTTTTTAAACCTTAGCAACCGATTTCCCAAAAAACAATTAAGGATTGTTTCAAACATACATGACCATCTGTTTGCGAGTTCGATGTGAACGATGCCTCTCACCCAGGCTTATTAAACAAGCTGAGGAGGACGAGCACAATTTGCCTTTAAGTGTATGGCTTACTAATATTAATTTTAACTTGGAAAAATTAAATTTCACTATAATAGACATTTTTCGTTGATGTGGACAACGACCTTTCATCATCAAGTATACCTACCGACCAGGAGATACGGCGCAGAATGGTGGAGCTAACAGTTTGAGAGTGATGAAGAAGATGAAGAAGTACCGTTAGAAGAAATGCCCCCAACGTTTCATGATGCCATAACAGGGATAAAAAACGTAAAACGATTTTTAGAAAGTGGAAGCACTACAGAAGATGGCATTTTGAGCGGAGCGCTTGAAATAGAAATGAATTTAAAACAAAATATTCTTGTAAATCGCCAAAAGCAAACTCATATTACAGACTTTTTTACAAAGTAATGTTAAGTTTTTTTTGAGAATTTTTAGACTAGATTTTAAGTTTTAAACATGAAATTGTCTATTATTTTGTTCTTGCTTCCATTATAATATGTGTATTTTTGTCAAGAATTAATAAAACCCATACAAATTTAATTACGTATGTATATGTAGGTACATATACACACACACAGATATATATACATATATATATATATATATATATATATATATATATATATATATATATATATATATATATATATATATATATATATATATACCATACACCATGCCACTGTGCTTGGCTTTTATCGACTACGAAAAAGCATTTGATTCCATCTCAAAGCATGCGATAATGGATGCACTGCTTAGCCAAGGTGTAGAGAGAGCCTATGTAAACCTATTAGAATCGATATATGATGGAGCTACAGCCACAATTCACCTTGATGATCTTGAAGTGGGAATTAATATAGAACGAAGTGTACGGCAGGGTGACGCAATATCGCCTATTCTTTTCTCGGCTGGCCTTGAAGAAGTATTCCGTAAACTGGATTGGGAACAGGATGGGGTAAAGATCAATGGTGCAAACTTAAACCATCTTAGATTTGCAGATGATATTATTCTCATTTCACAAGACCCAGAGGAGCTGCAAAGACGCATACAAGAACTGCAAAGGGCTGGCGAACCATTTGGCTTGAAAATAAACCTGAAAAAGAGTCAGGTTATGTTCAATAACTTCGCTCAGGACAGAAGAATTTCAGTTTTAGGAAGGGATTTAGAGATTGTGGACAGCTTTGTATATCTTGGGCAGAGGATTTCCATGGAGGGGAATACCGCCCGGGAGGTGGAACGGCGTGTTAAATGTGGCTGGCAGGCATTTGGTAGGCTCAACATAGTGTTTAAGAGCAGACTCCCACTTTGCCTGAAAAGAAAAGTATTCGATCAGTGCGTTCTACCCGTTATGACATACGGAAGTGAAACCTGGACACTCACATCGCAATCAATTCAAAAACTTCGGGTGGCACAGAGGGGAATGGAAAGATGTATGCTTGGCATTACAAGACGAGACAGAATGTCCTGCGCATGGATCAGGGAACAAACAAAAGTCTGTGACATCATTGGAAGAGTAAAACAGTTGAAATGGAGATGGGCAGGCCATATAGCGAGGCGATGGGACGACAGATGGACCAAGGCAATCCTGGAGTGGATACCGCTTGATCGCAAACGTCCGCGAAGAAGACCGAAAGCACGATGGACTGATGACATCGTTAAGTATATTGGACCCGAGTGGCAGAGGAAAGCCCAGGACCGTGAAGGTTGGAAGCATGCTGAAGAGGCCTTCATCCTGCAGTGGATCGATGCGGGCTGATGATGATGATGATGATGATGATATATATATATATATATATATATATATATATTAATATTATTATTATTCACGTATAGACCCTGGTGGACCGCTCGAAGTACAGTTAGAGGCGTTTGTTGTTAGCCTTCCTTTGCACTCATACTGATTTCATTCTTTCGCTATGAGCTTTTTTCCTTCCGTTAGACCAAGTTGTTCCAGTCTTCCTACATTTTCTCTCTGGCCAACCCCCCAAAACGTTAACCTTGTGCCTGAAACAACCTCTAGCCTGAATTTCACTTTGTGTAATATTTGCTGATCTTAGGTCCTCTTTAATTGCAACAATCCATTTAATTCTTTCTACTTTAGCTCTATTCCTATTTTCATAATATTCGACTATTTATCTAGTTAGCCTACTCGGATTCATCCGTTTTATGAGTCTGTAAAACTTAAGTCTTCTTTTTTTCATATCACTATGTATATCTGTGTATTGTTTGATTTCTTGGTTTTCTCGAAGTCGGTATGTTGTGCTAACGCTAGATAATCTATTTGGATGCTGGTTCTCCCCAGTTTAATGGGCTGGTCAACATTCAGGGCCGATTTTTCTACACGTCACTCCTGTATTACTTTTTTTAGAACACAGTTTAATAAGAGTGGCGAGAGTCCATCCACCTTGTCCTACTCCAGTTTTAATTTCGAAGAGCTCCGAGTGTTAGTTATTGTTGCTTTAAATAATTGCCAGCGTTTTCAGATCTAGTCCTGGTTCTTTCAAGATTGGAATAAAGATTCGAGGTCAATAGAATCATATGCTTTTTTGAAATCCACAAATGTACAGACGATATTGTATAGTTTTTGATGTCCTAGGATCAAGTTTAGATTCAGGATCTGTTCCGGGCAGGATCTGCCCGGTCAAAAATCTGCTTAATATTCACGAATTTTAGATTCTAACTGCCCCTGAGGTCTGTCTAGTAGACATTGAGATAGAATCTTGTAACAAACTGGGAGACGAGATATCCCTCTGTAGTTGTTTATATCCGTTCTATCTCCTTTCTTATGTAGTGGATGGATTAGAGCATCTTTCCATTTGGACGAATACGCAACATCCTACACGAATATTTGGGCATGAGAAAGCTATAAGCCCGATGGGACCGTGTTTGCAATTTCAAAAAAGTTGAAGAATAACGAAATGTTAAAATTACCGAAGAAAAAGCGTCAACAACCAAAACGAGTAGCTAATCTAGATCATCTTGATGTGGGCTCAATTTGCAATCAAATCTCTGAAATATATGAAAAAGGTGAGTAGATTTACATGGTAATATTGTATTTTTATCAAATTTTATTGAACTATTTCAGAACAAACGGTTAATCTTGAAAGTATTAATGAAAAACTAAAGAACATGCAGCTCTTTGAGGGATGTATAACTTCGTTTCATATACTTCTACAAAAATTGGTTTCAAATGGAGTAAAGATAATCCACGTAGGGGCCTGATGGAACTTCCAGATAATCCAATTTTTGAAGATGTATCAAAATATCAAAGACGAATCTTTGTTTGATTTTGTTTATTTGAATAAAACATGGATATTTCAAAATGGTACCTTGAGCTACTCATGGCAATATGATAACAAGAGGAGTGTAAAGACTACAAAAGTTGATGAAAAAAGGTGAGTGCTATACGTAATACTTATGAGCCATTAAAGTCATAGTGTCATAAATAATTGTTTTAAGACGTGTCAATAATGACATGTTATTGCAGATATATTGTTCTTCATGCTGGTAACAAGAATGGCTTTATTGCGGAGGCCGAATTAGTTTTCTCTTCTAAAACAAAAGGCGATCATCATGGAGAAATGAATCAAGATAATTTTCTGTTTTGGTTTGAAAACCAGCTGTTGAAAATCTTACAGGAGCCATCAGTTATTGTCATGGATAATGCACCATATCACCGTACACTGATGGATAAACATCCAACTAGAGCACGGACAAAACCAAAAATTGTAGAATGGCCGACGGAACACAATCTTTCTTTTGAAAACACAATGTTTGAAAAGTGAACTGCTGCAAATCATTTTTGGGTAAGCAGTAATTAAAGGGACAGGTTTGTATTTCATAATGTTCTTTTCAGGGCCTAAAAAATAATATATGGCAGATTATATGGCTGAAGAGTATGGCCACAAAGTATTAGGTCTTCCTACTTATCATTGCATATTCAATTCTATAGAATTGATATGGGGGGTGGCCAAAAATTATTACAATCGTCATATACGTCAAGATGGAAGAACGATTGATAACTGTTTGGATATGTGGAAAGAAACTTTGTCAACAGTAACACCACAGATCTGGAAGAACATCATCAGATATACAGAAGTAGAGATTCAAAGATGGTCAAATGGCGAAAGAGTATTTGATAGACTAGAAGTTAATCCTTTAATAATTTACTTGAACAGCGATTCAGATGCTGAAAGTTGTTTTAGTGACACTGAATAATTAAACTTTGTGTGAACTAAATGAAGAGCCCCTATGTCGACAAGCAGATGTTTCGAAACAGATTTTTGATTAAAACTTTTAAAGAAAAAACTTTTCGTGTTGCTTTTTTATTTACAGTTTTATCGATCATACAAATGTTAAAGTCTGGGTATTTTGATGTTGATGTGGCAATATTGTAACGTGAGTTTGTCATAGATTTTGATGACGTGCAACCACTATTTCTCTGAATGAGTTGTACATATGTATATACATATTTTACATAGTGTAACCCCAGAAAATCCCTCGTCAACCGCGGCCCGCTATGCGAAACGGAACCCCGCTGTTGATGAGGGATTTCAGTATTATGCTGCAGTTTTTATCAAATTTAACGAAGAGTAGATAAAAAAATATTTTTATGTAATATCTGAGTTTTTGTTATTACCTGAGCGGTGTATAAAAATAAATTTAATTGAAATATTAGTAGTGCTTCTTCTTATATATTAATAGCGTATACATTTCGTTTAATTGAATTAATTACTTCTTCTAGGACACCATGCGGTGCGGTTCTTCAGCTAGTCCTGATTGAGCGGACCCACCCCGTAAAAAACTCTTTTAATCCGACGTCATATCCGAAAAGTTATGGAGGCGGCGCGGGCGGTCACGGTTCCCCGGTCCCGCGATTGATGCGCTTGATGGGAACTGGGCAGCGGCGGTTTGATTCGTACACATAAATAACGGCTGCACAATATCGGGAGACAGATTTATCGGGCCGCTTTTTGAGGAGGAAGCCCATAAAGGTAAATTACTCGGCGAGGAGGAGATGCCGAATATACCGGGGAGGTTCCGCATAAAGAACCGACATAACTTTTGCCCTTTATTCGAAATCGATGGTTACCACGAAGCGTCTGTATTGATTTTTATGCTTTATTATATTTCATTATGAATATTTATGTTACTCGTGAATGTTAGAAAAATAATTTTTGCTCATGATTTACAGTATTATTAAATGTTTTCTTTCATCTGTAGAGGTTGCTAGAGTTGATGAAGGCTTTTCACTAGTTTTATTTCGTACGAGGGTAGAGTGAAAAGTTAGATACATTTTAAATTAATTACGCAGTTTCCTTTAAGCTTTACTTGTCGAATTCTGCTAAATACTGTTTCGGAGAATATCTCTTCGTTTCATGTTAATTTCTTTTCATCATTTTCGCATCTGAGGAAAGAGCAAAAAGTCTGTAAAATAGGGTAGATATGGCAATTGATTGATCAACTTTGCAGCATAATAATCTCCAGTGATCGTCATTCCATTTTCCAAATACTCAATGAAGATAATACCTGGCGAATTCCAAAAGTCCTATGGAAGCGACTTCCCCTTCTTCGGGGCAAGTTCGCTGGGCAAGACCCACAGTTTTGCCTGTTTTGTTTTTATTTCTGGCGTATAGTGATGAAGTTTCACTACCAGTTACGAATAGTCGCAGAGACCTCTTCTGATATGTTTAAACATGGCAGTGAAGTGTTCACTCGATTCCTCTTTTGGTCAGCAGTGAGAAAATGTGAGCTGCCATGAGTGGCTTTTTCATGTTCAAATGTTCGTGTGTTGTGAAATGTTCAAGTGTTGTGAGATCTCAACTCTCAATCACAATAATCTCTCTAACCTTCGCTCTGCTCTTTAGCTAATACGATATTATGGATTTTAATGTAAGGCAGTAGGTTTGCACGATGGCTTTTCTACGCAAAAAGTAGTGTTTAATTAACACATGAAATTCGTTATTTTTTCCATGATAGCAAAAATGTTGTATTCAAATGGTTTCGAAGACTGTCAAAAGAAAATTAAATGTCATATCCGCTCGAAATGCACGGAATAATGGAAGCTACTTTTCGGAAATGCAGTCACTTTTGTCATTGCACTGTTATTTATCGGTGTGTATAAAATCGGTGTGAATAAAAGTGTCTAACATTCTATCCTTGTATGTTGAGTTTTCTTTCTAAGAAGCAATTTAAAATATATAACTAGTATAAAATCAAGCATCATCGTTTTCTGTTCGTTCTGGGTAATCCAAAGGATAAAGTAGAGCAACATGAAAAGTCGGGGATTTACGAAATTACTTGTCAAGACTGTGATCGAAGGTATATTGGGCAAACAAAAAGATAAATATTGAAAAGATGTAAAGAACATATTGCTCACATTAGATATGGGAGAAATGAAAAATCTTGTGTTGCCCAACATGCAATCGAACACGACGACAGTATAGATATTAATAATTTAAGACTAATTAAAAGTGTTAATAATAATAGGGCTTTGGATGCATATGAAAGCATTCAAATAGAAAAATGTAAGAAAATCATGAACCGAGATAAAGGACCTATCCCGTTCAGTCAACTTTTTCAATTATTAATGTAAGGCTTAGTAAACTTCACGGTGCATGATTTTTACACGCTTCGTTAGGTAGGGTTTTTCATATAAATAGAATATAGTTTAGTTTTAGAATTAGATTAAATCATCTCCTGATGATGTTAACATGGTTAGCGAGCGTCGTCGCGCAGTTTAAAAAAAGTGATTTGGTGTTTAGTGGAAAATCTCTTCAAGTTTAGTGTTTTCCACCAAACGTTCCAATAGAAGAATTGATTCACTATTACAATAATTACAAAATTGAAATAATTATTGTTAGTTCATTTGTTAATTCTTTCGAGCAACCCCTCCGTGTATTCACCACCTTCCAAAACTAACCTAACACCTTCATAAATCTTGGGCGCGAAAACGCGCGTCGTCCACGACCGCGGCCCCATCTGCCGGTGGATAACTTAGGCACACATTAGCGTGGCGCCGGCCTCGATATATCACGCGCCTGGTCCGGCAACTTAAATACGGCCTGCCCGGGGAATTACGGGATAATACGTTAGGCAAATGTCTGTTTAGGCCGACTGCCGCCTCCGTCTGCGACCCCAACGTTAAATACGAGCGTAAGATGATGGCTAACGGGCTTGCGGATCCACTGTTTAGCGTTTAGTCCTGGACCAACCACCTCACCCACCGTTGCCCTCATCTGATCGTATATTTGGAAAATATAAACGTAGGTGGATGGTGACAATTCATGAAATTGTTTATGTTAAAATGTAGTTACGACAATAAATAAAAATGAATGATTTGAAAATGAATGATTATAAAATGATTTTGATTATTGAGCCTCAATCCTTCACTACACCGATATGTTGCTTTTTGGAAGTTTTTCATCTTAGTTGTAGAATACTAATCTACGTATATTCTCGATCAGCTAATACCACCAGCTAGTGTATCTTAAGAGTCTCTGAATCTGTCCTCTGACAGTCTGTTTGTGAGTTAGGCGTTCGCTACAAAACTGGAGGTCTTCAAAGTAAAAAGTGGTTTTTTTTTTAGTGAAAACTTCTTTTATTTGTCTTAAATAATCAGTCCAAATTAGAAAAAAATACAATTACTATTCCAGATATTACTATACGAAACCATGTATGGCTTCGTATGCGTTAAATTAAAAATAAAATCATGTTCTGGCATATTTGTCGACTTTTTTTCATCCACTTGGGGAAATGATCCACCTTATCAGAACGCACAGTATCCAAATGTACGTCTTGATACCTGGCTGCAATTTTTCGTGACTTTTTGTGGGGCATCTGCGAATCTAGCAACCTGAGTACCGACTCGGCTTGAGGTCGGTGTTCCGATGATGATGAGCCTGGTCATAATATTAGAGCTCACGCCAAGATCAGGATCACGTCAGTATCAAAATCATAGCTGAAGCGTGACACGCCGCTCAAAACCTGATTTTTGTAACCCGATTTATATGGTTTTACAGGATTATACTACTTAATTTTGTGACGATATATGGTGGGAGTTATTTGCTCATCTACTTTTAAAAACTCTTCCTTTGGCTCCAACAGCAAACGTTCGCGAATTTGACCAAAAAGAGGTCTAACTTTGAAAAGTTTATCATGACCATTCCACCATTCTCCTTTACAGCCTCAAAATCAGTAACATGTCATGGTTTCGTAGACTTGCAACTGGTTAACATGTTTCGAACAATACATCCGTTGATGGCAACTTCACACAAGACATGAAACTTGTGATTCCAATAAATTGTTTCATTTCTTCTTTCGTAATGTTTCTGGGCCTGTTGACGTTGTCTTGAAGAAATTTTATGTTATACTGCTCAACAATTATATTAATTAAATCATCCGTCAACAGGAATTTGAAAATTTCTGGTGGTGTATCTAACTGCTTGATTGCGTCTCGAAGATCCGAATTTCTTCTGAGTTTGAAGTTTTATTCATCAACCTTGAACCGTTTGTTTTGGTTTTCCCAAATGACCTGGTCATTTTTGGATCTATTTCTCTTTGCTTTGGATGTAGATGCAGCCTACAAGGTTTGTGTGGTCATATCATTATAATGAGAGCTATCGGATTCGGATTCTGCTTTGATAATATGTTTTTTTTTTTGACGAGCATGTAGAGAGTAAGGTTCGTATTCAGGGTTAGAGCGTCAAGCAAGATCAACGTTACTCAAGATTCCATCTCCAGGAATAAGATTGGCATGTCTCGTATAGCACGCATTGCATAGAACCAGGAAGGATCCATTTCTATAAAGAACATACAGCAACCTTGAATGCAGCCATATTTGACAGGCACTGTTTTAACGGGAATGTATACGAAGCCAAATATGACAATTTCAAAAGAAGGTCAAATACCAAAGAAAGCAAGTATAACCACACGGTTATATCCCTAACCCCCTAATATATATCCTAAATGAGAAAGAAATATAATAACAGATATAAATAGGCTTTAATATAGCATAATTATAGCACAGCATTATTTTGCTTCGTATTTACCTAATAATATTTATAGAAGTGATAAAATGAAGTGATGACTCCATTACATTAAACGATAAAGGTAAAACTGTTTTTGTCTTCAAAGGAAAAACTATATTGAATATATCTTTGCAACCTAAAATCGTTTTAAAATGTATTTATATACATAATACTTATTTTCCAAATTATTAATTTGAAGGTTTAACATTAAAGCAGCTTGAAATTCGTTATGCAGACATATTTTCCCATTTGGTTTAATGTAAAAAACATTCCACAAGTCGAACTTGCGACCAGCGAAAAATATTTATTTGAACCACACGGTTATATCCCTAACTAAGATATATCCTGAATGAGAAAGAAATATAATAACAGATATAAATAGCCTTTAATATAGCATAATTTTAGCACAGCATAATTTTGCTTCGTATTTACCTAATAATATTTATAGAAGTGATAAAATGAAGTGATGACTCCATTACATTAAATGATAAAGGTAAATCTGTTTTTGTCTTCAAAGGAAAAATTATATTGAATATATCTTTGCAACCTAAAATCGTTTTAAAATGTATTTATATACATAATACTTATTTTCCAAATTATTAATTTGAAGGTTTAACATTAAAGCAGCTTGAAATTCGTTATGCAGACATATTTTCCCATTTGGTTTAATGTAAAAAACATTCCACAAGTCGAACTTGCGACCAGCGAAAAATATTCATTTAAACCACTCGGTTATATCCCTAACTAAGATATATTCTTAATAAGAAATAAATATAATAACAGATATAAATAGGCTTTAATATAGCATAATTATAGCACAGCATAATTTTGCTTCGTATTTACCTAATAATATTTATAGAAGTGATGACTCCATTACATTAAATGATAAAGGTAAAACTGTTTTTGTCTTCAAAGAAAACACTATATTAAATGTATCTTTCCAACCTAAGATCGTTTTTAAAATGTATTTATATACATAATATTTATTTTCCAAATTATTAATTTGAAGGTTTAACATTAAAGCAGCTTGAAATCCGTTATGAAGACATATTTTCCCATTTGGTTTAATGTAAAAAACATTCCACAAGTCGAACTTGCGACCAGCTAAAAATATTTATTTGAACCACACGGTTATATCCCTAACTAAGATATATCCTGAATGAGAAAGAAATATAATAACAGATATAAATAGCCTTTAATATAGCATAATTTTAGCACAGCATAATTTTGCTTCGTATTTACCTAATAATATTTATAGAAGTGATAAAATGAAGTGATGACTCCATTACATTAAATGATAAAGGTAAATCTGTTTTTGTCTTCAAAGGAAAAATTATATTGAATATATCTTTGCAACCTAAAATCGTTTTAAAATGTATTTATATACATAATACTTATTTTCCAAATTATTAATTTGAAGGTTTAACATTAAAGCAGCTTGAAATCCGTTATGCAGACATATTTTCCCATTTGGTTTAATGTAAAAAACATTCCACAAGTCGAACCTGCGACCAGCGAAAAATATTCATTTGAACCACACGGTTATATCGCTAACTAAGATATATCCTTAATGAGAAAGAAATATAATAACAGATATAAATAGCCTTTAGATACTGTTTCATTTACAATAAATTCGCTCGGCGCGTTATTACCACAGGTGAGCTCACTGGATGCCGGGAGTTTTAGCGTTGAGAATCAGCTCGATTTTTTCCATCTTACGTTAAATTGGATCTTGACGGAACGGAAAGCAGAATCAACCTGCTATTTATAGGACACGCTTTGGCGTGAAACTTATTTTCAATATTACCCGATAAAGATTGTACGTGATTAAAACTATGAAAAAGGAGCAAGCAGAATTCACATACCTTCACTGTAAGACCATTTTCAACTGATATAATTCAAAATAGAACGTAAAGTATCGGCCGTTAAAAAGCGTTTTTTTATTAATTATATATATATATATATATATATATATATATATATATATATATATATATATATATATAATATATAATATATATATATATATATATATATATATATATATATATATATATATATATATATATATATATATAATATATATATATATAATATAATATAATATATATATATATATATATATATATATATATATATATATATATATAAATATATATATATATATATATATATATATATATATATATATATATATATATATATATATATATATATATATATATATATATATATATATATATATATATATATATATAATATATATAATAATATATATATAAATATATATATAAATATATATAATATATATTATATATATAAAATATATATATATATATATATATATATATATATATATATATATATATATATATATATATATATATATATATATATATAATAATATATATATATAAATATATAAAATAAATATATATAAAATATATTTATTATATATATATATATATATATATATATATATATATATATATATATATATATATATATATATATTTTATATATATAATATATATTTATATTTTATAAAATCCCCTTTAAACATCCAATATGAACCTAATTGGATGTTTATTATATCTTGGTTAAATATTATGGCAAGCCTTATAAGGACCATTACTAATAATAGGAATCTTGGTCCATCTTTCCGACAAATCTTTTATTTGATTTTCGAAGAAATTAGAGTGATTTTGAAGTACAATATTTTTCGAGTGCAATTTATATAGTTGCAGAGAATTTTTTTTCCACGAAGAAAATGTTGTATAGGTCTAAAAACATAGTAATCTGACGGTGCAGCATCAAGAAGATGCAGAAGGTTGAGGAAGTACTTCTCGGTCTAACTCTTTGATTTTTTCTTGGGTGAATCTGTCACTATGAGGTCTTGCATTGACATGAGGTAGAATAATATTTTTTGAACAATTTTGGATCAAAGTTTAGTATATCGAGCTGAGCCAATAACATTCAGCACCTATGGTTTCAGTAGGATTCAGAGTCACATACCGAATAATTTTTCTAAAATCTTGCTAGACTGAGAATATAATTTTTTCCGGTTAAAGATCTTGTTTTTGAAATGGACAGTGGAGGTTATCTTGATATTAAGCATTATTTTTTTCACGTGGATTGCTATATAAAATCCACTTTTTACAGGGGGACAGAATTACACGACATATTTAGATTCTGGCATATTCTTTCTCTGTGCATTTTTTTCAGTTGTTTCAAACACCGTTACATTGTGGACCATGACGTTTTGAGTCATGTGGTTAATACCTGGGTGGATTGTTTAAGATCAGTAACAAATATCGAATATGAAATACTTAGCTCTTCCATTCTTATAAGGTTCACTTAACTTTTTTCAAAATGTGAAAATAAACAGACTAAATATGAATGTATTTAGTATATAAAATAATATAAAATTTACTATATTTAATAATAAATTAATAATAAATAATTATTAAATTAAATTAAATTAGAAATATATATATTAAATTAAATATATATTAAATTAAATTAATTAAATTAATTAATTAATTATATTCATTAATTAATTAAATTAATATAATATTATTAATATAATTAAAATTAAAAAATTAAATTTAATTTTATTAATTTAATAAATTAATTTAATAAATAATTTAAATAAAATAATTTAATTAAAAAAAAAATAAAATTAATATAATTAATATAATAATAAAATTAATTAATTAAATTAATAATTAATTAATTAATTAAATATATATTAAATTAAAAATAAATAATTATTAGTTCAACAAAAAATCCACATTTCAATAAAAAAACTTACTTACAAAATTATAATACTAGATTTACTGTCAAACCTGTTCTGCAAAATATTTGCCAACATTGCCGGACGCTACATGAACGGTAGTATGAGATTAATATTAAAAAATACACATTAAGGACGCCATATATATATATATATATATATATATATATATATATATATATATATATATATATATATATATATATATATATATAATGGATGCATTGTTTAGTCAGGGGATAGACAAAGCGTATGTAAACCTATTGGGATCGATATATGATGAAGCTACAACGACAATTCACCTTGATGACCTTGAAATTGGATTTAATGTAGAGAGAGGTATATGACAGGGTGAAGCAATATCGCCTATTCTTTTCTTGGCCTGCCTTGAAGAAGAATTCGGTAATATGGATTGGGGACAGGATGGTAATGAGGTTAATGGTGCAAACTTAAACCATCTTAGATTTGAAGATGATATCGTTCTCCTTTCACAAGACCCCAGTAGCGTTGCAAAGATACATACAAGAGCTGCAAAGAGCTTCCAAACCAAAAATAAACCTGACAAAGAGTCAGGTTATGTTCAATAAATTTGCTAGAAAAAGAAGAATTTCAGTTTTAGGAAGGGATCTGGAGATTGTGGACCACTTATTATATTTTGGGCAAAGGATTTCAGTGGTGGGGGATACCGTCCGGAAGGTGGAATGGCGTGTTTAATGTAACTGCCAAGCATTTGACAGACTCAACATAGCGTTTAAAAGCAAACTCCCACTTTGCCTGAAAAGAAAAGTCTTCGATCAGTGCGTCCTGTCCGTTATGGCAGACGGAACTGAAACCTGGACACTCATTTCGTAATAAATTCAAAAACTTCAGCTAGCACAAAGGGGAATGAAAAGATTTGGAAAGAACTTTGGCATTACAAGACAAGACAGAAAACCCTGCACATGGTTCAGAGAACAAACGAAAGTGTGTGACATCATTGGAAGAGTGAGGCAATTGAACTGGAGATGGGCAAAGCATATAGCGAGGTGATAGGTCATATTTCGTTTAAAAAAAATTGGGAAATTAATTTTTTAATAAGATATAATTGGCAGGTTGTTGAATAATAAAATAAATAAACCGAAACGTTAACAAAATAATAAAAAAATATAATTTATTAATAATTGACTGAAAATCTGAAAAAAAAAAACAAAAAAATATAATTTAAAAAGGTCAGGAAAATATAAATAATAAAATATGTTTCATATATATATATATATATATATATTTTTTTTACCCGTTTCTCGGGGATCCCGTGGTAGCTGAATGTCCACTGATGGACGGTTTCGCTGACGTTTCGATGGAATCTCATCCATCATTTTCAAAGCATTTACTCGGCGGCGTAAACGTGGTGGTGGAAGAAGAATCATTCTTCCAACCGCCAAAGACAAAATTCCCTTAGAAGACCAAGGCGTGTATGAAATTCCGTGTCAGGACTATAATCTGTCATACATAGGCCAAACAAATAGAAAAATAAGCGCCAGAAGGGACGAGCATATTAACGCCGTTAAGCAGAAAACCACCACTTCTTCCCTAGCCCAGCATGTGCTCAACACCGGACACAAAATTAATTTTGGGAAAATAAAAACCTTAGCGAGAAATGAAAATTTCTCCGCCAGAATTATTAAAGAAGCGATAGAAATAGAAAAAAGGCCTAACAACCTAAACAGCCGAGATGATTCCCAAAGATTACCACATGCTTGGAAACACATTTTATCGGACTTCCGAATAAAATCAACAGAGAGCCCGAGACAACGAGATCGTTCTCCATCTATACAAGCCGTGCTAACTGACAACCGACAATCAACCGACCAATGACGTCGCGCCGCCAGCAGACAAAACCCGACGGGATAGACCTACCAGCAGTATTTGTCGTCGAAACATCGCAGAGTAAACGCTTTGAAAATGATGGATGAGATTCTATCGAAACGTCAGCGAAACCGTCCATCAGTGGACATTCAGCTACCACGGGATACCCAAGAAACTATCATTATATTTCACACCCGTGAAAATATACATATATATATATATTATATATATATATATATATATATATATATATATATATATATCCCGTGGTAGCTGAATGTCCACTGATGGACGGTTTCGCTGACGTTTCGATAGAATCTCATCCATCATTTTCAAAGCGTTTACTCTACGATGTTTCGACGACAAATACTGCTGGTCGGTCTATCCCGTCGGGTTTTGTCTGCTGGCGGCGCGACGTCATTGGTCGGTTGATTGTCGGTTGTCAGTAGCACGGCTTGTATGGATGGAGAACGATCTCGTTGTCTCGGGCTCTCTGTTGATTTTACTCGGAAGTCCGATAAAATGTGTTTCCAAGCATGTGGTAATCTTTGGGAATCATCTCGGCTGTTTAGGTTGTTAGGCCTTTTTTCTATTTCTATCGCTTCTTTAATAATTCTGGCGGAGAAATTTTCATTTCTCGCTAAGGTTTTTATTTTCCCAAAATTAATTTTGTGTCCGGTGTTGAGCACATGCTGGGCTAGGGAAGAAGTGGTGGTTTTCTGCTTAACGGCGTTAATATGCTCGTCCCCTTCTGGCGCTTATTTTTCTATTTGTTTGGCCTATGTATGACAGATTATAGTCCTGACACGGAATTTCATACACGCCTTGGTCTTCTAAGGGAATTTTGTCTTTGGCGGTTGGAAGAATGATTCTTCTTCCACCACCACGTTTACGCCGCCGAGTAAATGCTTTGAAAATGATGGATGAGATTCCATCGAAACGTCAGCGAAACCGTCCATCAGTGGACATTCAGCTACCACGGGATACCCGAGAAACGGGGTAAAAAAAA